>JAJEJO010000208.1:480844-580466 GCA_020662805.1 Glaucomys volans
ATATATATATATATATATATATTTTTTTTTTTTGGACCAAAGATTGAACTCAGGGGCACTTAGCCACATCCTCAGCCCTTTTTCTTTTCCATATTTTATTTTGAGACAAGGTCTCACTGAGTTACTTAGCGCCTCACTTGCTGAGGCTCAATTTGAACTCACCATCCTCCTGCCCCAGCTTCCCAAGCCGCTGGGATTATAGGTGCGTACCACTGTAACTGGCAGAAATGTATCACCAATATGAAGGTCATGATGATGAGAGGATGAAAACCCTACCATGTAGCCTTGTGAAGGGCTGAAGGGAGAGCAGTTGCCAAGATGTTATGGCAACTAGTAACATGCCTTTAGGTTTACCTTTGAGTACCATGACATTTGAAGGTCTTAAATGCCTTTCAGTTACCCTCTGTGGCTTAGAATTCCTCAAAGTATTCTATAGCTAAAAACACAGACTAGGAGAATTAAGTCCATGAAGTTCCTTGGTTAGAAAATATATTTCATAGCATTTGGTGACTGGAGATAAGGCTATGTGATTTTTAAATAAGTGAATTAGGCAGTAGGAAAGAAATGATTAATTATCTTGGTGGTGGGAAGGGTGGCCTTGGAGATACAGCTTTAGGATTTGTCTAGTTATTTCTGTCTGACTAGCAGACTGGGGATGGTATCCCAGGACATTTTGACAGACACGCAAAGAGGTTTTGCCTAAGGCTGAATATAAATAGGGTATCTACAAACACCCTTTTCCATACTAAGATATTTTTGAGAAAGAAAAGAGGTGCTCACAACAGGCAAATACTCTGATCATTCTAGAAAAAATAAGATGTAAAGTCACCACAAATATAAACATAGAGGGGTCCTCAGGCCAGAGTAATCTTGTTGATCTCTATTGTGAAGTTAAAAGATCATCAGTGACTATACAAATGTTTCGTGTGGGGGTTCTCTGGCACAAGTGAGAGTGAGCCATTTGTTATTGGAACAGCTGTGAAAATGAAGTTGTATCACTGAGAAGGGAGCTCAGTGAGGAGTCTTTTATGAAGGTAGCCTAGTGAAACTGGATGCTTAACAGGGGGCACAGAAAGCCCCAGGCAGGTGTTTGTTCTTGTGGATATCTTGTACATCATCACACTCCATTACTTCCATTTTCTGACCTCAAGTTATCAAAGGTCATGAGTCAAGGAAAGTGGAACTTTAGGTTGGTCAAAGTGAGCAAATGAATAGAGAATAGGATTCATAACAATCTTTTATGACATGCAGATTATTTGAAAAAGACTTCTCTCCAAGAACAAGCAGAGGATAACCTTTGTCTCTTAATATATTATTGTCATTACTGGGTGAGAGACAAGAGGTCCCATAGAGACAAAATCAGAGTATAAACATTATGGTGACAACAAAACCTTGTGCCCAATAGAGGTGGTGAATCATATCATTGAAAATAGGAAGCCGGGCGTGGTGGCGCCCTCCTGTAATCCAAGCAACTTGGGAGGCTGAGTTAGGAGGATCGCGAGTTCAAAGCCAGCCTCAGCAATTTAGTGAGGCCCTTAGCAACTCAGTGAGACCCTGTCTCTAAATAAAATACAAAAATAGGGCTGGGGATGTGGCTCAGTGGCCGAGTGTCCCTGAGTTCAATCCCTGGTTCCAAAAAAGAAAAAAAAAAAAGAAAATAGGAGAGAGCATTTTCCATGTCCTGGCAGAAGACTCTGGCATATAGATTCAGTACGGTATTGAAGAATCAAGTGTCATTTCTGCAGAGAGGGCTCCCTGTTTATAAGATGGAATCATTATGTCTTAATGAGCGGATGCTATAGCAGAAAGGAGCACTAACCACAAGGCTAAAGACCAGGCAGAAATACAGGCACTTCAGTGAATGACATATAGAAAGGTGATAATGATGTAATTAATGTGATTGAGGACTTTATTCTTCCACTGAAATTTAGTTGACAATGAATCCAAAGTAAGCAAGAAATGTTTGTGAGAATTTTTTGAAAGTTACAAAAATGCAGACTAGCATTAAAGTTTGAAGGGCATGAAGTCTTGTAAATGTTGTGATTTCTCTTTCCTATAAAAGAATGCCATTTTCTCCCACCATACATCAAAATAAATGTGATACTTTATCAGGTTACTTCATTGCAGATCTTACTTGCATCAAGCATTTATATGACAATTTCAGAATAGCTACTGACCGCCTAAAAAGGAAAAAGAAAATTACAGGCTATTTTACTATTAAAAAAGAGCACTGCAGGAATCATGTTATACCAATTATATCCTGCTACAGGCTTACTGTTTGAAGATAATAAGAACTTTGTAAGAATCTTAAACTAACTAATAAAGATCAACCTTCACAAATGTACAATAAGGATATGTTTAAAAAGGAAGAATTATAAAATCAATTTAGACATAAGAGCAGAATATGACAAAATAAGAAATTAGGATGTTATAAATTTGGGCTCCACAAAGGATATTTTTAAGATAAACTGTATATGGTGTTTTTCTGTAATCCCAGCAACTAGCTGGGGGAGCTGAGGCAGGAGGATCCCAAATTCAAAGCTAGCCTGAGCAATTTAGCAAGACCCTATCTCAAAACTAAATACATAAATTAATTTAAAGGACTGGGGAAGTACTTCAGTGGTAGAGTACCCATGGGCTTAATCTCCAGTACTGCAACAAAACAAAAATCTATTTTTGTTTTTTGTCACACATTATTTATAGAGATAATCCGTTACATTTTAAGACAATCCATTACATTTTAAGACAATCCTAATTATTAATTTTTCCCCTTATATTTGATCCAAAATGTGTCTCTTTCCCCTGGAAAACAAAGGAAGAGTCCTAGAACATTTCAAATATGAAAACCTTTCAATTTCAGTTTGGTGTTACTCTGATTCTTCCATTCTTTAGATTAAATACCAATGGGTTAAATTTCACATATGATATATTCCCAAGTCACCTCATATCTGGTCATGGCTCACGTGGTTAATGGTGTGGACTGACTAGCTCAGGAGAGTACGACCATTACCTTTTTTGTTGTGAGTACCACTCTAGCATTCATATAACCTAAAGTTTCATTTGCTTTTTAAAGAGATTAGACTAACCACGACAGTGAACCAACAAATCAGAGATGTTTGGTTACTTTGGTGTTCATGAAGATTGGCTATGAAGAATCCTACTCTGTCCTTCAGAAAGTTGGCTGATTTGATAAATTCCATTGTGGGGAAGGGGCCAGGTATATTCAAGATGTCCCTAAGGAATCCCAAAGAAGGATCAAGAACTAGTGTGCGGCTCGACTTCACATTTCTAGCATAATTTAATGGCTTAAAGTTCCAAATAGAAAAGAGACTTTCTAAAGTCTAGGTCAGGAAGTGTTCAAGGTATCTTAAAAGCTCTGTTCCTTTTCAGCCTAGATTTTTACCACAATGTTTAATGACCCTTGACCAGAGGCAGACATGCAACATTCATGTTTTATCTGCCTGAGTATTAGTTATCTAGGGATCACATAAGAATATTTCTATTGGATTTTGTGTGAGCCAACTAATAAGGATGCATTTGGCATGTCAAAATTTGAAAAGCAAAGTAACCAACCACCAGGAATGATAGACATAGGAACAATTTGTTCGAGGATTTGTTTTATATTGTCATAAAGCTATGATAACATTCAAAAAACTAAACTTGCCCTTTAAGTACATAATCCAGGGGAAGTTATGTAATGTCTTTTCAAAAGTAGTGAGCATTCATGCTATTGGCTCATGTGAAGAGGATGTCTAGCTTATGCAAAAGACATTTTTGAGAAGTTGAGTATAACATTTTGTTCTGTAAATGAAATTATTTTTCCACTTACTTACAGTAAATGCTTTCAAAATGTTTGATAACATTCATGCTTCATTGAGTTAGTAATGTTTGTAAACAAGCTTTTTATAAGCTTTGGTGCTTCTATTTTATAATTAACTACAGTATATGCCAACTATTTAAAATTAGCAGAGTGACAATATTTAAAGAAACTCCCTTCTTAAATAATTATGTTTAGGCATGGTTTTGAATTTCAGACAACTATACATTACATTTTCTTAAAAGAGGGTATATCTGTATTTTCCATATTGGAAGTAATCAGCTATGACTATGATGATTTAAATCAGAAGAATCATTGTATTTACATATGATAACAGCACTCAGCTTTATTTTGCTCTTCAAGAATTCTTTAGTTTGGAATGCCACTTTTGAATTATTACCTGTACTATTTACTAATAGGTATAGTTATGATCTTAGAATTCATTGAACAATTAATGAGCACCTTATACAAATTATTACTAGGTATCCTGTATAACACTGGTTCAGCTGTGTTTCCACAGTTCAAGAGACTCACTACAAAAGAATTAGGTAAATGTAACATTATAACTGTATAATAGACTGTGAGGTAATATATATGCTTTTAAAGCAAGGGCATGAAGACAGGGTAAAGCCCAGTGGTAGAATGCTTGCGTCCCATGTGTAAGGTCCTGGGTTGAATCCCCAGCACCAAGAAACAAAACAAAACAAAACAAAACAAAACAAAACACATGAAGGAGAGACTTTAGCTCTTAAATTTAAAAAGTATTTTTACATATTTAGAAGACTGATGTAATTTCCAGTTTTCCACTTTCAGAATGTTTACTTTGGTTTATTATTAAATTAAAAATGCATGTAAAGTAAGCATCAAAAAACAAAGAATAAAAACCCAGTCTTCTTCATTATCTTCCCTGTACTTTCCAATGTTCTACATAATGAATGTGTATTCATTTTTAATTATAAAATACCCAAATCCCAAACTCAGGAATGTGGACAAGATGGACTTGGCGTCTCTGTTGTACAAGTGAACAGCCAGCTGGGGCCATCATTCAGGCAGGAAACATCACTCAGGGAGGAATTTGCCATGTGGGCCAAAGTGAAACTCAAGTTTTCAAACAGGAAGCAACATGGAATCTGCTTTGGCTGTCAGAGGTTGGTAGTGTAAAGCTCCAAAGCGCCTGGGGAAAGATGATTCCTGCCTTTGTAGTCAGAAGGTCATCAGGGGGATTAAGGTGAAAACCTGGCTTTGGGAAGTTTGCTTGGTTTCACTGAAAAGTTGAACCAGACTGGACCAGCTAATTTTAGCGAAACTATGACATTTAGTGATTTATGTGATTAGAACAAATTATTCAACCTTGATGGGTTGTAATTCTTTCTTGTGCCTATAACCTTAATGTCCTGACTTCATTAGAGCATGTCTACAAATAAAGGTAATATTTCCATTAAATTACAAAAATTACAGTGGAGAAGACACCACTAATTTGATTTCAAGCCTACTAAAATGTCTCCAGGAGACATATGAGAGTTTCCCAGGTACTCTTACGTTTCTATAGATCCATTCTGTGTTCTCTGACTTGGCCCATTGCTGCTTTGGTTCCTCTGTATACCATTCATTTTCCGTTTCCGTATCTTTCTTGTAGGGAGCAGGGGACACTTGTCTTTTTCTGCTGTAATATCCCAAGCATAGGAAAGGATTTACCATTAGTTCTCTATAGCATAGCACTGATTTGGTTTGTAACATTTATCAAGACTTTGCCAAAGAATCCTAGAAAGACAAGGGATTAAAGAGTAGTTGAGGAAGAACCACTTCCCCTCCAGCTTCTTCCCTCACCCCTCCTTCCCTCCTTTCTATGAATAATTAGGGAGTACCTATAGAGTGCCAGGCAGGGGTAACAAAAAACAGATGGTCCCTACTCATGAATCCTATAGTCCAATGAAATAGACATATAATAACCAAATGATTGCACAAATAAAAATCTTTATAAGTTGAGAAGTACAGTTCTGGATAAAGGGCACATACTTATCCTGGGAAGGTAGGCCAAGGTTACTGAAGAAATGACAGAAAGGTTGAAAGTTGAAGGATTTTTGGGCATTCAGAGGTTAAGGTGGCTGGGCAGAGCAAAATATACAATATTGAAGAAACAGTTTATGGCAGGCTCTGAGGCAGAGTCTTGTCCTATTTTGAAGAAATAAAAGTGGGGAGAATGATATGAGAGCAGAAGAGAAAGGTAGTCCATGGAAAGAACCATAAGAAGCCACTAAAAGGTTTTAAGTAGGTGAGAGATATGGTCAGATGTGAATTCAGTACATAGAAATATCTCTGTGGATAAAGTGCACACTTTAAACAGTAGGCAAAAAGACAAACCTAGAAGCAAAGTGACTGTGCTTAGAAAAATAAAATGTGGACTTTGTAACTGAATAAACTTTATGTCTCATACTTTTTTTGTACTGAGGATTGAACCCAGAGGCACTTAATCACTGAGCCACATTCCTAGACCTTTATTGTGTTTTATTTAGAAACAGGGTCTCACTGAATTGCTTAGGGCCTCCCTAGGTTGCTGAGGCTGTCTTTGAACTCGCAATCCTCCTGCCTCAGACTCTCAAATTGCTGAGATTACAGGCAGATGCCATAGTGCCTGGTGTCTCATACCTTTAAAAAGTATCAAAAAGGAGTAAGCAACAGCCATACAAAATGTGAACATGAATGTTCAAAGCAGCATTATTCAAAATAGCTCAAAAGTGGAAACAACTGAAATGTCTGTCAGCTGATAAATTGATCAATAAAATATGCTATATGTGTAGAATGGGATCATTATTTGGCAATAAAAAGAAATGGAAGTGCTGATACATGTTAAAAAATGGATGACCTTTGAAAACATTATGCTAAGTGAATGAAGTGAGACACAAAAGAGCACATATAGTTTGACTCCATTTATATGAAATTGCCTGAACAGGCAAATTTACAGAGACTAAGGAGATTAGTAATTGCTTAGAGCTGGAGATGAAGTGGAGTAGTAACTGCTAAAGAGTGTGGACTTTTTAAGGGGGACAAAACTATTGTAAAAATTAGTTTGGAGATGGTTGTACAGCTCTGTGAATACACTAAAAAACATTAAATTGTATGGTATGTGACTTACATTGCAATGAAACTGTTAAAAAAGACAAGAATTTTTTAAAGAATGCAAGAACTAGGGACACAATACAGCTGGATCTTAATATTAAATTTCTTCTCACTTTATATTCATGTACTTCAAATAATTAGAGCTAACTCGAGACCACAATGATCTTCTCACTAGGGTGAGCTGGGAAGCTTTAATGGTTCTATTAATATGTTAGAATGGTAGAGTTGAGACCACCTTTCATCTATATCTGCAATACCAAGCAGCTGTTTCAGTTAATCATTCTAAGAGCTGTAAACTTTTGAAAAAGTATGTAATTACCATTTTAACAAATGGTCCTAATTTGTCACATTTTTCCTTTAAAAAAGTAATACTAACATTTCTTGAAATCTTGCTTTCATTAAAATTAAGGTGTTAGTCTAACTATATAACCTCAGATCTAAAACATTTGTTTTATATCTAGTTCTTAAACTCAGATTAGGAACATGTGAATTATTACTTATTAAATGCTACATAGGTTCAAAATAGCTTCAGAGAAAGGGAATATGAGGTTAAGCAGGTGGCAATGCATCCGCTTTCACACTCTGAGAAGGTCAGTGTTTCTTGGGAAAGCATTCCTGGTATCTGTATGAATCAGTTTCATACTTCCTCAGCTGGTATGTGTGTCCAGTTTCATTTGGCTTGTGCTGCTAACTTAGGTTTTCATAAAAGTTCATTTCCCTTTCCAGCTTCCATCCTACTGGTGTGTGCATGCCAATGTGTAATTCAGGCTTATAACTACTTTGAATGTAGGCTAATTAAATTGCCTTGTTTTATGTATGAGGAAGCTGAGGCTTAGTGATGATAATGAAACTTGATTTGGTTGTGTTGCTAGTTAATGAGAGGGTTTCAAGTTGGTAGTCAAGTCTCCCAATATGTTTTAAAGGAATTCTCCATTTTCCAGCTTTCAACCTCTTTGAAATCTTACACTTAAGAAATAACTATCTACAAGGAACATCATTTTGTTTCCTTTTTCTTAGAACTGACTTTTAGACAGGAGAGGTGGTTATTGTAGTGTAGATGGAGAGAACAAAATCAAAGGTAAGTCTTCTTTTTAGCCCATTCCCATTTATTTTTCCTATTAAATAGAAGAAACCCATTACTTTTAATAAAAGGCAGTAGACAGCACTAGGGCTCCGACCTAATGTATTTCAGAAGAATGTCAAGGTCATTGGTAATTAAGTCTTTCACAATTCTCTCACCTGGATTATAAGTGACGATAATTTCCCTGCTTCTGCTTTGGCCTCCTTAAGAGCCATAAGTCTGTAGGGAAAAGTATTCAAAACCAAGTTTCTTCTTGTAATTTACTTGTATATTGCTTAACACATCATACATTCCTCCCACCTCCAGATTCCTTAGGACCTAGACTATTTGTCTCCATCATTGCTCAATCAACAGTCCATAGTAGTGCCGAAAATAGGTAGGAGCAGAATGAAAATTCGCTGTAGAGGACGTATGAATACACTTCCCCACCTCTTTTCCAATAAAACGGTAAAATTTAGTTTCTAATGAGGATACATTTAAAAATACCGTTCTCATCTATCAGATATTTTCAATTTGAGGAACAGATGCCCTTGGGGACAGTGCTACCTGACAGTGGGACTAACCCTTAGTATTTTACCTGGAAATAATCAACGCAACGCATTAGCGTTCCACCTTGGGCCTGGATTCTTGAAGACCAGAGCCTTACTTTCTGATTTTGATACCACTTAAAAACGTCAGGGTGAGCACTAGGGCCCAGAAACTTCCTTGGGCTTATTCTTCAGGTTCGGGTCGGGCGGACCACCATGAGCTCTGAGTGGTGCTCCCACAGAAGCTGGGGAGAAGGGGCGGGGCCGTGCGAAAGGATGGGCCTTACGTGGGCGGCCAGATCTAGCGGGGCTGCTGCTTCTGTTTGGGAAGGGCCCGGGGCTTCGGAAGAAAGCATAGCTGGCCCTGTGGCGAAGGAGCCTTACTGGCCCCAGGCGGTAAGCCAAAGGGGTAGAAGGAAACGCGACTGGGCCTGAAACCGACCTTGCGGAGCAAGCCAAGGCCCGAGTATTTTGCCAGAGGAAAGAGTTAAACCATTTCCAAGGCAACAGACCAGGAAGCGCGCAAGACGTCCGCCGCAGGTTCGTAGGTCAGACTAGAGTTTAAAGCTCCCACGGCTGAGCAGGTTCTGACAAATGGAGAGGCCACTTCGGCGTCATGTGACCTGTGGGCCAGTTGCGTTAGCTGCTCCGGAGCACGTGGGAAAGTTTTTTTCACGTTCCTCTTTTCCTTTTTTAAAAGCCCACCCACTTTTGCGCGAGCTTGGTCACGGAGTTCTCGCGAGATTGTTTGCTCTCGCGAGACTGAGTGGGAGGCGTGGGGAGCAGGCGGTGGTGCGGGCAGGAGCTGCGGCGGCGGAAGCCGAGGGGGTGGGCAGGTGGGGGCGGGCCGCGGGGCTGGGAGGGGGGAGGGCCGGGGGCTGGTGCGGGTGGGGGCGCCAGCTGCTCGCTCGGCTCGCGCCACTGGTCGTTGCGGGCCGGTGACATGCCTGTGAGCTGCAGACGCTACTGCCGCCAAGGTGAGCCAGGCACCGACTCGCCCGCGGCGTGAGCAGAGCGTTGGCTGGGGGTAGCGGCGGAGCGGGGGGCCGGGATGGATGGAGAGGCCCGACTTGGCCTTCTTAGGTTGTCTGCCTGCCGGTGGTCTCTCCTCCGGCTTGGGGGCCCCCTGGAAGCTGCGCGTTCGCTTGGCGGTGGGCGGAGGGCGGGAGTAGCGAGGAGGGGAGGAAGCCAAAGGCCCTAGGCCCAGAGGGAAGGTGGGTCCTGGGGTCCCCAATGTGGCGCTGGAGCTATTGCCCCTGTTCTATGTCAGGCTCAGTTTCCACCTCCGGGGTGGTCTTCAGAGCCGGGCCCCTCGGTACGTGGTGGGCGTACTTAGTGTTGGTAGTGAGCGCTTGAGAGCGTACGACGTTGCACATTGACCCCAGACAGCATTCTTCACTGTCAGAACCCCTGAACTCTGGACTCGAATATTTTATCAGAAACCGAAGCGTCAAGAGGCTCCTCTGAGAATTTATATTTGCGTTAGTTGTCAGATTTTTCTCGTAGGCCATCATTGGCTTAAATGATGGCCATTCAGTTCTCCGAATGGATAGGGAATGCCTAAACGTTATTCCAAGCATCTAAGCTACTTTATTAAAAAAAAGAAAAAGGTGTAGATGTAACGAAAGCATTGAGAAAACCCCTAAACTTTTGGCAAAATGACAATGACAGTAAAATCAACCACCATGGTGGTAGGACTTGGTAATGCTTCTTTTTCTCTACGGGTGGGAAATACTGCTGAGGCACATAGTTAATGGCTTCAGTGTGTACCGAAGTTAATAATTCCAAACCCCTTTTTAGCTTTGTAATTGTTCATTTGCTTTTAAAAAGCTTAAATTTTCCTTAGCATCTTCCCACTTTGTTAGGAATTTTGTTATGTTGGTTGATAAATGATTTTGTTATATGTGAAAATACTTAGAAAAGATGGGAATACTTGGTTATGCAAAGATGATTTTGTTTTAATGTCTTGCTTAGGATGTTAGAGTCAATGGTAAAATAAAATAGTGAAATTTAATGAATCTTTTAAAACATTAACATCTTTCAAGAATTGTTCTGGCTATTTATGCTTTTTAATGTTCCTTCAGGCAAAGCTAACCCAAGTGAATTGACAGTGAATTTCACAATTAGTTGTGGTGACAAGTAATTTATGAGAGATCAGAGATTGTAAGGGCCAGGTGCAGTAATCCCAGCCGCTGGGGAGGCTGAGGCAAAAGGATCTTGAGTTCGAAGCCAGCCTCAGCAAATGGGAGGCTCTAAGCAACTTGGTGAGACTCTGTCTCTAAATAGAATACCGCTAGGGCTGGGGTTGTGCCGCAGTGGTTGAGTGCCCTTGAGTTCAATCCCCAGTACTAGAGAAAAAAAAAAAAAAAAAAAAAGATTGTAAGGGAATCAGGGAAGAAATGGGTTCCCAAGCAGTGCTAATGATTAGTGCCCATAAAACTACACTATTGCTAAGACTGATACTTTGCAGTATACTCCTGGAGCGGTGATTATTTCTCAATTGTTGAAGATGTGGGAGTTGCCTAGGATCCAGAACCAACAGTGAGAAATTTTCTAGCCTTCTCTGGCCTCTGAACTCCACAGGTAAGAAGGTGAAGAAATCCTCCTTTGCCTTTGGGGATGGGAAAAAGGATGGTACTTCAAAACAAGACAAAACAACAACAACAAAAAACACCTTTCTTTTCTTTTTCTTTTTTTTTTTTTTAAATTCTAGGAACTTACTGTCTGGAAAAGGAGCTGAGACCAATTCAGACAAAATGTTACAGGTCATTTAAAGGGAAATTTCCACCTAAAAATAGGTATGGGAGTTCTGTCCATATATGAAGAAAATGTGAAAAATTTAGAAAATGGCCTTTTGTCAGTAGGTAAAGGAGACCAGTCAATGTGAGAAAAGTTCTTTTCCTTTCCATCTTAGCAAACTGATTTTCAAAGATTAAAAAAAAAACAAAACCAGAATTTATCGCTGATCCTTATCCTTATACTCTTGACAAGGATTTCAAACATTTGGGGTATTTGTTGCTTTGTCTTGCCTTTGAAACATAATTGAAGTAACTTTGGATAAAGTAGTTACTAGTTAGGTAACCTGATATTTTTTCTTTTTGTCAAATCAACCACTTGAAGGGAATGAGAGTTGGGGACAGGTCAAGAAAAGATCTGAGCTTAGCTTGGATGTGAGTAAATGTGTATAACTGGTAATATGGGGAACGGAAAGGAAAATGATTTATTAGATCCAAATATCTTAATTTTTTCCATTTTGCCTTATACATGAAAGTTCATTGAAAGTACTTCCTGTAATAAAGGCATTTGAAATGTGTAGATTATAGCTTGGACATGATAAAAGGAGAAAAATTAACAATTTTTCATTTTTTAAAAAATTAGCATGGGAATGTTTCATGGAGGAAAATAGTGGTGTTAAGGACTGAAACAGAGAATGTTACCTGAGTGAAAATGAGTTATAATGTTTAGGATTTGGATTTGGAAGTCACATAGACCTGCTAGTAAAGTATCTCTGAGTCTCATTTCCCTTATCCTCGAAATGAGAGTTAAATTATGTACCTCAGAAAGTTAGTTTGAGGCACATAGTCGCTGCTTACTCAGGTTTTTTCTTTGACCTCCCTTGTTAGCTTAATAATTATTTGGCTGCAAGAAACAAAAAGCCATTTGAATTAGCTTACTTAAAAAAGTCATTTGTCATACATTTGGAACACTGCCTCTGAAGTCCATTTTGGGATTCCAGGTTGGGGTCCTGGGAACCAGAAAGTCTTCAGGCAGTTGCTCTTCCAATTTTTCCCTGGAACATGGTCTCAGATTTCTGATACTCACTACATGCCCATTCCAGTGTTTTTCATATTGGCCTTCCGTTGAAGGCTCTTGGTTGCTGCTTCCCCATTACTTGGGTTTGCCAGAGCACCCACATGAGACTCATTTGATTTTGCATCCTGGTTTTTAACAAATATCTCAAAGCTCAATTCTAAATTTGTATCGAGAGAACCTGATTGATCAGTTTTCTACTTGTCAAGTTGGTTGGAGTCGGGGAAGATGGGAATGGGAAATGAATGGGGAGGACATTTAGGTGTGTGTCAGTTTGTAGGGCTGTATTTTTCAGACTACCACAGCAAGTTCTTTAAGAAAAGCGTGGATGGGGAGGAAATGATAAATACTTTGGGGATACTTTAACATCCTCTAGTTTTTCTTCTAGGACTGTATTGAACTTGCCCTCAGCATGGTAATGATCTAACCAGATCAATGGTCCCTTTTTAGGACATATTCTGGGTGTGAGAACTGGACAAATTACTTAAATGCCTTACTTTCTCTATGTGGCAAAATAAGTGCAAGTATAGTACCTTCTCCTCTAAAAATTATGAATTCACATGTGTAAAGTATGCAATGTCTAACTGGTACATGGCAGCCACAAGGTATATGTAAGGTGTTAGTATTTATTTGTTTTTTATGTGGTGCCAAGGGTAGAACCCAGTGCCTCATGCATGCTAGGCAAACACTCTACACTGAGCTACAATCCCAGCCCCTTGGTGTTAGTATTTATTGGGTGCATACTGTGTGTTCGATACTAATATCTGGGCTTTTGGAGTGTTCAGAGCTGAAAGAGTATGTCATTTCTGCCCTCAAAGAATTTAGAAGTCTAGTGCTGACCACTCATATTTAGAACTATTTCTTGACTTCAGTGACTCTAAATTCTTCTAAATTTCCATCTCTCCTTCACACTGCCATTTATTTGTGAGTTGTTTTTTTTTACCTGTCCTAGAACTCTACATCGTGGTTGTCCCTTTAGATTCTCTTAATTTATTGTTTTTCCTAGTCTTGTGGGCTAAGCTTTCAAGCTTTGTATGTATGGCTGATTCTTGTCCCTTGGCTTTGACCCCAGTTAAAAATGTGTTTTAGTTGCCTTTTGGATATTATGTTATTCTATAAATGGCAAAAGCTCAACCTTCTGTTTCCTCAGACTTGAAATTTTAAAGTTATCTTTTAAGCTTTTCTTGTTAGTTCATAGATTCTCTGTGGACTTATAAGGTATCTCCTATGTGCCAAGCGCTGGACCATTTGCAAAGCAGATCCACTCACGTGCTCCTGCTACTGGGCAGCTACTACTGCTACTGGCAGATTTGACTTATTAGAATGTGTTACTGGGTTAAAATCTCTTATGTCAGAAATAATCTTGCAGATATGTTAAGAAAATTATTTCAATTTGTAGACAGAATATTTACACTGAAAACATAACATGAAGCTTTTAGTATTTTGAGTGTGTGTGTTTATTGTTTGCTGTATAGGGAACTTTGAAGTCAGTAGCAGTTCACAGTATTTGTCAACTAGGCCCATGCTGATAATTTAAAAACCAGTGAGAGACTGGCCTCAAATATGCTTAGAAGTGGGTCCTCCTGTGGGAATGTAGTTGAGAGACCAATAAGTTTTTTCCTAATGGATATTTCAGAAAACTTGTGGAAGAACACATATACCAGGATTAATTTTTCAAAAAGCCATTGAGTAGGTTGTCCTATTTTCTATCTAATGATGCCACTCTTGCCACTAAATGTCCCTTTGAATTTCATGTTCTCTATGAAATTTTTCTTCACCTTATAGCTTCTTCAGTTCAATAAATAATGGTTTTTTTTGTGGGTAAGGCATGGCCTTAGAATGTAAGGTCTTTCAGGACTTTTCACAGTTGTATCCCAATCACTGAACTGCTACTGACTTAAAAACTCCTTGAGTGTACATGTTGAGTGTTAGTGTTTGCAGATCAATGCAGGGAATAGACTTGTATACGTTTAAGGCACTAGAACCTCAAAATGCTTAAATAGGCAGTTTTGCTCCCCAAGGAACATTTGACAATATTTGGAGAGTTTTCGTTCTCACAACTGGGTGGGTCCTGGCTGACATCTAGTAGGGTAGAGACCAAGGATGGTATACAATGCCCTACTTAAAATGCATAGACAGCCCTCTACAACTCAGAATTATCTAACCCAAAATGTCAGTAATGCTGAGATTGAGAAACTCTTTAAAACAAAGAACAGAATGTGTGTTGTACATTCAGGAATAAAAAGAAGGCAGGAATTATGAAGAAGCAAGTATTTTAATTGATATCAGGAATACTCAGGTCTTTTTAATGCAATTGATCATTGTTTGAAAGACAAAATAATAGTGACTGATAGCTATGGTATTTTTAGATTTTATAGCTCAAACACCAGGTCTGTGCTCAAGGGAAGAGCCAAAATTTGAGTTCCTGCCTTATAAGGTATTGTTTTTACATGTTATTGCATTGTGTTCTTATAGTAGTCCTGTGAAGGTGAACTTTAGTTTCCTTCTCTGCAGAAAGGAGGATAGCATCACCTTTATTCTACTGTTCATTATTTGGTATTATTCTGTTTTATTTTTCTAGTGGCTGCTGTAGGGTTTGCAAGAGAACTTTAAACTTATCAGTCTTCCTTCAAATGATACCATTTTCTGTACAGTGTTGAAGTTTTATGCTTATATTTTTTACCTCCCTCCCTCCACTTCCTTTGTGCTATTTTGTCAGATATTTTACTTGTGTCTGTTGTAAATCTCATAATATGTTGTTATTTAAACAATTATTTTTAAGAGACTTTTAAATGAGAAAATAATTTTGTATTACCATCATATTTATTATGACAGGTGCTCCTTACTCCTTCATGTAGATCCAGATTCCATCTGGTATTGTTTTTCTTTGCCTCAAGAATTTCTTTTCATGATTATTCTAATGATGATCAGATGGTGATGATTTCTCATCTCTTATTATGAATAAATTCATTTTGCCTTAATTTTTGAAGACATTTTTATCAGGTACAGACATCTGGGTTAAGACTTTTCTTTCCCTTTCTACTTTAAAGATAGTGCTCCATTGTCTTGTTTTCTGTCTTGGGTAGCAAGGAAGTGTGCTGTGCTTTGTTCTCTGCTGTGTATACTTTTTCCCCCGATTGCTTTTAAGATTTTCTCTTTATCACTGGTTTCTAGTACTTTACTTTGGTTATGATGTGCCTTGGGGTGATTTTCTTTTTCTTTCTTTCTTTTTTTAATAATTTTTAGTTGATGGACCTTTATTTAATGTAGGGAATCAAAATTTAATAACTACAGGTGTTCTTGCAAACAAGATACCTTGTAGTCCTTGGTGGAATCTGCCTGCAAACAGGATTTTCTACCAAGAGAGAAATCAGGAGGTTTTACTACAGGTGCTCTTACAAAACTAGTTTGCTCTTACAAACTACAAAACTTTGTAGTCCTTGGTAGGAGAGAAGGATATAGAAGGATGAAGAAGAATGGAGAATAAAGAATCATTGCATGCTGACCTGTGTCAGGGATCTCCTTCCCTCTCTCCTTCTCCCCTTCCTTTTCCTCCCTTCCCTTTCCTCCTTTCCTTTTTTTTTTTCCCTACATCTTAATTTGTTTGTTTATATGTGGTGCTGAGAATCGAACCTAGTGTCTCATACATGCTAGGCAAGTGCTCTACCACTGAGCCACAACCCCAGCCCCTGGGGTGATTTTCTTTATGTTTGTACTTCTTAGTGTTTATTGAACTTTCTTGGATTTCTCACTTTTTATGTTTTTCTTCTGTCCTCTCCGTCCTGAGCTTTCCCACTCTTCACTTTCTGGAACTCTTTGTACCCACCATTTTTACAGTGCTTATTGTCACTGATGCTCAGGGTTTGTTTTTATGCTTTTCCCTCTTATTTTGGATAGGTTTTTCCTTTTTTTTTTATTTTTTAACTTTTCTTTTCCAGTGTTTAATCTGCTGTTAGTTCCATCCAGTATATTTTTCATGTTGGCAAAGTTTTATTTTTGTCTAAGTTCAGTTTTGGTCTCTTATATTTTCAGATTCTCTCCTTAATCTTGATTATGTTTTCCTTTTCCTTTTTGAATGTATGGAACATATTTGTACTATACTTTGACAGTTCTTTTCTCTTCATGTCCAGATTTCTTCTCATTTTGGTGCCTGCATTTATTGACTTTTTCCTCCTAGTTATATGTCATATTTATATCCTCCTTTGCATATCTCATAATTTTTGATTATATGCCACCATTGAGTTTTATGCTCTTGCCTGCTTGACATGTAATTCCCAAGAGTATTAAATTTAGTTGGAGTGCACATTTAGATTATTTGCAGTCTGTCGAATTGTTTCAAGTCTTTTAAGCTTTATTTGTGGATGTCCAGAAAGCCTATAGTGTAGTGATGCCTTTTTCCCCCTACTAAGGCCTCTTCCTTCTAAGGGGTCTGTCCATTGTCTGATATCCTACAGGTTTTTCCACTATGGTTAGTGAGAGTGTAAACTATTCTAAGCTCTGTCTGACTCCAGATATTATTTGTCCTACTGCTCTCTGATTGTTATTTCCCCAATCTCAGATACTTGGCACAGCTTAGTATTTAAAAGTTCTGTACATCTTTTAGAGCTATTGTTCTCATAGCATTCTCTCTCTGGTACTGTGTCCTATAAATTATAACCACCTTAGTCTCTCAAATGATCTCTTCGTCCAGAACTCACTGGGACTGCTAGACTACTTGGTTTTCTTGTCCCTGTGTTGTGCCCTGGAACAACAACCAGTGTTTCCCTTCTCTTAGGGATGTCACAGTCCTGTATTACCTCTTGTTTAATGTTTGCAAACCCCTGTTTCATATATATTTTGTATCTTTTTTTGTATTTATATTCAACAGAACATTAATTTTTAACACTTGGCCATTTGGCATTTTGTCAAAATGTGTATTTGGAGCATTTTTAAAAAATGTGATCTTAAATATTATAAAATAGAAATTGCTGCAACGTTTTAAATGTATTTTACAAACAATTCCTTTAAGTGTAGACACATCCATTCAAACATTTAAAGGTGTACTTTGCTTTTTAAATAATATTTTTACTCAGCAAGTGTTTGAATTCCTACTGAGTTAAAGTACAAAAAAAAAGCATTTTCGTTCTTAGGGAACTCACAACAGGAGGGAAGTATGAGAACACTGGCACCAAGGAACAAACCACTTTGGGAATATAAAGGAGGTGGTACTCTTTGAATAGAGAGGAAGAAATAAGAGATGAACCAAACCTTCCTTGAGTGGGGAGGTCCTTGAACTAATGTGTGAAGAGTTAGTTTCACTTCAGCTTATGGAAATGAGAGGGTAAATTTGAGAAAAGTTTAGGAGCATGACAGGTTAGGACTGGGGATTTACTAGACATGATGGTCTATAGAGATTGAAGAGGAGGTTAATTTCCACCTTGGCCTTCTGTCTGGATTGGTTTCTGGCTCTTACTGAAATAGAGAATACAAGAGGAGATTGTTTAAGGAAATAGTTTTATTTAGGTTTTGAACATGCTAATTTTGGAGTGAGGGATCATCTTAGTCTATTTTGTGTTACTATACCAAAATACCTGAGGCTGGATACTTTGTACAGAAAAGAGATTTATTTAACTGACAGTTATGGAGGCACAAAGTCCAAGGTTGGACAGCTGAATCTGTTCAGCCTCTAGTAATTATCTTCAGAGTATATCACAACATGGCATATGACATCATGGTGGGATTGTGTAGAAGAAGAGATCACATAGTGAGATAGGAAGCCAGAGAGTAAGAGGGTCCAGGTTCCTTTTTTGGAATCCCCTCTTTGCATACTAATGTAGTCCCATGAGAGCTAGAATCCCCACAGGGTAACATTAATCCATTTATGAGGGTAGTGTCCTCAGGGCCTAATTATCTTCCATTAGGCTCCATTTCTTGAAGTGTTCCACCACCTCCCAACAGGAAGCTACTGGTGACCAAATCTCTAACTCATGAACCACTGGGGGACAACTGTAACCAAAACCTAGCAGGGATATTTGGTTAGAAGTGTCTCGTATAAAATTGGATATAAGGAACTGAAACTGTAACACAGGACTGAACTGAAGATATAAACTAAGGGAGTTAATTTGCACTGTTAAAACCAGAGGTACAGGTAAAATATCTTGGGAAAACTAAATAAAATGAAAACCAAAGAGGATAAGGATGAAAGTTAAGGAATTATTAGTATTCATGTAACAAGTATTAAAAGAATGTAGGGAAGGAAACCAGTGTCTGGTTAGAGAGTTATGTATTTCTCAGTAGAAATTACATAAAATACTTGTTAAAAATGTGGATTTCTGACTTCCAGGTAGAGCTGATTTTGTATCTGCTGAGTGTGTGCTTGTGTGTGTGTGTGTGTGTGAGTGTTAGAAATAAGCTGATTTGTAGGCGCTCTGAAGTTTGAGAACTGGTGCATTAGGAGACAAGCCTAGATAAAACAGTATTGCCGTGCATGGTAGTGCGTGCCTGTAATCCCAAGTGGTTTAGGAGGCTGTGGCAGGAGGATTGTAAGTTCAAAGCCAGCCTCAGCAACTTTGTGAGGCCCTAAGCAACTTAGGGAGACCTTGTTTCTAAATTAAATATAAAAAGGGCTAGAGATGGGACTCAGTGGTTAAGTCCCGTGATTTTAATCCCTGGTACAAAAAAATAAAAAATAAAAAATAAGAAAAGGACAGTATTGTTGATAGAAGACTAGAAAGGTGTTTTATACTCTTGGCATGGTTAATTTTCCTGATATAAAAAGGTCAAGTTACAGATGATGTTGATTTAGACATTTTTTAGGCCAGAGGGGAGAGAGAAAAATTTGGGGAATATTTTTTTATTGTAAAAGAATTTATGTGTATCCAGAAAAATACAGGACATACACGTGGACCAAAAAACAAACCAAAAACAAACCATACCCACACACCTATAATTGTATCTCCCCAGATAAAAACCAGTCTTTACCCATTGAGTGTGTGCCCTCTTTTGTATTACACATATAAATACACACTTGTAGTGACACAGATTTTACACAAAATAGGAAAACGGAAGCATGCTAGAATAGGCCTATTTTACTTAATCATTTATCATCTTCTTATAATATAGGTAGATAACATTCTGTAACATTAAATAAAGAAAAAGTCTTGAGGTAGTTGACCTTGTCATTGTTTTAGTTTACCAGGTTCAGTGAATATTCTTTGACATATCTTGGTGAACTTTGTGCAAGTATATGTAGGATTTAGAAGTTTTAGAAGTGAAATTGTAGAATAAAAGAACTGTATTTATTCAAAGTACGCTTTATCTCTGTTCTCTGTTGTTTATAATTGTTTCTCTAATTGCTTTCATTTGTTTCCTTTTACACTCAGTGATTTTTCTATTATATCTACTAAATATTTAATAAATCTAGTAAGTATTTTTTCTTAATGTCTGTTTTGCTTTTTCGATTGCTTCTAAGGGGATTTCAGTTGCTTCCTGGTAATATTTTTATTTTCTAGGTCTTTTCTGAGCTCAGTCAGCTCACTTTTCAGCTGTCTGTTTTGTCCATTTGTACTTTCTTGACTCTTATCTGCTTTTTTAAAATCTAGATTTTTGTTGTTGTTGTTATAACTAACACAGTTATTTCCTATGTAGAATTCTTATTCACCCAGAATAGGGCATAAAGTAAGTATTAAGCAAAAAGGGTAATTAAGGGGAAAATACTTTGTTTCTGCTCCTCTTGTGCAATATATTAAGACTACATTCTTTCTACTTTTATAAGATGTTGATGAAAACTTGCTCTGGCTGTTTTTCTCTTCTCCTCCATTTATCTATGTATCATTTCCAAAGACTGTTTTTTTCTTTGCTTTACCAGAAGTATGTTATGTCATTGCATACTGGATTCACTTTTATGTTGTGTAGATACTTTCTAGTAGATTATTCTTTGTGACACAGTATTTTACTTTAAGTTAAAGTAGTGGAGTAGGGTTCAGTAAATTGTTTTTCTTCCATGAGTGAAGCATAGTATAAATGTGGAATTAAACATAGCTTCATTTTTATTATTTTAAACAATGGTATAACTTCTGGGGTACTGTTGGACAATGTGAATTTGGGGGAGCAGTCATGATTATATTTTTCTGGATTTTTTTTTTTATGTGTTTACTTGTTCTTAAATGTTTTCTCATTAGGTCCCATATTGGATTATGTTTGCTTTATTTCTTGACCTTGAGTAAGGGTATTCTGTCTGGGCCTGCCAGTAAGGAATATTATGAGTAAAGTGGACTGGGATGGCTAGCCTTGTCATATCCAGGATGATATTTTAGTACTCAGGCCACCCCCACCAAGGACATTTACAGGTGTGTCTTCTGCCTCAGGGGCATGATGCAACTTAGGATGGGCAGTTCATCTAGATAGCAAGTCAGTTTATGTAAAGTTTCCTGTGAGGTAGTGTTTATCTTTGTTCAGTTGACTTTACTCAACAGCTGCAGAGGTAATAACTGTTCTCTGTCTCTTTTCTGGACTCCTCTTTCAGGCAAAGTTAGGAGTCAACTCAGAAAGTGAAGATGTTACCTGTGCCTTCTCTCTAGCCTTCAGTGTTGTTTTTAATGGCTGCCATTACCTCACTGGGTTAATAACTAAGGTTATTTAATGGCTCTTCTATTTCTGGTGTCTCAATTGTTTCTTATTTCTGTTATGAAGTTTGATGAACAGCTTCTCAAACCTTTATGTACTATAGAGGATGGCTAAGAGCTCCCTGGTGCTAGAGTTTGAACATTTGAATTTGAATGTTAGCTCTGCCATTTTTTGTGTGGGTCTTAGTGAATTGCTTAACTTCCGCTTGCCTTAGTTTTTCTCATAAAACAGGAGTGTACAATGAGATGTTAACATAAACCTCTCAGTAAGCATTTAATTTGTTAGGCGCTCTAATTTAGAACCTTATATGCTCTAGGATTATTATTTGCCTTGATGAGTTCCCAGAAGTACAATTGCTGGGCCAAAGGGAAGGGATTTTTTCGTTTTGTGTATTATAAAATTGCCTTCCTAGAAAGTTGGTGACACTTTATTCAGGAACTGACTTTCAGTGTTTCTCCTTTTCTGGAACTCTTGTGTTAGCCTCTGTAGTTTATTTTTTATATGAAATTTATGACATTTCCATTTGCCTTTAGGGGTTTCTGGCAGTTGATGAGAAGGCTGTGAGAAGAAAGAATAATAAGTTGACCTGTGACAAATAAAAAGATTATCTTTTTGCTTTGTCCAGATAAACCTTTATACTCAGTTTTGATAATTTTGGTCTTCTTGATCATTCTGGTTCGTAGGTAAATATCTTAATTTTTATTTTGCCTGTATTTTATATTTTGCAAACTGCTTCCCTTAAATTATTTTTCATTTGATTCTCACAGTAAACTTATCCAATAAGTATTATATATATATTAGGGAAGTAGATCCAGAGACATTGTGAGGAGCTAATGAGAAGCAGAACAGGGACATGAGTGGTCTATGGAATGATCTTCTATTGCTCTTTGTCTGGTCTGTTGGGAACTCCCTTGTATCTTATTGAGCTTTTCATGATGCTGCCTCAATTTCAGTAATCAAATTTTATTGTTGTACAGACCACCAGGACTTACCTTAGTTCATAATAAAATGCCATTATGATTTGTTTTCTAGAATTTAAAATCTAGAAATCTCTAAGAAGGGGGTGCTTGTGTGAGGTGGACTCACTTACTTTTTTTCTTTGTAGGGAAAAAATATTAAAACAGAATATAAAATTAGAAGACTAAAATTTAGTTTTTTTTAAATTCTGAAGTGGGGGCTACATTGAAGTTGGTTTTGCATACGTGTCTCTTCACAGTATAAATCTGTATTAACCAAATGTCTTGGAAACCTCAGTTGGACAGTCCTTGATAAGACCAGTTTGATTTACTGAAGATACTTGAAACTAAGATTTTAAGGTTTATTAAGTCTTTATTGATTCAGATTTTTTGTTACAGGAATTCACACCCCTACTTCTACTCTTTACTGTAATAAAACTTTTTCTCTGGAAGGCTTTGAACCCAAGATGATCATCTCTCTCTTGTCTCCATTATATCTTTAGTATGTGTGTAGCATGCATAGATCTTAATGGATGGACAAGGTATTGCAGTCAAATATAGATACTGACAAGAGTTTATTTTAAATTTTCAATGGTTTTAATTAAAGCATCTTGAAAGTTAAGACTTAGTTTTAGAGTTTCTCTTAGGGATGTGTGTGTGTGTGTGTGTACACTATTACTCATTTAACTTGGATGGTTTCTGCACTCTAGTCATTGGTATGCTCTTAAATTGCTATATAAGGAATTTGGGTTTTTTTTCCATCTTTCTGATTTTATATGAACAGATTTCGTGTTCTTATTTTGTCTGAAAGATAAGAATGTCTGCAACATTAACTGTTCCTGTAGAGATGAGAGTGACTTTTGGGAGAAAGGAAAGCCGAAATTCTTTTTATGAAGCTATTTAAAATTTTAAAAGGTTTTAAAAATAATTCTTTTTTAGGCTTTGGTTAAAAAGGGCAGTGATAATGGATCAGAAAAGGGTAAACTATTATAATTTTGCAACTGAAAATAAGAATTTTTTGTAATTTCATATCTCACCTATTTTTCAAATATATATGTTGTATTGCTGAGTAAATTTTTAGGGCTAAATATTTGTGTTTTTATTTTTCTTTAAATGACTGAATTAAAAGAAATTATTTTAGCACAAAATGTTTGCCTGAATTACTAAGATCAATAAATAAGTTTTCTTTTGATGTTTCCCTTAGGCATTCCGTAGATTTACTCTTCAGTAATTACATATAGTAGTCATATAGGTATGGCAACTTTCCAGTCTTTCAGAAACAGTCATATGAAGACTAGAGCATCTGTCAGAAAGGTAAGTTCATTTTATTAGGTTCCTTTTCATGAAAATTTTAATGAAAGTGTTCATCATTTTAAAGCTATGATTTGGTTTTTAGTTGAATCTTATTTAAATTAGTGACATTAAAATACTGTAAAAATTGACATGTATGAAAATAATGATACATAATCATGATCATGATTATTTTCTTAAATCACAAACCTCCATTTCTTCTCAACAGATGTTTTCCAACTTTTGTAGGAATATAGAGTGTCAGACATAAACTTTCTTATACACTTTTAACTTTGATGATGATGTGAAATATTACCATTCATTCATTCATTCATTCAGCAAATAAGAATTTGAGTACTTCTTATATGTCAGCCCCTTTGCTAGATGTTGGGTAATTAGTAGGGACCAAATGAAGTGAGTTTTGATCCTTCTTTGTGGTCTGAGGAAAAACCTCTTCTCTTCCTCTCATAACAATTTGTTTAATCTTGTATATGTTTACATTTTATCTTTGCTAAAACTTTGAGGCATTACTTGAAGAAGAGAGGAATTGAGATTGGAGGATGGTTAGTATTCTTTGTTAGCAATGTTATGACATTGTTGACCAGTCCTTACCTGTTAGACATGGCATACTACTTTCTACACTCTTCTGTATTATACTGTTGACCAGTCCATACCTGTTAAGACAGTCTTTGACTTTCATTAGAATGTTTTTCTTGCTTTCCTTCTCTCTTATTCCCACTCTTTTCTCTCTTTTGATAACACTCATAGGAGATAAGACAGTCCAACTAAGGTGGGTGAGGAAAGGGTAAATGCTTTTTAATTAGTACTAATGTTTAGATTAATAACTTGGTATAATTCTCAAGGGTGGCAAGTGAATTTGTTTCCCCTCACTCATTCATTTACTTGTTTATATTTGGAATTTTTGCTTTGGATTTTTTTCTCCTTATTTGTATTGCTCTGAATGCATAGATTTTCATAATTCTATATTTTATAATCTTTTGTTTTTAGTGATTCATTAGTTTATATGAAGTTGCTCAAACTGTCCCTAAATTGGTACCTGGGAGCTAACCAAACCTGGTGCCTGTGTCCTTTTTTCTCAGGCTCTTAGTTCTTTGACAGCTTCCTTACTTTCTGGTTGTATCTTTTTGTTGTACAACACACTTTCACCTACTCTCCTTTCCTCAGAATTGAAATTGACTATTTTTCAAAGAACCCTGGAAAGTATTTAGAAACCAAGATCTGGATACTAGGAATGCCCTTGGTTCTGCAGTCTCACAAATTTATATTGATAGTTCAGGTTCAGTTTACTTATTACATATTTTTTCCTTTCTTGATTTTGTGTTCATAAAGTAGTATGAAAACCTCCATTCATTAATGAAAACAAAATTGTTTAAATATTGAATATTTTCAAGTTGGGAAAAAAACCTCGGTACAGGGAACACTTCAGATAGTCCTTAGATTTATCCTGTTAACATTTTGCCATACCCTTTCTCTCTCTCAGTATATGCACATGTGCACACACTTTCTTCTCTTTTGCAATTGTGTGAGAGTATCCCCCTAGACATTATTTTCATATCAGCATCATCACTGTTCTTAAGAAAATTATTCTTTCAGTAACATCACCTCATGAATAGTCCCTACATAGATTTCTCTAGTTGTCTCAGATGTCCTTCTGACCTTTTCCTTTTCATCTGGGGTCCAGTTAAAGTTGAAACACTGCATTTAATTGTTTTGTGTCTTTGATTTTCCCCATTCTAGACCATTTCAATGGCTTAGGTTTTTTACTCATGATAGCAAATCTTTGGAACAGAGTATGAGCCAGCAGTCCTGTCCAGAACATTCCCATATTTGGATTCACCTGTTTTTCCCTGTACCTCAAAGGTGATATTGCATTCATTCTCTTCTGTCTGATCAGATTCAGTAGAGTTTGTTTGATATTATTTAATGCCAGGACTGACCTAGTAGTCAGGATTGTAAATACCAGATATCTCCAGTAAATGCACATAGTATCTTTGTAATTATGGGATTAATAGATAACCTGTGGGGTGATAGTTTGAAATAGTGGGAGTATCTTGCTCCCCAGTAGCTTTTTTGGAACCAGGGGTTGAGCCTAGGAGTGCTTTAGTATTGAGCTGAGTCTATAGCCCTTTTTAAAAATTTTTTATTGTGAGACAAGTTTTGCTAAGTTGCTTAGGGACTCACTAGGTTGCTGAGGTTGGTCTTGAACTTGGAATCCTCTTCTGGAAGTTCTGGGATTACTGGTATGGGTCACCATGCCCAGCTCCTAATAGCTGTTAGCCCAGTAGATTTAGGATACTTTGATGATTCTTTTCCTAAAATAATAGTTATGTTAGGAGTTACAGACGGAATTTTCTTTAAAAAGCAATTTTTTTTTTTGGTACCAGGGTTTGAACCCAACCACTGAGCCACATCCCCAGCCCTTTTAAAAAATATTTTATCTAGAGACAGAGTCTTGCTGAGTTGCTTAGGGCCTTGCTAAGTTGCTGAGGCTAACTTTGAACTCTGGAGTCTCCTGCCTCAGCCTTCTAAGCTGGTAGGATTACAGGTGTGCACCACTATACTCAACATGGGATTTTCTAATTTAGTTGTTATGTCCATATTTGTCAGTTGATTTTCATAGGTGAAGAAGTTACTATAAGTAGAAGTTATTATAAGTAGTTATAATCTATTACCAATTTTTTTTTTTTTTTGAGGGATGTCCTGGGGATTGAATCCATAGGTGCTCTCCCACTGAGTTATATTCCAAGCCCTTTTTTTATTTTTCATTTTGAGGCAGGGTCTTGCCAAGTTGCTTAGAGCCTTGCTAACTTGCTGTGGCTGGACTCAAACTTGCCTCAGCCTCCCAAGTCACCCGACTATCGGCATGCACCACCATGTCCAGCCATTTTTATTCTTTTTTATGACTCAGCCCAAAATTTGGCTGATAGGAATTCGTTCATGCTGGTTTCTGGTTTTTTTTTTTTTTTTTTTTTTTGAAAGATCCAATTAAGTTTTGGAGCACTTCATGCGTTCTGGCACAGTTAGCTGTTCCAGGCCCAGTTTGTGCTTTCTCTGCTTCTGATCTGGAACCAGCCATTTTTTTCTGAGGAACTTTGGTTCTTTTTATTGGTGACTGGCATTGAGAAACCAAAATCTGGGTACTGGGTATGCTCATTACCACTGAGGGTCTTTGCTTCTAAGACCTTTCAATGGAAAAAGGTGGTGCATATATTTAAGAAGTTGTAGATTCATAATGATAGGTAAAATTTAAATTTAACATTATTCAATCTTTTTTCTTGAATTCTTTGATTTCATATTTGTATCTCTTATGTTAGACCAGAGATTAACATTAATTTACTTTATTAAAGTTAGCAACTGTGGAGTTCATGTAGTATGTAAGGTTTTGAAATCTGGGTAAACAAAGTGAATGAAATACAGTCTGACCCCCTAGTTTGGTTTAATACGTAGGAAAGACAAATATATGTGAGTGTAGTAACTATAATATGTTGTGATTTAGATTAAATGCTTTAAAAAAATTTTTGTAGAATAAATGTTACAAACAATGTGACAGTAACTGAGAGGATTTTATTATAACTAAGGGATTAGAAAAATCTTCAGGTCTTGGGATGTGTAGGATTTCTACAGAGGGAAGACTGAAGAGTAAGGACATTTCTGATAGAAGAGCTGGTCAACAAATCAGAAGGGGAGTAAGGTAGAAAGAAATTAATGTTCTCTTTATATCCAACTATAATACACATTTTCTTTATGTTAATTTTTCCTCCTTTTCCAATTATGACAGTTCCCTCCCCTAAATCTAGAATCTGCTCCCTCATTTTCATCATACAGTTCTATACTGATGCCTGAAAGACCTTATTTAGAATAACTCTTTTTTTGTCTCTTTGTTAGTGTTCTTTTTTATAACTCCCACATTGTCTCTTGTTATAGAAATTGTTGTTTCTGTTCTGTCAGTGACTTGTAAATCAAATATATAGTCTGTTAGTTTTAGCATAAGGTAAGAGTAAAGTAAAGCTGGGTGTGAGAGCTCTTGTGTTCTGCCAGTGATATGAATGCCAAGGCTCTGGTGTGCTGAATGTGTTCAGGACACATGGAACACTTATTAACCCTTATCACCTGAATGGAATTTTTCTCAGCTGAATTGAGTTTTACAAACAATAAAGGTGCCAGATGGATGTTAATTAGAGAATGAGGTCTCTTTATTTAAAACTAAAATATCTGCAGAATGTCTTGCCTTGTAGTACTAAATAAGAATGTCTTTTTCCCTCCACTAGAGCTTCAGTGCCGATGTGTTCCAGTCTGTAAAATCTTTATTACAGAGTGAGAAGGAACTATGCAGTGTTTCAGGAGAGGACTGTTTAAAGCAGGATGAACATGCCAATTTAACTGAGGTTTGACATACTACTTTCTAAACCTTTATCTAATAAATTGCAGTGTATTTTCATGCATGTTTATAGAACTGTGTGACCTATTTTTAAAATCTCTACATATTATTTCATGTATTAGAAGTATCTGTTTTAAAAACTGGCTAACATAATTGTCTTAATGTATTATAATGAGGACATTTAATTAAATGCATAGGCATTATTAACCACACATACTGTAGTGTGTTCAGTGATTCCTACTATATTTAATCATTGGTGTTACCTTCCAGTATTATTTTTCATGCATATATAGGTAATTTTTAAAAATACTTTTTTAGTTGTCATTGGGCCTTTATTTTACTTATATGTGGTGCTGAGGATCGAACCCAGTGCCTCACACTTGCTACGCAAGTACTCTACCACTGAGCTACTACCCCAACCCTCATGCATATACTTTAAAAAATGAGGTTGAAATTATGTATGTACCAAATATATTTTTTCTGTAACTTGTCCTTATCATTTTTCTTAATAATGTGGTATTTCCTTATGCTGTTAGATATTTCTTAGAAGTTTATTTAAACTTCTGCAAAGTAATCTCTGTATAAGGGCATTAAAAGAAATAGTAAATGATGGTATCACACATTGTCCATGAGGAAGTAGTTTTTGGAATCTACCCAGGGAAAGCCTCTCTGAGAAGATTACATTTAACTGAAACTTGAAGAATGAGGAGGAGCCAGGCATGTAAATATCCAAAAGAGAAAGATCCAGATCAATAGTACACAATTTTCAGAACTTTAGGGAAGGATGTACAGGGTAGGTTCTAGACCCAGAAAAGGGATCAATGTATTTGAATGAAAATGAGGGAAAGCTAAAGGTATAAACTAATCCCAGTTAGGATTTTCCTTTTGGAAGTATTGACAGGGTAAGGGGCATGGCAGTGGGAATCAGGTGGACGAGGATTATAATAGTGCAGGTGAAGAGTGGCAGGAGGATTGGAAAGAAGTGAATGTATTTGAAACATGTTTGAGGGAGGTGTTTTTGAGGTTCAAAAACTGCAGTATGAAGCCAAATGTTCGGTGGAAAACCTTTTGGATCATCCTTGAAAAAATTACTCTGCTCAAGGTAGTCAGCATTTATTGCCTTACTGTTCTTTTTTCTGTTTTGTCTCTCAACAATCTGAGGTAAGACTTAAAAACTCAAATTAATAGAATTTCTTTCGTTTTTATTTTTTATTCCTCTATACAGGTAACATTTCTGGGATTCAATGAAGAAACAGATGCTGCTCATATACAGGTATGATCAACTTATAGAATTGGAAAGGACAGTGAGAGATTAGTTGAAATAAATTTTGAGACCATGAAACATTGACCTTCATACCCCAAATATAAACTAAATTCTTCTGGTATCATTCCTTTTTAAAGTTAAAAGGTGATATTTTGAGGTCAATTTTTTATTGTGCTTTGTATGTTTTCACTTTTAGCATTCTTGGTCTAGAAATCAACTTTAGGTTTGACTACCGAAGGCATTTATTTTCAAAGAATGCAAACTATAGGCTGAGGTTTCTTCATTCTTTGTATTATATAGCAAATGACACTTGTGACTGTATTTTGATGGTTTTCATAATTTGACTTTTGTGTTTTTAGTTGAGATTGTTGAATACAAAATACAAAGTTTATAAAAAGTCACAATTGACCAATGCAAGAATTTGAGCTTGTTTGATTTAGGCAAGTATAAAAGGACTGATAACATGGTATTAGAATTAACAGAAGGCTTCACAGCTACATTAAATGTGGTCGAAGCTCCAGCAGATAAAGTATTTTTTTCCTGAAGTTTGAAAATTTGTCCTTGCTTGTGATGGTAAAGCATCTCCTACTAGAGAAAGAAATAACATTATTCAGTTCTTTTAGAATACTACATATTAGGGGATTATGAATGAAAACTCTATTGTATGTCTTGATTGCCTTTGCTGGAAGAAAATAGCTTGGACAGAAACAACAGAGAAGACATATTTCTGAGAACAAATGACTGGAAAGAGAAATGTTCCAAAGTATTTCTCTAATACTTGTCTTTAAGAGCTACTGATAAAGCTGATAACAAAACAAAATACTCCTTAAAGGTCAAAGACTTTAATAATTTTTTAGCTAGGTCAAATATTTACGTAAAAAAGGACAAATGAAGAAAAAAAAGTAAAAGTTAATACCTTCAAGAGGAGAGACAGAAAAATGGACTTGTTTTTTACAAAGTTAAAACTTAAGTTCTGAAGAAAAGTACATTTGATAGCCAAGAATGCTATATGAAAAATTTAAATCTGAGGACTATAGATTAAAAATTCCTAAAAACAATTAAGTGCCTAATTGTCATTCATGTGTGAGATACCATGTTAAAATTTATGATATAGGTCTGTAGCTATATGTTTGAAAGGCTACAGGAATGGCCATTATTGAATAATTTCATATTTTATTTTTTAGTTAATTATGTCTGAATAATAAACTGTGTAAGTGAACTCTTGTGAACCAGAAAATTTATTTATTTGTTTATTTTATATAGAGACAGGGTCTCACTCAGTTGCTTAGCACCTTGCCCTTGCCGAGTCTGGCTTTGGACTTGCGATCCTCCTGCCTCAGCCTCCTGAGCTGCTGGGATTACAGGCGTGCACCATGCGCCCGGCCTGCTTTTATTTCTTGTGCTTTGGGAGTCTTGTTAAAGAAGTCTGGTCTTAAATTGACATGATGAAGATTTGGGCCTACTTTCTCTTCTCTTTGGTGCAGGGTCTCTGATCTGATTCCTAGGTCCTTGATCCATTTTGAATTGAGTTTTGTGCAGGATGAGAGATAGAGGTTTATCTCCATTTTCCTGCATGTGTATTTCCAGTTTTCCCAGTACCATTTGTTGAAGAGGCTTTCTTTTCTCCATTGTATGTTTTTGGCACCTTTGTCTAGTATGAGATAACTGTATTTATGTGGGTTTGTTTCTGTGTCTTCTATTCTGTACCATTGGTCTGTCTGTCTGTTTTGGTGCCAGTACCATGCTGTTTTTGTTACTAGTGCTCTGTAGTACAGTTTAAGATCTAGTATTGTGATACTTCCTGCTTTACTCTTTCTGCTCAGGATTGTTTTGGCTATTCAAGGTCTCTTCCAGATGAAGTTCATGATTGCTTTCTTTGTTTCTGTGAGGTACATCATTGGGATCTTAATTGGAATTGCATTGAATCTGTATAGCACGTTTGGTAATACGGCCATTTTGGCAATATTGATTCTGCCTATCCAAGAACATGGGAGATCTTTCCATCTTGTTTTCTTTAATTTCTTTCTTTAGTGTTCTATAGTTTTCATTGTAGAGGTCTTTCACCTCTTTTGTTAGATTGATTCCCAAGTATTTTATTTTTTTTGAGGCTATTGTGAATGGGGTAGTTTTCCTAATTTCTTTTTCAGAGGTTTCATAACTTATGAATAGAAATGCATTAGATCTATCAGTGTTATTTTGTATCCTACTACTTTGCTGAATTCATTTGTTAGTTCTACAAGTTTTCTGGTGGAATTTTTTGGATCCTCTAAATATCGAATCATGTTGTTGGCAAATAGTGATAGTTTGAATTTCTTTTCCTATTCGTATCCCTTTAATTTCTTTGGTCTGCCTAATTTCTCTGGCTAGAGTTTCAAGGATGATGTTGAATAGAAGTGGTGAAAGAGGATGTCCCTGTCTTGTTCCAGTACTAAGAGGGAATACTTTGTTTTTATCCAGTTAGAATGGTGTACTGATGGGCTTAGCATAGATAGCCTTTAACAATGTTGAGGTATGTTCCTACTCTCCTTATTTTTTCTAAATTTTTGAGCATGAAGGGGTGCTGTATTTTATCAAATGCTTTTTCTGCATCTATTCAAATAATCATATGATTCTTAACTTTAAGTCTGTTGATGTGGTGAATTACATTTATTGATTTCTGGATGTTGAACCAACCTTGCATCCCTGGGGTGAAACTCATGTGATCATGGCACACTATCTTTTTAATATGTTACTGTATGCAATTTGCCAGAATTTTGTTAAAAATTTTTGCATCTGTGTTCATCAGGGATATTGGTCTGAAGTTTACTTTCTTTGATGTGGCTTTGTCTGGTTTTAGTATCAGGGTGATACTTGCTTCATAGAATGAGTTTGGAAGGGTTCCCTCCTTTTCTATTTCATGGAATACTTAGGAGTATTGGAGTATTGAAATTAGTTCTTTGAAGGTCTTGTAGAACTCAACTGAAAATCTATCTGGTCCTGGGCTTTTCTTGGTTGGTAGGCTTTTGATGGCTTCTTCTATTTCATTGCTTGAAATTGATGTTTAAATTGTGTATGTCCTCCTGATTTGGTTTGGGTGGATCATACATGTCTAGAAACCTGTGTATGTCTTTGAGATTTTCTATTTTGTTGGAGTATAGATTTTCAAAATAGCTTCTAATTGTTTTGTATTTCAATAGTGTCTGTCCTGATATTTCCTTTTTCATCACAGATTTTAGTAATTTGAGTTTTCTCTTCATTAGTGTGGTTGAGGGTTTATCAATTTTGTTTATTTTTTCAAAGAACCAACTTTTTGTCAATTTTTTGAATTGTTAATTTTGTTTTAATTTCATTGATTTCAGCTCTGATTTTAATTATTTCCTGTCACTACTACTTTTGGTGTTGATCTGGTCTTTTTTGAGAGCTCTGAGCCACAAATGTTAGATCATTATTGACTTTTTATTCTTTTATTGAATGCACTCCATGCAGTGAATTTTCCTCTTAGTACTGCTTTTATAGTGCCAGAGATTTTGATATGTTGTATGGTTGTTCTCATTTACCTCTAAGAATTTTTTTTTTAATCTCCTCCCTGAGGTCTTCTGCTATCCATACATCATTCAGTAGCATATTATTTAGTTTCCAGGTGTAGGAGTATTTTCTATTTTTTATTTTATCATTAATTTCTAATTTCATTCCATTATGATCTGATAGAATACAGATCTCTTATTGTTTTATATTTGCTAAGAGTATCTTTGTGGCTTAACATATGATGTATTTTAGAGAAGGATCCTGTGCTGCTGAGAATAAAGTGTATTTGCTCGTTGATGGATGGAATATTCCGTGTATGTCTGTTAAGTCTAAATTATTGGTTGTGTTAGTGAGTTCTGTGGTTTCTTTGTTCAGTTTTTCTTTGGAAGATCTATCCAGTGGTGAGAGAGGTGTGTTTAAGTCATCCATATTATTGTGTTGCTGTCTATTTGGTTCCTGGAATTGAGAAGGATTTGTTTGACATGGATGCACCATTGTTTGGGGCATAAATAGTTACGATCATTATGTCTTGCTGATTCATGGTTTCCTTAAGCGGTATGAAATGTCCTTCTTTATCCCTTTGACTAATTTTGGCTTGAGGTCAACTTTATCTCATATGAGAATGGAAACCCTCACTTTTTTACTGGGTCTGTGTGTGTGGTTTGTTTTTCCTATCCTTTCACCTTTAGTCTGTGGGTGTCTTTTTCTATGAGATGAGTCTCTTGAAGGCAGCATAGTGTTGGGTCTTTTTTTTTTTTAAATCCAATCTTCCAGTCTGTCTTTTGATTGATGAATTTAGGCCATTATGTTCAGGGTTATTATTGAGATGTGATTTGTGTTCCCAGTCATTTTGGCTTATTTTTAGTTTTTAACTTGACTTGGTTTCTCCTTTGATTGGCTTTTCCTTTAGGGAAGTTCCTCCCTTTGCTTACTTATATTGATGTTTTTCATTTCCTCCTCATGGAATATTTTGCTGAGAATGTTCTGTAGTGTAGGCTTTCTATTTGTAAATTCTTTGAACTTTTGTTTATCATGGGAGGATATTATTTCGTCATCAGTTCTGAAGCTTGAGATATGTTGTTCCAGGCCCTTCTAGCTCTTCAGGTCTGGGCTGAGAAATCTCCTGATATCTGTATTGGTTTCCCCCTACATGTAATCTGATGCTTTTCTCTCACAGCCTTTAAAATCCTATCTTTATTTTGTACATTAGGCATTTTCATTATAATGTGTCTTGGTGTGGATCTGCTATAATTTTGTGCATTTGGTGTTCTGTAAGCCTCTTGTATTTGATTTTCCATTTCATTTTTCAGGTTTGGTAAATTTTCTGATATTATTTCATTGAGCAGATTGTTTATTCCTTTGGTTTGTATCTCTGTGCCTTCCTCAATCCCAGGAATTCTTAAATTTGATCTTTTCATGATATCCCATAATTCTTGGAGGTTCTGTTTCTTACCATCTTCTTTGTTTCATCAACTTTATTTTCAAGAATCAATATTTTGTCTTCATCGTCTGAGGTTCTGTCTTCCAAGTGATGTGTCTAGTCTGTTGGTGATGGTTTCTATTGAGTTTTTAATTTGGTTTATTGTTTCCTTCATTTCAAGGATTTCTGTCTTTTGTTTTTTTTATAATCTTTATCTCTGTTGAAGTGATCTTTTGCTTCCTGAATTTGCTCTTTTAATTGTTTTTTGGAGTGATCATTCATTGCCTGAATTTGCTCTCTTATCTCATCGTTTGCTTCACAGATCATTTTAATTATGTACCTTTTCTGACATTTCTTCTACCATGCTGTCATTGGAGTCTATGAATATAGCATCTTGGTTTGTTTGGGACACTTTCTTCCTTTGTTTTTTTTATGTTGTTCATGTATCTTCCCCTCTACCCATATGGATCTGAGGTATTACAGTTCCCCTACAAAAGGCTTATAGTGTCCCTGCAGGTTTCCAATACCTCACCTTGAAGGGGGAGATCAATATTAGCAGCACACAATACAAATAATATGCAGCCTTAACCCAAATTGCCCCTATTAAGATATTAACAGTATTGTCATAATACATAGAGATGATGAGTTTGATTATTATCTACAGCATAAACAATAGGTTTGCAGTAAGGTCCGCAATTTCTAATGGTGGACACAGAGAATGGGAATCAGTGTAGGATGTAATGTTACTAAATTAAGAAGTGACTATATAGAGGTAGCAGATCATTGGAAGTCTGAAAGCAGAATCAAAGAAAGTTGATTGTTAGCATGAGAAAAGGGAGAAAGAGACTCCAAAGAAACAGATGAGAGGAAAGTAGAGTGAGAAAAATAATAAAATAATAGAAAAGTAGGAATAATAGTAGTAGTAATAATAATAATAATAATAATATCTATAACAAAACTGTAATATACTTTTCAAACCTCCCAGTCTTCAGTAGCCTAATGCATGAAATGTATTTAATAATGCAGTGTCCCAGAATGGGAGCTCCCCCAACTAAAGATGGTGGCATCCAGGTCAGGTATAATCCAGGATGTTAGGCAGAAGCATCCCCATGTGTTGGTAAATGGGGAGCCTGCAGCGTGGTGCTGATGGTGCTGAGTCCGCCTGGGGCATGGCGCTGGAGATCTGCAGGCTGGGCCTAGGTGGTGTGGTGCTGGATTTTGCACAGGTGGGGTCTGGGTCTCTAAAAATTTTTGAATAGGGATCCCACTTCAGGAACCATCAAAGTGTTATTCTTTCATGTTATTTTTTGTTATTATTTTAAATTAGGATTTAGCTGCAGTTTCTTTGGAACTTCCAGATCTTCTGAATTCACTTCATTTCTGCAGTCTAAATGAAAATGAAATTATTTGTATGAAGGATATAAATAAATCATCAGTTATAAGCAGTGGTCCTCTAAATCAGGTAACTTTTATAGATTATTTCTAATTAGTTTTTTAGGGCAAATTTTTCTACATTTGATCAATAGTATAAAACTTAAATGATTTGATGAAGTTTTTGTTGTTGTTTTTATTGTTTTGTTTTTTTTTTGCTATCTCAAGGAAATAGAATTTGCAAGAAAATGAACCCCTGAAACATTGATGTCCCTGAAACAAAATAATTTTAGTTGTAGCTTATAAATTAGATTTTACATTTGTGAAGTTTCATAGTGGTGTGCAAGTACATATTAATTTTTAATGGAAATTTATTCCTTATGGATTTCTATAGTTTCTGCCTGTATATAAACCATAGCATGACTTTTCTTCTATATGGTCAGTTCCAAACTTATGTAAACATTGTGCTGTATGTTATAGTGAATGTGCTTCAGCTCATTTTTTAGTTCAAAATTTTCCATGTAAAGTATACACCTGATCCTATATTTTTTATTTTAAATAAAAAATTATACCATTACAGCCAGGTGGTTAATTTCATAATATTCAATCTTTGGTTCATTGCTAAATATGGTCTTGTTGATAACGCATCAAAAAAAATGTTTTGCATTTTAGGAGGTAAAACATTTAAAGTTGAAACAGTAGGTTTAAAATTTGGATTTCTTATTCTAGGCATAAAATACTGCTGTGTTCTTTGTGAGGTCTAATAAAGGTGGAACTGCTTGCCTCATTTTCTTAATTATATTCTTTATTTGCTTGCTTTATTTGCTAGAATATGAAGTGATGAGCCTATTATATTTGGTTTCTACTTATAAAGTAAATCATTTGTCAATATTTGCATTTTTAAAGATAATGTATGAAGGAAAATTTGGTGACTTCTAATCTTGACTGTAAACATTGTCTTAAGTTTTAATACTAGATTAATTTAAGTAAAAGGGGGGTACAATTCTTTAATTGTGATAGGGAAAGTAGCATCTTTCTGTAATCTGTGAGAAAATGAGATATAAAGTAACATAGAAACTGACTCCTTCCCTCAAGCAGTTTATAATGTAAACTGGTGAGATAGGTGAGCAAACAGTACGTTTTATAAGACTAGGTAAAATTTGAATATATAGGTAAGAGGAAGATGGGAGAAAAAGAGATTAGTAAATGAAAAATATAAAAGAGAGGCAAAAGAATTAAACATTGCCAAATCAGGGAGTCATTCAGGATGCATGCATTTCTTGGGTTTTTGTTGTTCATTTGTTTTCTGAGATTTTATTATTTTTAGGCTATACTTCCAGGTAGTGTTTTATGTCGAGAATTAAAATCTTTTTAAACCATCTTTCATCTTTCCCAAGAGTCATCATCCTGGAATGCTTTGTGTCATGAGAGTGTCACCTACATTACCAAGACTCAGAATCGATTTTATCTTTAGTCTCTTAAGTAAATATGCTACTGGTATAAGATACACCCTGGACACATACTTGCATCAGAAGTGCCAACTTGAGACCACTAATGAAGATGACGATGATACTAACCAGTCCGTGTCTTCCATAGAGGATGACTTTGTCACTGCTTTTGAGCAGTTAGAAGAAGAAGAGACTTCAAAGCCATATAATGATGGTTTGTTATTTTACTGAACTTTTTTTTTTTTTTCCTGGAAGTAGTTTGAAGTTGAAAGTTCAGTTTTGGAAGTTTCAAGGTAGACTTATTTGGTTGAAATTTATGTTGAAATTTGATCCAGTTTAAGCATACTAACTTCTGGTGCTTGCAGAAGAATTAATTTTCCTGAGATTTTTAGGTTCATTGTTACTTGGTTTTTAGTTTTGTGATTTCTGTTCTTATTATGGTAATATTTTTCCCACCCTGTTGTTTACCTCAATACCCAGTTTCTGAAACATGGCAATGTTCAAATGTCAGAAGAGGTAGCTGGCAGAGTCACTGTAGTAATGTTTCTAACTTGTATGGTAGCGTGCTAAGAATAGGTATTCCTTTAGGGTAAAATGACATTATTTTAGTAAAAGGCATTATTTGCTTCTAAGTGTTACTTGGGATGAGTCATTCCATTTAACAACATAGCATATAAAACATTTACATTGTAAATAGATATTTCCTGCTTAATGCCAGTTTATTCCATTGATTTAAATGTTTAAAGAGTTCTGTTCTAGAAAAACTTAATCATTTTATTCTTTACCTATAGGAATAAACATTACTACACTAAGGAGCCAGTGTGATGCTGCTTCTCAGACTATTTCTGGTCACCACTTAGAAACCCGTGATTTAAAGATGATGGTTAGCTCTGGACAGCAGAAGTCATTGGCTAAACCCTCATCTTCTTCAGTAAATGTTCTGGGACAGAAAGAACCACCTTCTGTGAAAACTTCAGTCACAACATCAATTTCAGAGCCTTGGATCCAAAGAAGTTTCTATAGGTCATCTAATGCTTCAGACAAAGGTAGTGATACACAGAAAACGTTTTTTTCTTCTTCTCCTGCCTACTCATCTGAATCAGAATGCTCAAGTCCAAGTCCTGTTATTTTCTTGGATGAAGAGGGTTATCAAAAAAGTTTAAAAGCAAAACTTGAGCTGCCTAAAATTCCTGTGATGAAAGATGATGTAGAAGATTCAGACTCCGAAGTAAGTGAATTTTTTGATAGTTTTGATCAGTTTGATGAACTAGAACAAACTTCAGAGACTTCTTGTGTATTTATAAAAGATCCTGTTATAGGGAAGTCATCTCAGAACAAAGGACAAAAACATGAAAAGTCTTGTATGAATCCTCAGAAATTCAAGTTTGATCGTCCAGCTCTTCCAGCTAACGTTCGAAAGCCAACTCCTCGTAAACCAGAATCTCCATATGGTAACCTGTGCGATACTCCAGATTCTCCTCGCCCTGTCAAGGCATCAGGGGATGATAGTGGTTTATTTAGCCCTATTCGGTCCTCTGCTTTTAGTCCTCTTGGAAGCTGTACTCCTGCTGAGTGTTTTTGCCAAACAGATATTGGTGGAGATAGGATTCATGAAAATCATGATTCTATTTATTACACCTATGAGGATTATGCAAATAACATTTCATGTGAAGTACTAGACTCAGTTCTTCATTCTCAACATACTGACGCAATATCAAACATTATTAGTATTGAAAGGGGAGAAAGTAAAACTCTGGCTTTTAAGCATGGAAGCCTTGATCATAAAGGTAAACCTAAAAATAAATCTTCAATGATTAAAGATAGCATTCAGAAATTTGCAGCAGATGTTGTGGAAAAAAGTTTTGGCAGTGCTTTTAAAGACCTACAGAAAGGAGTCTCTTCATGTACCAATGTATTGTGCCATTTAGCCATCAAATTGACATCATCTGTTTTTCAGATGGCATTTAATGAACTGAGAAGGCAGCGTGCATTTTCACTGAAAGAACGTGCCATTAGTGGCCTGGCCAATTTTTTGGTGAATGAAGCCTTATCAAATGCCTTAAAAGATTTACAGTATGTAAAGAAGCAGATGTTTACAAACACAGTTGCTAGGTTTGCTGCAGATCTTGCTGAAGAGCTTGTTTTTGAAGGCATCATGGAAGTGTGTCAGTTTTCATATCCTCCAACACCTGCATCTCCGCAGTGTCAGTCATTTGACTTTGAAAACAAAATAGTGAAGTCATATGCAAAAGATTTGTCCGAGTCTGTAATACAGGAAGCATTCATTGAACTCTCACAAGTTGATGTGCCTTTCACAACAAAGGCGGCAGTTAGCGTGTCTACAGATAACATTAAGTATGTGAATGCAGAAAGTGTAGTACCATCAACACAGACCTTCACATTTTCCCCATTGTTTAACAATCAAGCAATTATGGTGACAAAACCAATGCAGGAATATAAAAAGGAGTATACAGTGCAGCAGGCCTTGTTTTGTACTTCAGGAATTGTCACTTCCATACCAGTGCCCTTAGCAGGAAGTGCCCTTCTCCCATATCATATTTCCTCTACTTTATGTCAGGCAAAGTCTCAACTGTCATCTGATGACAGTAATTTAAATGGTGATTCTGTGCAAGCACATGTTACCACAAAAAACGAAGAAGTAGCCTGCCTCAGAAATATTTGTTTACCTTCAGAACACAATCCAGGTGACCAGAATGATTTTAAACCAACTCATGATGATGTTGAAATGCAAAGTTCCTCAAAATTAACAAGCGATCCTGTGATTATTAGCAACTTCTCTACAGCAATGGTGCATACAATAGTAAATGAAACTTTAGAGTCAATGACATCATTTGATGTTACAAAAACAGTTGATGAACACACAGATTATTTAAGTGAGACAATGAAGGGAAACACCTCTCCTTTTTCCCACTGTGAACAAGCAGCCCAACAGAGGGAAGTTAGCAGTAAGGACATGTTTGCTGAACAGTTGTCTAAATCTATTATTAAACATTCCATAGATAAAAGCAAATCAATGATCCCAAATGTAGATAAAAATGTAGTATCTAAGGAAGGCTTGCTTGTTCCAGAAGAGGAATCAAAGTTGACCTTGGCAAAGTTACCCAAATTTTTTGAGGCTCAAGATCACTTAACTCATTGTTCAATTTCAGTAGGAAAGGATTGTGTTCCAGAATATAATTATGCTGGGACTGATGGATGTTCTTCAGAGACTCTACCCTGTTCAATGATGACAAATCAGAAACCTGATTTGAAGGAACCTGCTAAGGATAAACCAGTAAAAAAGCATAATTTGAGTACAGCACTTGAAACCTTGTCTTCTGGACAGGAAAGCCCTTTTCATAACTCACATACTTTCTCTTCTACAGTCCTTACCTGTGCTGATGGTTTACATGTTGAAGATAAACAGAAAATCAGAGACAGAAATGTAACACCTGATACTCCTCCATCAACTCCTCTGGTACCATCTCAGGCTAGTTCTGAGTGGGATATCAAGAAGTTAACCAAAAAGCTCAAGGGGGAGTTAGCCAAAGAATTTGCACCAGCTACACCACCTTCTACACCTCACAACTCATCTGTTTGTAGTTTGTCTGAAAATGAACAAAATACTATAGAAAAAGAAGAGTTCATGTTGAAACTCATGCGATCTCTTTCAGAAGAAGTTGAAAGTAGTGAAGGCGAAGAACATCCAGAAATGGATGTGAAGTCAGAACACTCAGGGAAGAAAGTCCAGTTTGCAGAAGCATTAGCTACCCACATCATTTCTCTCGCAACTGAAATGGCAGCCTCTCATTTGGATCATAAAATAACTCAAGAACCTGAGGTTCAAAGCCCTTGCTTAAATTTGAGAAATCAACAAATTGTATCACCTGCTCTTTTGAGTCATTCAGATGCAGATTTACAGACCTGGAATTTTGCAAGTAATATGGCAGCAGAGGTCATAGCAGAAGCTGAGAAAATAGCAAAAGTTAAAAGTTGTGCACTCTTCAGGCCAAAGAAGAATAATTGTCATATTGATGGAGACCAAGATTATAGATTGGAAGAGAAGTTGGAAACTGAGGTATTAGCACATCCAAGAGAAGCAGATTCATATGTTCTTTCATTACCACCAGCTTCTTGTATGCCAGGTCTGACATATAAGTATCCCAGCTGTGAAAGCGTGACTGATGAATATGCAGGTCATGTTATCCAAGTACTGAAACAGGAAGGTGGAAATGGTGAGTTAATAATGGATCAGTATGCCAACAGGCTTGCTTATCGATCTGTTAAGTCAGGATTACATGAAGCAGCCAAGACAGCTAAAATGAAGTACAACTCAAAAATGGTCCCTCTGCAAAGCTCACAGTGGAAAAACAGCAATGAACTGTTAATATTCTCAAATAAAGAGAACCATCAAGAAGGAGATAAAAAACTACAAAGAAAAAGAAATGGAGGTCACTTTTGTAAAAATCAAAGTTGTGAAAGGACACAGGATACATGTAGAAATGAGCACACTGAACTGTGTAGTTTTTCGGCCTCTCTTTCTCACACCATTACAAGAGATGTTAAAAAAGAGCAGATAGCACCTACAATTGACTTGCCAAAATCCTTAACAGATTCTTGCCTTTTTGAAAAATCTGTATGTATTGAAGATACTGAATGTCTTACTGAACCAGAGTTTCCTAAGTCTCTTCAACCTTCCTCACAAAATCATGGATTTTACCATAGTACAGGTAGCTTAAGTGGATATGAATGTGGAGAGAATGTTGTTCAAGCCATAGAACAGTATGCTAAAAAAGTAGTAGACGATACTTTAGAGCTAAGTCTAGGATCTACAGTTTTCCAAGCATCTGATACCACAAGATCAGTGGATAGGATCACTTATGCAGAAAAGTTGTCACCTCTTATAAATCAAGCTTGCAGATATTGCGACCTTAAAGAACTCCATGATTGTACTGGAAATTCATCTCGGCACTTTTCCAAACAGGGTTCACATGCTACAAATAAGCCAGTTTCAAATACAAAATTTGGCAACGTCTATCGGAAATCTAGAATTTTTCATCTTGATGTCCCTCAAATTCATGTTAATCTTGATAAAAAGACAGTGCTTGCTGAGAAGATAGTTGCTGAAGCTATTGAAAAAGCAGAGAGAGAGCTGAGCAATACCAGTTTGGCAGCTGATAGTGGCATTGGACAAGATGGCGTTAGCTTTGCTGAAAGTCTTACCACAGAAATAATGACGTCAGCCTTGACAAATGTTGGACATGCTGTCAGCAGGTATGTCTTTTTGGTCTTAAGATGAAATGAAAAATTAAACGTGATTTTGTATGTCTTAGGTCCTGTTCATGAAAATATGATTATTTTAACCCTAAATTATCAGAAAATTTTCCCATTGCATTTGTGTGTGGTTTCATATCCTACATATGACTTTCATGTATTTTGTTTCCTGAACCTTTTTGGGGAAAGGTATCATTCATTTACAGGGCTGGAAGATGCAGGTTAGAGAAAATAATCACCTTGTCCAAGTTCATGAAACTCGGAAGTAGGTAAAGTTGAGTCAAAGAAGTAGCTGGAGAATTTTATAGAGTAAATATAGACTATTGTCATATTAATTTACTACTTTTAGATTTTTATATACAAGTGACCTCAGGCTATTTTAACATCCTCTGTCCCTTTTCCTACCCCTTCCCACCCACTATCCCAACTTATGAAGGAACTCTCTACCTTAGTGTTTCTAAGACATCCATTCTCTGGACCTAGCCAATGCCTTTGCTATTCCTTCTCCAGTATATTTACTTTTCCTTCTTAGAGCTGGTCAGTAGACAGGCCCCTGAAGTTCTTGTAAGTCAACTTTTTATCGAGGATGGTATTTACAAAGAATATTATTTTGTGGTTCTTTTTCTGTTTCTCTTAATAACTGTGTTAGAGTTTTACAAGTGCTGACTATTAAAAATTGACTCTGGTGTGTATAGTTTGCTATTTCACATCTACTTCTCAAGTTAAGATGGTTTTGCTTTTCAGGCTTGAAGGGGGATTTATTCAGATGGATTTAGTCTTTAAGATATTATCTGGTTTATTTCACTAATGTCCCTTTTAACTATATGTATTTACAAATGGTATATATCACAAAGCTTTAATGTTCACAAGGATAACATGTAAATGTCAAATGGGAAACTAAATGATCGTACATTTTTGGAAGAACAAAACATCTAGATTATATTCTGAGCTATTATTTCTGAGCCAAAATCACCTAGCATTCATTAAAAACTCTGAACGTCATCCTGGGGATCATTTCCATAAGAAGGTGTGGTACATATCAGGGAAAATATCAAAAAGAACAAAATACTGCTCTATTATTATTCCGAACTATAGAGTACCTGATTTAGAATGCCCAATATAAATCAAGTGGGTGTTTCTTAAATACAAAAGAATTTTCCCTATAAAAGGAGAGCACTTCAGGGCCTATTTTATGCACTGTAGAAGAAAGTAAAACACACAAAATTTGTTTCTCTTAGAATTTATTATAGTGGAATAAGGTAGACCCTAAATAAGTAAAATATGTAGTTTGTCCCATAGTGTCAAGTGCTTTTGGAGGACAAATAAAGCAAGGGAAGGAGTTAAGAGTTTTGGTGGTGGGAGTGGGCAGCAACAGTTGAGGGTGGCTTGCAGTTTTGAATAAATAGGCAAGAAATAGCTGGCAAAGTAACATTTGAGTTAAAAGCTGAAGGTGAAGAGAGACTAAGTCATGTGGGAGTCAGACAGAAGTGTGTTCCTGTAAAAGGGGTGGGACTGTGTGTTTCAGAAACAACAGGCTTATATTGCTGAAGAACAGTGAGCCAAGGATATGGAAGGTGATGAGGTAGACATTATGAGAAAGGACTAGCTAGTATGTTGTAAAGGATTTCGGGTCTCGGTCGGGTAAGAAGCCATTGATAGTTTTTGATGAGAAGACTAACATTTTTCCTCTTCATGTTTAAAAAAATCACTTTAAACTACCATGTTGAGAATAATACATAGAAGGGGCAATTATGGTAGTTGAGCAATGAATGAACTTTTTTTTTGGTGGTGTTGTAATAAAAATATAAATGTTTATTGGGGGAAAAAAAAGAGTATGGCTAGTTTGTATGTAGACTTGATTGACACTACTTGAATTCCTTGAGTTACTTATTTTGTTCTTAAAGACAGAAAGAGGCTCCTTTAGTACAACTTAGTATTGTTTTACAAAATAGATGAACTTACACTTGGGAATTTATACTCCCCTAATAGTATCCCAGTTGAAAGTATGAACTGCTTTAAACAGAATTTATATAAATGATGCACAAAGAATAGATACATACTAGATTATTGGGTATCTCAGTTATGTTTGAAGTTAATATGCTATCCTTCAAAGTCTCATTATTAGCATACTGGTCTGACTAAATATCATCTCTTGTTTTGACATCTCTATCATCAGTTTAATAATCTCATAGTTGAGATCTATTATCAGTGTGATATTATTATTATTTTCTTTTTTTAGTTCAAAAGAAATGGAAGACTTTCAATCAATTGAGTCATTTGGGAGCCAGCAGATGAATCTCAGTACTGGTGATGACAGCACTGGTAGCTGGTCCAGTTTAAGTTTTGAGGATGAACACCAAGATGAAAGCAGCAGTTTTCATCATCTGAGTGAAAGGTAACAAACATTTTGTGTACATTGTGTAGTTTAGGTCCTCAAACCTTGAAGCGAGCTATACATTTACACTATTATCTACAAACACTAAATTTGGAAATGTTATTACTTTCAAAATGCATTTTATTATTCATAACATGTTTCTAAAGGTTTCTGATACTTATTAAATACAGTACTTACTTGAGCTAATGTTCTTTAGGTGTGCCAATAGTTAATTTGAAAAATATAGATATTTGATTTTCTTACCTTTTAAACTTTTCTTAAACATTTCAGTAATATATTTTCTTTTTCACTTTAAAGAGGGTAGGGTTTTTTTTTCATTAGAGGTTAGGAAAAAGGACAGTTATCTTTAAATGGCATCAATATGACTAATTTTGTTTATATTTATTAAAATAGTATATTTTTACAGAGAAGGGTAAGCCACTTGTAGTTAGGAACAAAGTCACGAAGCATATGCATACTTGAAAGACTGAAAATGCATATTATGAAAATGCATAAAAAACATTACCTCAGGACATTTACTTCATATATAACTTTTCTTAGTTAACATTGTTCTTAACAGTCTTTGAAATATTTTATTAATTATGATACAGTTTTTTCTTACATTCTTACCTCTATCTAAAAGTATTCCTGACCTATAAATTGCCATAAAATCTCTATCCACATTAACTGATAATTAGCAATAATGAATATTGTCCATAGTTGAATCTAGGGAGTGGGATGAGTTCTCAACCTACTTACACTATGTAGGAAGGACTCTGAAAGGCTTTCCTGGAATTGGCTTACTATGAAGGTAGGAGGAGGAGGACCGGAGAAGGGATGAGATAGCATAAGTAAAGGAAATGGCCTTTCACCTGCTAGAACACTTCATCTCAGAGTAATTTGTTAGCTGCTTGCATTAGCTTCTATTAATATTTTTATAAAGTATTTCTTTTGTCATAGTTTCTTAAAATACTGTGTAAAACATTATATTTCTTAAAATCCAGGTCTAAAAGTATAGTCTTTAAAACTGGTAGAAGCAGGTGGAGCAATGTCACAAATCATAGTTTAGTCCTTTTCCACAACTTTATCAAGAATGGAATGTTAACATTTAATTTTTTCTCTTGTCTTTGAGAAACACAAGCTTCTAGGATTCCCCTGAGGGTTGACTTGGTTGCTTAGGAAATTCTGGCATTAAAATAGGAGAACTATTATGAATTGTGCTACTATAAACATTGATGTGGCTGTGTCACTGTAGTATGCTTATTTTAAACCCTTTGAATATATACTGAGGAGTGGGATAGCTGGATCAAATGATGGTTTCATTCCTATTTTTTTTTTTTTTTTTTGAGAAATCTCCATGCTCCTTTCAAGAGTTTGTACCAGTTTGCAGTCCCACCAGCAGTGTATGAATATACCCTTTTTCCCACATCCTTGCTAACACTTATTGTTACTTGTTCTTAATAATTGCCATTCTGACTGGAGGGAGATGAAATCTCAGTGTAGTTTTAATTTGCATTTCTCTAATTGCTGGAGGTGATGAACATTTTTCATATATTTGTTGACATTTGTATTCCTTTTGAGAAGTGTCTGTTTAGTTCCTTTGCCCATTTATTGATTGGGTTATTTGTTTTTTTGGTGTTAAGTTTTTGAGTTTTTTATATTCTGGATTTTTTTTTTTTTTTTTTTGATAGTAGGGATTGAACCCAGGGGCACTCCACCACTGAGCCACATCCCCAGCCCTACTTTGTATTTTATTTAGAGACAGGGTCTCACTGAGTTGCTTAGGGCCTCGCTAAGTTGCTGAGGCTGACTTTGAACTTGCGATCCTCCTGCCTCAGCCTCCCAAGTGCTGGGATTACAGGCGTGCGCCACCACGCCCGGCTTATATTCTGGATATTAATGCCTTATCTGAGGAGCAGGTGGCAAAGATTTTCTCCCATTTTGTAGGTTCTGACTTCATACTCTTTATTATTCCTTTGCTGTGAAGAAGCTCTTTAATTTGATGCCATCCCACTTGCTGATTTTATTTCTTGCACTTTAGCAGTCTAATATTAAGGAAGACACTCCCTGAGCTGACATGTTGCAGTGTTGGGCCTACATTTTCTTATAGCAAGTGCAGGGTTTCTATTACAATTCCTAGGTCTTTTATCCACATAGAGTTGAATTTTGTGCAGGTGAGAGATAGGAGTTAAATTTCATTCTAATACATATGGATTTCCACTTTCTGCACTAACATTTGTAAAAAGACTATTGTTTCTCCAACGTACTTATTTGGCACCTTATTTGGCACCAACATACCTAGCATGAGATAACTGTATTTATTTGGGTTTGTCTAAAATTCTATTGGTTTCCATGCCTGTTTTCATGCCAGTACTGTGCTTTTTTTGTTACTATAGCTTTGTAGCATAATTTGAGGTCCCATATTGTGATGCCTCCTGCTTCACTATTTTTTTTTTATTTACTTATTGATTCATTGAACACAAATGGAGTACAGCTATTGTTTCACTGGTTGTACACAAAGTAGAGTCACACCATCTGTGCGTTCATGCATGTACACAGGGCAATGGTATCTGTCACACATTCTGTTATTAATTTTACCCCCCCCCGCCCCCACCCCTCCCTTCCCTCTATGCTATCTATCCTTCCTCTATTCTTGCCACCCTTCCCCCCCCCCACATTATGCATCATCATTCATTTATCAGAGAGACCATTTGGCCTTTGGATTTTGGGGATTGGCTGACCTCACTTAGCATAACAGTCTCCAACATCATCCATTTACCTACAAATGCCATAATTTTATTCTTCTTTATGGCTGAGTAATATTCCATTGTGTATATATACCACAGTTTCTTTATCCATTCATCTACTGAAGGGCATCTAGGTTGATTCCATAATCTAGCTATTGTGAATTGAGCAGCTATGAACATTGATGTGGCTGCATCACTGTAGCAATCTGATTTTAAGTCCTTTGGGTATAGGCCAAGGAGTGGGATAGCAGGATCAAATGGTGGATCCATTCCAAGTTTTCTAAGGAATCTCCACACTGCTTTCCAGAGTGGCTGCACCAACTTGCACTCCCACCAGCAATGTATGAGTGTACCCTTTTCCCCACATCCTCGCCAACACCTGTTGTTGCCTGTGTTCTTAATAAAAGACATTCTAATTGGGGTAAGATGAAATCTTAAGGTGGTTTTGATTTGCATTTCTCTTATAACGAAGGATGTTGAACATTTTTTCATAAATCTGTTGATTGCTTGTAGATCTTCCTCTGTAAAGTGTCTGTTCATTTCCTTGGCCCATTTATTGATTGGGTTATTAGTGTTCTTGGTGTAAAGATTTTTGAGTACTTGGTCTGCTTCACTATTCTTGCTAGGGATTGCTTTGGTTATTCTGGGTCTCTTATTTTTCCAATTGAATTTCATGACTGCATTGAATCTGTATAGTGAAGAATGTTATTGGAATTTTGATGGAAATTGCATTGAGTCTGTATAGTGCTTTTGATAGTATGGCAATTTTGACAATATTAATTCTGCCTATCCAAGAACATGGGAAGTCTTTCCATCTTCTAAGGTCTTTTTTAGTTTCTTTAGTGTTCTGTAGTTTTCATTGTAGAAGTCCTTTTAGAGGTAAACTCTTTTGTTAGATTCCCAAGGTTTTTTTTTTGGGGGGGGGCTATTGTGAATGGGATGGTTTTCCTAATTTTTTTTAGCAGATTCATCATTGATGTAGGAACATGATTGATTTTTGGGTGTCGATTTTGAATCCTGCTACTTTGCTAAATTCACTTGTGAGCTCTAGAACTCTGGTGGAGTTTTTTGGGTCTTCTAAATATAGGATCATGTCATTGGCAAACAAATAATTTCAGCAGCGCAGTTCACAGTAGCTAAGCTATGGAGGCATCTTAGGTGCCCTTCAACAGATGAATGGATAAAGAAAATGTGTTCTAGATACACAACAGTATTACTTACTTGGCCATAAAGAATGACTTTATGCATTTGCTGGTAAATGAATGGAACTGGAGACTATCCTACTAAATGAAATAAGCTATTCCCCCAAGTCAAAGGTAGAATGTTTTCTCCTATATGTGGAAGATAATTCACAATAACAGGTTGAGGAGGAATAAAAAACAAAGAAAGATCAGTGGAGTAGACAAAGGGGAATGAAGAGAAAGGAAAGATAACTGAGTGAATCTGATCTAACATGTTGGGTCATGTTGTGGAATATATGAATATTCCACAGTGAATCTCACTAGCATGTACATGCACAAAACACTAATTAAAAAAAACAACAACTATAAGTCAATAACAGGAAGATCTGTAGAGTAGAGGGAAAGGAATGGGGTGGGAAGAAGGAAGGGGAAGTATTGGGGACTGAATTAGAATTAATTATATTCCATGCTTTTATAATTGTATCAAAATGAATTCTGTTGTCATGTATAACTACAAAAAAAAAACCCAAAAAACTTAAGAAAAAATTAAAAGAACTATTGATGGAGGTCAGTGGCCTTACGAAGATTTACACCCAGTAGAACTACTCTGTGAAAGGAGTTAATTAGGTAATTTAATAAGAGGGAGCCGTCTACCAGTTCTATCCTTCATTTTATCCTTTTTAGCATTGTTTTGTTAATTCTGTAGAATATTAATTTGTGAATGACTCATAAACAAGGATAAAAAGATAAATCAAGACTGAAACAGGCTGAGGTTAAAATAATTATACCTAACAAGAGTAAATACATTTAGGTTCCAAAACTAATTATTTGAACTCAGGTAGGGAGCAAATCTGGCTTCATGGTATTTTTTTTTTTTTTTTTTTGCTTCATAGTATTTTGTCAAAAAAGTCCTATGTTCCCCAGCAGCGCCACAATAAAAAAGTCCTGTGTTTCAGTTGACCACAGTCTTAATATGAACTAATGATTTAATGTGCTATTAAGATTCTGGCAGAAAGAAACAGATAGTGGGGCTCATCCTGGATTGGTGGTGTGCTTGTTGGAAATAATTTCCAGGGCCTCACGTTCAGAGATTGATTTATTAAATCAGTAGAGAGTCCTGAAAATCCACTTGCTTAATAAGCCTGTTAGATGATTTCATTGCAATCTAAAGGTAGATTGCTTTACATTTTGTATCTTTGAGTGATATTTGCTATTGGTACAGAGATCAAGGTGGGAGATAAACACCTTGCGCTTTCACTCTTGGTAGGAAATTCAGTAGATGGCAACAGTTTTTAAAAACAGTAATTTCTGGTTTTCATAAGTGTTTAGGAGGATTATGCTATTTAGTCTAAGAGAACTGGTCTGTGACTCTCAAATATTTCAAGTGACTGTGATTATTATTAGAAGTTATGTTGCTGAACTTGCAGAATTCTTGAAATATTTTGTATGAGATATGACAGAATAAATAGTAGTGTTTCTATGACTGAAATCCACAGTTAAGAATTTTAGTACTTGACTACCATTGGCTTGAGGGTGTAAGTATGCCTGTTCTAGACAGAGGAAATATGAAAAAGGCAGGAAAGAAAATGATGGAAATGATAAAACGTTTCAAGAATGAAATAGGCTGATATGTGAAGTTTTTTGGGGAGGGTACCAGGGATTGAACTCAGGGCATTCAACCACTGGTGCCACATGCCTAGCCCTATTTTGTATTTTATTTAGAGACAGGGTCTCACTGAGTTCCTTAGCATCTTGCTTTTGCTCAGACTGCCTTTGAACTCATGATCCTCCCTCCTTTCTCAGCCTCCCAAGCTCGTCACCATGCCTGGTGATTTTTTTTTTTTTTTTAAAGTTGGGATGGAGGGTCATCATATCTTCCAGCTTACTCAGGCTAGGCCTGGTTTATTTCTGCTGTTCTGGTATAATTTTTAATGGTATCTTCTAACATTGTCAAGTACCCTAGTTAGATGAAAAATTATATTGTCACATTAGTTAGAAGTGGTCTTTTATAAATAACTGACTTTAAGGCTGACCTATTTTGAGGAGCAAAAGGGTGGAGGAGATGAGGTGAAAGAGATTTTGAATTTTAAGTCTTTACATTATTTAGTTGTTATTTGTTTTCATGTTCATCTAATACTTACAGTGGTAGATTTTTATTATTAATTAAATGGAGAAAGCATTATTGTTATTAGGATATGGGTAAGAATTTTAATTTAGTAAATTTTTTTGTTTAATAATTCTATTGATAGACATAAGTACAGTGTTTGAGATCATTAATCTTCTCTTTCTCTGGCTCATAGCTCTTTCTCTATTCTATATTTCTGTATTTTCTCATTTTTAGTTTGTCTGACAACAGACTGTATAGCCAAAACTCTTGTTTTTTTTAATAGTTTTATAATAGAGCTATATTTGTTTGAACATATATTAAAAGACTGTTCAGTTTTAACTTTTGTTCTCTAATATATTAAGATTTGTGACAATTTGATGCTGTTAGTAGGAATACAGATATGTGAATTATTTGAGATTGATTGGAAACTGTTGAGAACTTTAAATAATCAGCTTTTTTGCTATACTTGTCAACATTTACTGATGCACATGAAATGATTTAATGTTAATTTTTTTAGAAGCAAAATTTCATTTTGTATAAATATTAATTTTTATAATTGCCTAGCCTAATATTACGAGATACAGCTGCTTATCACTGCAAACTAATGTGCTTACTAATTATTTTAATAATGAGGAATGATTAGAATTTGTAAAAATTGCATGTTGAAGGTTTTAATCTGAAAAATTGAATTTAATTTTGTTTCTGAACATCATTGCTTTTAAAAAATTGCTTTGCTGCAGTTGTAGAATATAGTTGCTTTCTTCTTCTTTTGGTTAGGTAGTGTAAGTAGTTATCTGTGTGTGATTGGTGGATCAGACAAGTGTGATTAAGCCTTGGTTATTCTAGCTTTATTCTGAAGAAAATGTATGTTATTTGCCACCTACTGAATTATACATAATGTGTGAAATAAAGGTAATTGACATAATAAGGATATTTTAAAACCAGAAAACAATGTCTATTTGACACTGTTTTGGTTCATCCGTCCTATCTCCTCCATATTCTTACCCAACCCAGTAGTTTTACACCCAAGCCAATACTTTAACTCTGTTTTAAAAATTGGGAGAATCTTAATCTTTTTTTGTTTTCTTTTTAAACTTTATGCAAACTCAAGAGTATTACCTTTTTTATAAATTATATCCTAAGATTGGCAATAAAAATTAATTTCATCACGCATTCATTTCCTGTCTTGAGAATCATCCTATTGTCTTTATCTGTAAAACAAATGTAAGTTTAGAAGAATTTTCATGATGTATGTAGGACAAAGAAAAAAGCTTTTGAGTCTCTGACCCTGTCAGGGACGCTTTAGAGTAACAGTGATGACCTCTTGTTTGCTCAGTGGATGGATGCCACTCTATTGTGGCAGCTTCAGGACATGCAGTTATCAAGGACAGAAGCTGTTCCAAGGAAAACCAAGGTGGTCTTTACTATTCACTACTAGTTCAGCTCTGTTCTTTTCTTCCTCCGGCAGTAATGGTAACAGCAGTAGCTGGAGCAGTCTTGGTTTAGAAGGAGATTTGTATGAGGACAATTTATCCTTTCCAACATCAGACAGGTTGGTCCAGTCTAGAAACTTAAAAACTGATGAGTCTTTCACCACTAATGCATGATGTCATATTCTCAAGAGAATGTGGGTTACAGTATCAGTATTTATCAACCTGCTTTTCTCCTGTATTTTGACATGATTCTGCTTGATAAATTTACATCTAATGAAACAATTCAGCTATGCTAAGATATGACTGACATCTAATTGCAAAATGTGTGACTGTATGCATGTGTTTCTCTGCTTGCTATTTTTCATTCTACCAATTATTATTTCATTAAAAAGAGCTTGCTTCCTACAGGATTTCTGTTGGCCTTTTTTTTTAACGTAGTTTTATTTCATATATAATGAAAGCATAGGAAGATGTTTTTATTGTGTTAGAAGTATATGTAAGTGGCATCAATAGAAATGCTAATTTTTTATTCATGAATTCTGTGATATTCAAATGCCATATTATCGAAAATCAAATTAGAATAATTTAGCTTTAAATTATTTTAAATTCAATTTTATTAAGAATTTTACTTGGCTTTAAACATCATGGTAAGTTAGGACTTCTTGGTTATTGATAACTTTAGACAATCATTTGCAGTTCAGATTTTAACATGAAATGATGTGAGAAGCAAAGCTTCCTTTTTATTGTCATTTCTCCTCTTTCTAAATTGTCATACATCCTATTGTAACATTCATTCCTTATGTTTCCAAGAAGAAGTTTATTAATATTAATTAAACCCCCCCCTTTTTTTTAAATGCTGCTATTTGCTTCACAAAAGTGATGGAGAAGATGAGAAAGATGAAGAGCATGAGGACATTGTAGAAGGTAACTGACAGTTTGTTTTTCAAAGAGTGTGCTTGTTTTTGTTCCTGGAGGAGTCTTTTATAGTTGTATTTGTGTATCTTCATCAGATAGGCCCTGGGTTATTTGTGAAAATATCACAATCAGAGTATTCTTGAACTAGTTTTCATTGTCCAGATTTTAGGTCCTTTTTGAGCAGTTTGTATTGTTTTGTTGCCACTAGTAAATTACTCACTGGTGTAAAGACTGAAATATTTTAAAAGAATTATTCAATTATTTGAGAAAGGAATATTTGATAATCTCTCTACATCATTGTCTTTTTCAAAATATAAAAATCTGAAATCCTTATTTATGTTATGATATAATTTGTTACAATTATGGCATATTTCTCTCAGTATTTTCCTTCTGAACTGGTAATTTTTAGAACTAATGTTTTATGCCTGACTAGCATGAATAAGTAAAAGTTAAAAGATATTTCTAAGTCCCCCTGTAACTCTTTCATTCCTTAATTCCAGTTATGTACTCATGCATACATATTGGGAGGAAAAGCCTTCCTTGATGAACATAGTTCTAAATATGTCAGTACTAGATGTCATTGGCTTTTAATCCTGAATTCATATATTAGGATACCTTGTGAATCTAGAAGTTTTTTCACATTGAAACTGAGTTTTCATTGTATTCAGATAATTCTTGAATTTTGTCCCCAAATCATTTTTCCTTAATGATGGAAATGCTAATAACATCTATAGAGTAGCACATATAAATAAAATACATTTATACTATTTTGACCCAGTGAATTTTTTTTGTTGTTCTTTCTTTAGAAGTAGGCAAACTGAGAAAATGCTGAAGAGAATTTCTTGAAATGTATTTTATGACTCTTGAGTTTCCAATTTTATCTCAAGTGTTCTTCTTTCTTTAGGGAAGTTATAATCCTCTTTTTTGGGGGGGTGGGGAAGGGCAGGTACTGGGGATTGAACCCAGGGCACTCCACCACGGAGCCACATCCCCAGCCCTATTTTGTATTTTTTATTTGGAGACAGGGTCTCACTGAGTTGCTTAGGGCCTCACTAAGTTGCTGAGGCTGGCTTTGAACTCACTATCCTCCTGCCTCAGCCTCCCAAATGCTGGGATTACACGCGTGCGCCACTGCACCCGGCTATATTCCATTTTTTAAGCTAAAAATCCTAATAGTTAAGATTATTATTCTCTTTTGTGTAGTAGACATTTTTCATATAGGAAGTCTAGAAAGTTTTTCTCATTCAAATATAAAATCAGCATAGAGCAGTATTTTTAGAGTTAGCAACAGGCTAGGTAATGCTTACTTTATTTTTGTTTACTAAAAATGTGTTGACTTCAAAAGTTATGTACTTTTTCCCAAGTAACACCTTTAAGCAGAATTACTCCGAAGGCTATATACATGGTGTAAATGCATGTGGTATTTCTTCATGAACTTGTATTGCATAACTAACTTTACTGAAGAACTATTAAACAGGAAAAGATATGTTAATATAAATATGAATTTCATTTTAAAATTTCCTTTTGACACCATCCAGGCTGTTGTGGATTTCTTCTGTGAAGAGGTAGCAATAAGAAGGTTAATTATACACAAGTTCATTACTCAGCTTTTAAGATTATCATAGGCATTTCTCATTATATAGAAAGTTACAGCCAACTTTTTCCAAATTTGTTAAATTAGAGGACAGATTTATCTGGATTTAGGGAAAGACTAAAAATTTTGGAAATCCTAAGGCAACAAACTTTTTTTTTTTTTTTTAAAGTGACTTCCCTGAAGAAAGAGCTGTTGAGGTTTCCTATCAGGCCAGGTGACCCTGAACTGGGAAACACTAATAGTACAGAGAATTTGGTGACCTAGCTTCCAACCCTGTGACCTTTGCAGAATTTACAAAATGACTCAGAAACCATGTCATGTACTATAACTACTTTTGCATGTGAATTATTGGAGAGAAGGGAGGGAAGAGATAATAAAGTTATTTCTAGAGAATAATATTAACCATATTTTTGAAATTAAAAATTAAGAGGCCAGCATCAATCCTAAAAATGATTTAGTAATAGTGATCTAGAATGGCTTGCAGACTGTAATAGAAAACTGGGGACATCCATCAACAGCATTTGCATTATTGGTACATATTGGCACAAAATCTACCAGTGTGCCCTAGGAACTCACCTCTTGTGGGGTCAGGGGTCCAGGTCTCAGCAGTCCCTGTTAGTTATCCTTAAGCAGGAGTGATAAACTACATGATCTTGGTCCACAAGTCATTATTTTTGTAGTCAGCAGGGGAGCATCCTTCTTTGTGTTGAAAACATAATTCTCATTATACAAGAAAATAAACTTGAGAGCAGCATCTTTTTTATATTAGGCTGTACCAGAAAATTCCATGGTCTGACCTTTGGGATTTAAGTGGTTACATATGACCAACCGCCCCACCCCCACTTCACACATACCGTTTTGCCTATAGAATGAAGTGATTATGAGTGTGGAGCCAAGTTGCCTGTGTTCATATTGTGGCTTAGTCATTTTCAACCGTAAGACTCTGGGTCTCTCTTGGCCTGAGACCTTTACTGTAAAATAAAGGTGATAATACTTCATGGGGTGTTTGTGAGGATTAAAGGAGTTCACATATATAAAAAATTTAGAATAATACTTAGGATGTTATACCAAGTGTTTGCTGCTGTTTTTTGAGGTTTGTGTTTCTGTTTCATGTTTATTTTGATTGCAGTGATAGTTTTATTTTCTCTTCTTTTACCTGTGGGTCACAATTTAATTATGGCATTTATAATATTTGAATTCAGTACCTTAAAATAGTATTTCACATTTGTGCTGTCATTAAAAGATCAAAGTTATTTCTTTGTTTTAGTAATATTTTTCCCTTTCAAATAAATATTTTAGTTGATACTATGGTATGGTTAAGAAAAGCATTCATTGAAATCTTAAGAAATGCAAAATATTTGTATATACTTGGAAACCAAAGTATTGAGAGTTGAATTGATGAGTTTCGCTTCATATTGTTTAAATTTACTAGGTTTGGAGCAAGATGGAAAGATTCTGCTAATTACAAACATTGACATGGAACCCTGCACAGTGGACCCCCAGTTAAGGATTATTCTTCAGTGGCTTGTTGCTTCTGAGGCTGAAGTTACAGAGCTTTATTTTCAGGATTCTTCAAAGAAGGAGTTTGTATTAGTAAGTACTTACCTTATGAAGTGATTGTGAGGATACATTTAACAGTATATAATGTTCTTGCCGTCTTGTTGGTCTAATAAATGCCTGTTGGCAAAGTGGTTACATGCTTAGGTGGTGAAGTCCACAGTTTGGGTTCCAATGTGAGTTCGGCTACTTTCCAGCAATTTAACCTTGGGAAAATTCAGTCTAGTTTTCAGTTTCCTTAGTTGTACTATGGAAATTTAAGTATAGAATCTACCTTACAGGGTTTGCAAAGTTTTAATATAATACTGTAAAAAGTAAAATACTTAGTCTCATGCTGGGCACACACTATGTTCTCTAACTTAGATGCCATTAATAGGCATGTTATGGATTCCTATGAAGAGATTGAGTTATTCTCTGTATTTATTTGATTCATAATTATTCTTAATAATTAATAAAGGCCTTTCTCTAATAATCCAGTTTCATGCATATGCATTTTCAAAAGCTAATAAAAGTTAAACAAGATACTTTTATTGAGCGCTTAATATGTGCCAAGCCGCTTGTTAGTCAAGATTTTCATTTTACAGTCTTTAGGACTTTTCCCTCCCCATAATTGACTTTGTGAAAACTTTGGTTTTATTTTATAGGGTATAAAATAGTCTAGCAAATAACCAAGTTAGATGGATCTCAAAAATGGAATACTCCAGTTACTCTTATTTTCTGATTCAGAATTTAAGAAAATATTGTTGAGAAAGAAGTATGTGAAAAGACATTATATACATTTTGTGTGTGGGTGTGTGTGTGTATTTTGTCATTTATTTTTTACTTATATTAGATTTTTTCAGTATAGGTTTCTGTTTGGAGCAGAAAAAGAAAGGACAGAAAGGGTTGCTAAGGAGATGGATTGTCAAAGGAAAATATGGGTAGGAGAATTGTTAGGACTGATCAGATAAGCAAACATTTTTAAGAAGCTGTAAAGCAGTTAAGAGGCAAGTATAGAATATCTTTGGTGATAATGAGGATAATAGAAAATAAAAGACACAAATAGAAATTTGTGTCTTTAGCATGATATACCAATAATTCTGATATTTTCACTGTTAAGTAGAATGAATAGCATTATTACCTTAAGCATAAATAGAAAATGAGAGATAATCATATAGAAACAAAAAAGTATAAAAGCATTTTACATAATTGAAAAAGATAAAATAGATCAATATTAAAAACTTGTAATTCAAAGGACACTTATCAACAAAGTGAAAAGACAACCCACAGAATGGAAAAATATTTGCAGATTTTATGTCTGATAACAACAGTCTTTATCTGCATATATAATGAACTCTTATAACTTAATAAAAAGGCAGATAATCCAACTAAAAAATGGGCAGAGAATCTGAATTGTAATGGCCAATGTGAAAAGATGGTCAGCCCATTAGCTGTTAGGGAAATGTAGATCAAAACCACTGTGAGCTTCCCACCCTCTAGGAGGAATATGATAAGAAAGGTAATGACAAGGATGCAAAGAAATTAGATCCTTCATATATTGCTGTGAGAATCTAAAATGGTGTAGCTGCCTTGGAAAACATTCTGACAGTTCCTTGGAAAGTTGAATACAGTTATTATCTTGTTATCCAGCATTTTTCTACTACTAGGTATATATGCAAGAAAAATGAAAACACATCCACACAAAAACTTGTGCACAAATACCTATGGCACTGCATATAGGTTGAAAAATGGACATGTCCTAAATGTCCATCAACTGTTGATAAGTGTATATTTGTGCACACTTGTCAATAAAGAATAATGAAATAGTAAAACATGCTATACTATGGTAGAACCTTGAAATAGTTATACTAAATGAAAGAAGGTGGTCACAAAAGCCACACAAGTATTTTATGGTTCTATTTATATAAAATACCCAAAGTAGATCAAATCTGTAGAGACCAAAAATAGATTAGTGGTTGCCTAGGGGGCGGGGTTGGGGAGAAATGGGGAGTGATTTCTGAGAGGTAGGATTTTCCATTTGCTGTGATGAGAGAAAATATTCTAATATTGATTATGGTGATGGTTATATTCAGCTTGGTGATTATACTGAACACCATTGTATGTGAATTCTATCTCAATAAAGCTGTTTTTTAAAAGGGATAAATATGGGGCTATGGTTGTGGCTCAGTAGCAGAGTGCTTGCCTAGCATGTATGAGGCACTGGGTTCGATTGTCAGCAGTGCATATAGATAGATACATTTAAAAAAATTAAGTTCCATCAACAACTAAAAAACAGGAAAAATATATGTTAAAAAAATTAAAGTAGCTTTTCAAAATTTAAATTACAGATCTTTCAAAGCTTAAGAACTTTTACAGAGGTAAACAGACAAGAAAGTGAGTGAAGTCATGTTCTGATTAGCTACAGTAGAATTTATTTAAAATTGAATTTACTTACTTTTTTGTTGAGACATTTATATTTTTTAACTTAGAAAGCCATGTTTTCATTGAGGCTCGAGTGTGTCTTCCAGAAAAAAACCATACTATATGTTGTGGAAGAAAAGTCCACATCCTTTTGATGTTGTCTTTATTATTTTATGTTTCTAATTGAAGGTGTGGCAAATGTGTTTAGTTAGATGAAGAATTTGCTGTAGAAAGTGAGCCTCTGCAGTCCCACACAGACTGTCCCTGAGCTGAGGTTTGTGGAATTGTGTCTCCAGCAGTCCCAAAGTGTCATTCTGTGGAAGAGATGTATTTATAAAGGGCAAGAAAGGATAATGTTTAATTTGAATAAAGGGGTGGTGCTTTAAAGGAGAAGATCTTAATATAACTGGGAAACAATATTTAGGTGTAAGCAGCAGAATTCTAAGTTTTTTCTAATTATAAAATTAGAACTTTGTTATAAAATTATTTTCTCTTAACTTGTGACATATCTGTTTTTCTTAGCTTTCAAAACGATTACAAGAAAAAGGATGGAAAGTGGGAGAGCTCCTGCAGGCTGTGTTTAAATACTACGAAGTGGTGGAAAAGACTTCCAATGAGGAGAGATGCAAGTCGCTGTTTGATTGGCTCTTGGATAATGCATAGAACAAACCCCAAAACAGTTTATTTTAGTATTTGTTTTGGGAGGGGAAGAAACAGATAAACCTACTTAGGATAAAATTTAAGTAGTGAATATTAACATTTTAAGTAAATTGGGAGGAAAGTAAATATAGCTTTTAAATGCTTTCTGTCCTTACACAGTGTACATAGTTCATACTTTTGTAATCTGTCAAAATATTATCTTCTCCTATTATTCTGTATGCTTGTGTAGTGTGTTAGCACTCTAAGAACATGTATGTATGAGAAGGAAGGTCAGACTGAGGTTTTCTCGGGCATTGTCTAACAGCATTCTTTTTGCATCCACGTAGTGCTGCTTGAAACTACACTAAGGTGGCTGAAGAGAAGTTTCAGTGATAAAGAGAATTTTGCTCTTTTGCAAACAAATGCTATTTGAGTAATAACTGTCTGACAAATTGAGCCTTTTAAAAAAAATTTCAGTAGATTTGAAGGCCTTTGGTCCTGCTTTTTAAAAATCAGTTTTATTAACATAGTTTAGCTATTAGAAGTTTCTTGATTTCCCCAAACTTTAATTTCTCAGTAAAAGCTTTAATGTTTTAGGTTCCTGTAAACTTCAAAAATTATAGTTTTCCCAGCCTTCCATCAAATGACTATCTGCCAATGCTGCCAATTGTTTTGACATGAAAGTGAGTGTCTGTGTGTGTATTTAAAGGAGAACTTGAACCTTGCCAGTGGTTTGTTTCCTCTTTTATTTTATTTTATTGTTTTCTTAGTTAGAAACCCACTATTTAACATTAAAAAGGTGCTTTAAAATAAAATGGCTATTAAGATTGTGCAGTAAGAATTTTTGTCTTTTATTCTATAAATGAGGGTTAAGGTTGCAAAACATTCAAATTTTAAAAATTAATATTAAATATGGAAATACTTTCAGAGGAGGCTGATAATAGTTTTTTCATTGTTGGAATTCTTTGACTTGATCTTTCTGGGCTCTTCATTTCCTACTACCTTGTCTTCAGAAACTGCAAGTTGACATGAAAGAGGACTGAGATCATGTCTTGGTTTTGTATGTGTGTGTATGTATGTGCAAGCTTTGGATTCTTCTAGTGGATTTTTTAATTGAGGGTGAGTCACTTTTTGTGGGGATTTTAATTTTGCTCCATTATATATTCTTTTGTCCTGAGCACTGACAGTTCTGGAACCCGTAGAAGATGTAGCTTCTGCCAGGAAGTAGGGAATCAGGGCACTTACATTAATTCAAATTAATAATTATGGTAGAGAAATTTGTTTTATAGTGAAAGATTCAGATTTGCTTTTTAAGAAAAATACCAAACGCTATTTAAATATTTTGAGGTTGCATTGTAAGCTTTGGTTTTTCTCAGTTTAAAATACAGACATAAGGAAGCTTTAAACATAATTTTCCTAAAGTTTTTTCAAGTATTTTTAAAGGTGAAGAAATGGCAGGAAATATATAACCAGAATTGTTTCTGTCTGAGGCAGCATTGGATTGGGTTTTAAATGTTAGGGCCAGGAGTGTTTGCTCTTGTTAATTGTAAGGTAAATTAGTTGATTATCAAGTTTAGATTATAGTTTTGCACGTAACTATCAAATTATATTTAGTAATTTGGATGTATGTATGGGTTTGATTAACAGCAAAACTGAATTCTGAATTTCTTTTAAAATAACTTGATAATATAGGGTAGTTTTGTAAAACTTTGAAGATGCTTTTTCTGTTGACAGCATAACACTTTGAAGTAAGGTTTCCTCATATTCTTATTTCTTTTGTTTTTTTTGCTGGAGCTATACTGGGTTCAGAGTTCCTCTATTTAACCACTACCTGATGACAAGCCAGTCATTAGGTTTTAGCTTGTGTGATGATAATAATAGTGGAACTCCATACTTGCATCAATTCAGTGCAGGGGGATAGAGAAAATATTAACTATTGACAGATGTGAGAAGAGGTGTGAGTTCAGCATCCTTATATATAGAGACAATGTTTGAGAATAGAGCGGTATCTTTTAATTAAGTAGAGTCTAAACTTTCTTTAAAGGCACTTTGTGACTTTCCAAAGATACTCCAGATCTGTTCAGTTGCTCAGTCTAAGAACAGCTCTATTGAAGATAGTTCTGTCTTATTTTCTTACAAATTGGCTTGACATATTTATATTGTAGCATTGTTAATATTGTCATTCTGTACATTTTGGTCCTAATGAAATATGTCTTTAGAACTGTTAAAATTGTGTTGTGCATTGAGCTGAATTCTCTTGCTTACCAATTTTAAAACTATCCTGCCAACTGTGGAAAGAAAGTGAATGAGACCTTTGACAATGGATTTTTAGAATATTATTTCAGACTAAAAGAATACAAGTCTTTCATGTGGTCTTTTCTCTAAGCCAAGTTTAAATTACATTTACATTTTTGGTATTAGTAATGTTGATATTGGAAATGTTTCCCGATTTATTAAAAAGGATGATTCATTTATAAATCACAAATGAAGATAACAATATCTCTTAGATGGTTTGGTATAATTTAATGGTGTTACAAAATGTTTGAGAGTGTTCACTCAATGATCATATGTGATGTCTTTATACTTTGAAACATGTTCTACTTACCCTTCTAGATATTTGATGTAAATTAAACTCCATTCATAATACTTTAATTCTGCTTAAGAATGGGTTTTATGTTGCTGTTAGGGGGATTTAATTACCTATTAAGTGTACCGTGTATAAAGTGAAAGATAGTTTGCCCATTTGACCTTAGGTGACTTTGAGGTTAGTGCACATTCCTCAGATGCCAAGTTTAATCTTCATTCATCATCAGAGTCCAGATTCAAATATCTGCTTAATTATTTAGATAATATTATTATTCCAGTTAATATCATCAGTTTCCCAGCAGTATATGACTTTACATTTTGTTTTTCAAAGAAAACTTTACACAGAATTTTTAAAATCTGATGCATCCATATTCAGGGGATAGGGAAAATACTTTCCATTTAAAACCCTGTCTACCTGTCACCAGAACAAGAGAATTAGGGCAACAGTAGAAATTAGAAAAATTGTACTACAAGGTGAAATGTATTTTTTCTCATTTTCAGCAAAATCCCTGTGAGCATTTACTCATTTACTGTATTCCTGCTGTGAACATGCAGATGCAGTGTTAGTCACTCTTGTCACTTTATTTATTTATTTGTTGACCATCCATGTACATTCCTTTCAAATGAATAGAGTTGTGATTCTAGAAGTTCTCATTTTGTTTCTGTTGTAATGTTAAATACTACTTAATACCAAGTTTTAATATTGCTGAATGTGCTACCTTTGCTTAACTGTGCAGTGTTAAAATAATCCACATTCTTGTTTAATTACTAGGTATATAGCAAAGAAGCCTTGAATAGTTATAGCTGTTTATTTGGCTGTGCTCAGTTACTACATTACAATCTTGTACTGTTTAATTATAACTTTTTTTTTCCTCTTTAGTAATTTCATGTTTGCTTACCAAAATATGAACTTTAGGATGCACTAAAATTTTGTTAGCAGTAGCTAAAAAAAATTTCAGAAATTACTTTTGTAATAATTCGCAATTATTTGTTCTTTTATCTTACAATTGTTTAAGCCTGTGATTTTTCCTCTCCCAACTAAGAATTCAATAAATATAAGAAATGCCTAGCCTTGGTTTTCATCCTGTAATGTCTTATAATTATTCTCTACTGGACGAGAGCAAAGGCATACAAGACTACCATAATAGAAGACATAAAAGGATCATATTTTTTTGAGAACAAGAGAAATTAGGAATATTTTTGATTGGACACTGAATCCTGCCTACTAATATGTCCCTTTAAATGCTGATGAATGTAATTCAAAAGCCTGGCTGCCCTGTCTGTTTTGGAGTTAATGCAAAGTAGAGTATTATGATTGCCTTGAATGTGAGCATGGTTATGAAATTCTTCTGGCCTGGCATGAGTACTCCTTTGGTAGTGTGTAGAGATACCCCTGTTGCTTAAGGTACATGAGAAACTCAAAAGTTAGCTCCTATTTTTTAATTACCATTAGGATTTAACTTGGTCTTAAGTTTTTATTCCCCTTCCTTTAAATGGACTGTTTCTTTCATTGCAATTTTTGATGCACAGAAAAATTGAGCAAAAAGTTTTCATTTACCCTCTGCCTTTACCTCACACCGTTAGCCTCCTCCACTACCAATACCCCACAACAGTGTGGGATGTTTATTACAATCTCTGAGCTTATGTTGATACACCATTATCATCCAGAGCCTGTAGGGTTCATTCTTGATATGGTACATTCTATGGATATGGACAAGTGTCTAATGGCATGTATTCATCATTGTAGGATTGTACAAGTAGTTTTACTGTCCTAAGTATTTTAAACCCAGACATAAGGGAATAGTTTTTTTAGTTTTTCATGAATGTTTCAAAATTCTAGGAAATAATGCCAAACAATGAGAAGGCATGGTGTATGTCACCCTCACAAAGAAAACAATGAACAAATCCTGACAAAAAAATAAGACTCCATAGATTATAATTACAAAAAGGAAAAGTGACTCAAAAGAATGGGAATTGTGGCCAAAGACTATTTAACACAGTGATCATTTATGATTTATTTCATGTGTACGAATATGTGTGTGGTCCTGGGGATAGAACCCAGGAGCTTGCTACCTGTGAGCTACATTGCCAACCCTTTTTATTTTGCTTTTGAGACAGGGTCTCAATAAATTGCCTAGACTGGCCTAGAACTTTCATCCTCCTGCTGTAGCCTCTGCAGTTGCTGAGGGATTATAGGTGTGTGCCATCATGTCTAGCTTCATTTATGATTTGTGTGTTAGCTAGGACAGAGAGAAGGGGGAGGATCAGGGCTTTAAAAATTCCTCAGATTTTTAAGTGAAGCAGTCATGTATCTAGAGATGAATACTGCATACTATTTTATATTATGAATATTGCATTCTATGAAATGGATAAGAGGACAAATTGAGTTTTTTTCACATTCTGTATACAGCAGGAACAATAAAGAATATCTTACATTTTTTTCTGTATCTGTTACAATTTTGTAATCACTCCAGTCTTATTTTACTTTTGTTCTCTGAATCAAGGAGGGTAATATTTAGACTGGAGTGAATGAAAAGAAACATTTCAAGAGGGTATTGCAGCCCCCTTCTGACTTTAACCTTTCCCTTTGTACCACCTTCCCTTTACCAAACTCCTGGATGGATTTCTTAACCTTAGAACAAGGGATCATAACTGGACTCATGGAATTTTGCTCACTGATGTGTTTTGGCCCAATGTGAGATCTAAAAATAATTACACTTAAAAAAACAAGGTGATTTCACATTGGAGTATGTTTCATATTTTCAGTTTCTTGAAAAATTAAAAGCGCTGGAACACTGATTGAACTCCTGTGTGGTAACAACTTGACTGGAGCTGAATAATAATTGCTCCTTTAGTCCTCATGTATGTTCTCCTCTCTCTTCTAGCATAACTTGCTCCATTCCCTTATTTCTGTTGTCTGCTGGAACCCATGAACATTTGACATGCAGCCTCTAACTTAAAAGAGATGAGTTTATTAATGTGCTTAGAAAATCTGAACAACATTTTAGCAACTCCCCAGGAATGCTCAGAGGAAGAACATTCTAGAAAATAGAGACTTCTGAGTTTCTTGTTTCTGAGCAGAAAATAAATTAAGAGCATAGTTTTTTGCATATGGGGAAGAAGAGCCAAGGTCTACCAAGAACAGATTCTATCAGATTAATATTTCATTTTTTTCAGTAGAATTCTTCTCTTGACATTTCAGAACACCAGATAGTGTCTCGATTTTAATGAGGCATTTTATATGAAGAGAAAAAAATAATTATGACTTCCAAACATTTAGAAAATGTACTCCCAAAGACTGTAGTTAATACAGTAGATCATTGTTGACCTGGAAGTCAGGCCATTTCATGTATAGTCTTTATATACAGCCTTGAGGGAATAACCTTGTAATATGCTAATGAGGGCATCAGAGGATAATAGTCAAACAATAGAAACGAGAGGAGCAGTAAGGAAATTTTGACTTCCTTCTGTCCTTTAACTAAATCATGTATTTGACATTTTCCTCCAAAGATACACACAATTGCCTTTTTACAACTATGGGTTTACATATTTTCCTCCCAGTACTATATTTTTATGGCCTTCTTAATATAAACTTAATTTTTTCTCCTGTTCCTTACACACATTATATAAACTCAAGACTTCTAAATATATGAACTAATACTAAAGGCTTAAAAAGCTGTGGGCTTCTCTTTTCAGAAGGAAAAGCAACCTGAATATCTCCAATTAGCCTCTTAGCTCTTCTGTTTATAAAGGGATGTGAATATCTGTGGGGCAGGTGAACGTGGACTAGGGGAAGACTGAAATGTTATGATAGCTTTCCTACCTCTAAGTTCATGTCTTTGAGTTGACCTTAGATGGTTTGTGGCAAAAGCTGGGAGGTCAGTTAAGCTACCTAAGCTTGTGCAACCAAATGGACTTCTTCACTGCCCTTGAATGCTAAGAAGCCATAGCTTTGTGAAGGAGGGGCCCATGGGTTCGTGACAAAGTCTGTAGTTGATATAGAGCTGGTGAGGAAAGAGTGTGTTGAATTGACAATCAGATCCAGCGAGGCCTAAAGAGGTCCAAGTGGCTAAGTGCTCTGAGAAGGTGGGGGAAAATACTAGGTTTTACGTAAGTGCGGAATGGTGAGAATGAGAAAAGCTGAGCTCAGGGTCCTAACAAGAAAGGCCAGTGCCAGTCACCTTTACAGTCCCACTCATCATTGCTCACAGTGCCTGGAGGGGCCAGATGCATGACTGACTACAGCCTGGTGAAGGGGCAGAATGGGAGTGGGATCAGAGATCAAGAATTCGGTTTTGGGTGTGTGAGGATTGATACCCTTGTGTGATATCCAAGTGCCAAGTAGTCAATGACACAGCCCTAAAATTCAAAGATGTGGTACATGCTGTTGCAAGTACTTTTTTTTTTTTAATTTGAAGTTTTTGTTTTTATTTTGATAATAATGATAGCTTTATAGTTTTATTTTCTCGTCTTTTATCTAATTATTTGCAACTGTGAGTGGAAATAAGTTTGAATGAAAAAAGGAGCTATAATATTAATTCATCAACACTATTAGTCCCTTCTTTATGGAGTTTGGAGGGGCAGAGAGTCATTGAATAAATAATTATAGAAATACTTAATGACTATTGTCTTAAGGACTGGGGTGCTAAAAACAGAGGAACTGAGCCAGGGCTGAGGCTTCCACTAGATTTGAGATCAATAATATCCACTGAAAAATGCACTGGGCATGGGGAGGAGTTTTTCCAGTAGAGTGAAAGGCATGCACAAAGAGGCTGAGGAGAGAAGTAGAGGCATTTATTTGAAAGACCAAAGACCAGTTCATCTGGAGCCTGAGGAGATGTGACACAGCTTGAAAAACACTTAGACATCTTAGAGGACTCTCACTCTGACAAGGAAGTGCAGTTTGTTATGCTACAGTTGATTATAAGTGTATGGCAGGTGAGTCAGACCATGCCTGCATTAAATCTCCATTACCCTTTTACAAAGCACAGAGATGAACTGAACCATCCACGTCCTTAATTGTTCAGTATGCTGAAGGAGCTCAAAATCAGTCAACTTGTTTTCACTGAAAGACAAAAAGGCTGTTTTGTCTGAAGAAGAAACGGTGTTGGGGGTGACCTTGAAAAGGCCTTTCAATGTATGGAGAGCTTTTAGTGGAGACAGATTGAAACTTGTGATCTTGGAGAAGGGTTTAAGGATCAGTGAGTGGAAATTAGTGGTGGATTTCAGCTTGTGCTCTCAAAATTGAAGCTGTACAGAAATGGATGAGCCCCCCTGAAGGAAAGGAGTGTTCATCCTTGGAGAAGTTTCTGCAGTGCTAGCCAATCACTTCTGTAAGTTTGATAAGAAACCAACAGTTTGTGACCTTTGTATTCCAACACATACTTTCCCACACATTATTTTTTTTTCCCCGTAGTAGTTATTAAGATCATGGGCTCTGTCTGGGGTCAAGAGAAAGTGATTCAAAATTCCATATCCCTGAATGATGGAGTATCTCCTCTAAGAGGTTTTCCTTTTGCTTCTCAGTGCCTGAGGGCAACTTGGAACACTTTAATTTAACTTCAAGCATTGAGGCTTTCTGGATCACCCAGGTGACTTGACATTGTGCTACATTTCTCTGGCAGGGCCTTTGTAGGAAGGGTGTGGCCCTTTGGAATTACTGCTGCACATTGGAGAAAGCAGACAGAATTACTTTTGCTTTCCTAGTTCTAGAGGCTGCCACAACACTATCATTTTTTTTTTTTTTTTTAGGACTAGCTGTTTCATGGTTTCAAGAAGATGTTTTAATGTTTTATTCAACTTTGCCTACCAGATAACCACTTTTAATAGTTTGTCCCCTGCCTCAGTACTAAGGATTTAACTTAGGTTCGCTGTACCACTGAATTACCTCTCCAGTCCTTTTTTCATTTTATTTTGAAACAGGCTTTTGCTAAGTTGCCCAGACTGTCCTGGAATTCATGATCTTCCTGCCTCAGCTTCCTGAGTCACTGGGATTCTGGGCATGCACCACCATGCTCAGCCACTTTTGATAGCTAAACTTGTCTGTCGGACTGATCTTCCTCCCTCCCTTTCTTCCTTTGTTTCCATGTGATTTACCATTGCTATCCTTTTTATTTTATATTACATTTGTTACTCAGGTTTTTTGAAAGAGCTATATATGCATAAGGCATTAAATCCCAAAAGGTATAAGAATGTCCAGTGACAAGTGGTTCTCTCATCCTCTGTAGCTTTGAAGTATCCCCTCAGAAAGACCACCATTATCAGTTTCTGGTACTGCAGCATTGTGCTGTGTAGGACATTTCAAAACTTGGATTATCTGTTGTAATTTATAGCCAAATGTGAATTTGAAAGTGACAAAAAGAAACCAACAGAAAATGATGAGCATAGTCTTCAAGTCAGGTTAGTGATTCTTTCTTGACGAGAGGGATACACAGGACACTGGTCGTACCAACAATATTCTGTTTCTTGACTTGAATGGTGGTGTTATGGTTTGGATGTGAAGTATCAAAAGTTCACATGTGAGATAATGCAAGATGGTTCAGAGAAGAAATGATTGGGTTACAAGAGCCTTAACCCAGTCAGTGAATTATTCACCTGATGGGATTCACTGAGTAGTAACTGAAGTAAGATGGGGTGTGACTGGAGGAGATGGGCATTAGGACTTGGGGGCATATATTTTGGGGTATGTGTTTTGGATTTGGTAAGTGGAGTCTTTCTCTCTCTGCTTCCTAATCATCATGTGAGCTGCTTCCCTCTGCCACACTCTTCTGCCATGGTGTTCTGCCTCACCTTGAGTCCTGAGGGGAATGGAGCCAGTTGTCTATAGACTGAGACCTCTGAAACTGTGAGCCCTTAAATAAACTTTTCCTCTGCTAAAATTTTCCTGGTTGGGTCCTTTAGTCATAGTGGCAAAAAAACCTGACTAAAACAGGTTAAACTGTCCCTATAGATTTTGTACAATTTTGTGTGTACTTTTCATGTAATGCATGCACACACACGGTATTTACAAAACAACTGCAAAACTTATCATCTTAGAAACAACCAGAAAGAATAGTTGAATTGCCTGTAAAACAGATTTGATTTATAGGAGTGTGCTTATTGGTTATGATAGAAGCCAAAAGAGTGGTTTCTGAGATTAATATCTATAAAGTACTTGCTGAAAAGGTCAAATCTAGAATTTCATATTTTTTAAGAATGCACATAAATTTAAGATAATTTTTAGTAGGTCAAAAGTTTACAGTGAACTGTGCTAAAAAAAATACTGAAGGATACATTATTTTTGCAAGAAGGAAATTGAACTCACAAGGAACTAGTGAAGAAGCAGTGTTTAAAATAATTAAAATAGAAAATGAAAAAGATTGACCACCTAAATGCAATAGGTATTCATAGAATAATTCCTGTTCACTATCTAAGGCATTACTATCTCATCATTGAATCCAGCATCAGCTCTGTCTCCACCATCCCTGATTTTCACATGAGAAACTCAGTCTCAAAGAGATTTACATTTCTTACCTGTTGGGCCTAGTGGTAATTAATGTCCAGGACTGCAGGGTTCCTAAGCCCACGTCCTGCCCATTGCAGTGTACCGTACCCCACCATATTGGAAAACAAAAAGATAAAAAGATGAGTTAAAGTCACCTGCAATAACATAGAGACATCAACTATTTACATGGTGGGATGCTTCCAGTCCCCACCCCCACCACATTTTTATCTTATACAATTGAGATTTTCCTTATCACAGGAATATTTATCAAAACACTTTTAAAAACCTCATGCTGATCTTTGGGCTCTTTAAGTTTGGTAATCGATGAATCTTGCCATTATCTTGGCTGGAACTCTCTTTGAGCTCTTTCTTCTGACTGGTATATTGGTTGTATTTCTTTTCTTTGAGCTTCAAGTTGGTACAGCCAACAATCTTTACAATGTAAGAATTTTAAGTAATATTTGAGAAGAACAGCAATGTAAAAAAAAAAAGATTTTTAATTGGCTTCCAGAAACTGGGCAAAGTATTTATTACCTCAGCTTAACTATGATTTTCTTCTTTCCTTGTCCATTCATAATTGCCTACCAGAGCTGATAGCAATAGAGACTATTTTGTACATGGTTTCCATGTCCCTCAGAATCTAGCATGAAGAAAAAGTCACAGAAAGAACAGATGTCCTTTCCAAGCTCTTGGCACCTTTTGCATTTGCCAGGTGGCTTTTCCTTTGCCTTCTTGTCATTGCTGAATCAGTCTTATCTACAATCAAACTCATCTTGCTCCAGCAAACATGCACCTCCTCCCCCATACTCTGTCATACGATGTGCAGCCATTCAGGGTTCACACCTTTGGGGAATCACTGAGTCATCTTTGCTGTCTTCCTGTTCCCCCTGACTTCTGTCTCCAAAAAAGACGAAGGGAGGGGAATGATGTGGAGAGGAGGAAAAGATGGTAGATGTCAGGGGAAACAGTCTTCCACTTGGGGGAATAGGTATAGAAAGTATGACATGTACAGTGTAACCCCACACTCCACACACTCTGTAGCCATCAGAGATGCTCAGTAAAGCTCTTCCTTGCCTGTTGGTGATTTGAATTAGATATGTCTATTTATAATCATTATTATTTATTTGATGAAGTATGTGCTGAGTCCAGAAAAAGGAAGATGGCTCAGTAATATCACATGATGTTAGTCACCAAGAGATGTGTCACATATCATAGTTAAATAGTCTATAAGGTAAGTAAAGGAAAAGCACAATAAATTGGATTGCTTACTGACTTCTATTTTTACTTGTATAACAGATGGTGCATTCTGACTCACTGACCCTCCCACTGGAAATAATTGACCATTCTGGATAAAATATCAATCATCTTCCTAAGTGCATTGATGGGCTAGCATGAAGACAAAGAATGTATAGGCCAAAAATCTAATGAAGGTAGAAATGTAGAGCTGTATGCTGCCAGTAAAGCTGACTGGCTTTCAGGGCTTATGCTGAACCTAAGTGAACTTGAACTTTGGGTTTGACAAGCTAATGGAGCATAAAGCCAAGTGTGTTAGTCAGGGTTCTCCAGGAAAACAGAATCAATAGGTGGTGGTGTTTCTTTTTCTTTTTTCTTTTTTCTTTTTGGTGTGTGTATGTGTGTGTGTGTTTATTAAAAGATTGATTTTAAGGAATTAGCTCATTCTGTTATGAAGACTGACAAGTCTAATCTGCAGGGCAGTTGATACTGCTGTTTCAGCAAGACCATCAGGAGGAAGAATTCCTTCTCCTTGTGGGACCTCAGTCTATTTACTCTTGAGGTCCTCAATGGATTGGATGAGGTTCACCCACATTATGGAGGGTAATCTGCTTTACTCAAAGTCTACTGATTTAAATAATCACTTCATTGAAAAGATTCATAATAGTAACCATACATATTTGACCAATTATCTGACTTAGCCAAATTGACGCTTAAATTAACTGTCACACCAAGCTTCAAGGCCTGTCAAAGTGTAGACCCCCAAAAGTCCATCAGTGGGTACTAAGGTGTAGTTGGATAGCACTAAGAAGTTCTTGCGTGCTATTGCACACCAGGGTAACTATAGATTATTACTCTGTTTCGCAAAAAGCTGGAAGAAAGGATTTTGAATGTTTTCCCAGGGCTCTGCTTGGCTGGGCGGGTCCTAGTCTTCTGGTGGCCTTGCCTGCTTGTGGAAGGCATGCAGGTGCTCTAGGCTGGCCTCCTAGGCACGGAAGTCTCCGATTTTGAATGTCTTCACCATAAGGAAATGATAAATGTTTAAGGAGACAGAAATCTTTACTTGGTTTAAATGTATTCATATATTGAAGCATCATATAGTACTTCATAAATATGCACAATTTTTATGTTTTTATGTGCTAGTTAAAATAATTTAAGTTAAAAAAAAAACTGTACCCACGATAGAAGGTGAAATTGGGAGTGGGGGAATATCTCCCATCCTGGGGATTGGACGAACACTTCTCTGTCCAAACTTCAGTAGTGAATTGGTGGGGTAGGGAGGGGTCTAAAAACTCAAACTAAGAGTTTGATTTACTTTAACATTTTTCTGTTCTTTCATACACCTTTCAAAGGCAAAGAGAAATCACCATGAGGAGCCCACCTTCACTCTGGGCTTCAGTTACTCCCAAATATAAAGTTAATTTTTTTAAATTAAAAAATGAATGGGAGTGATGGAGTGGGAAGCAGCCCAAAGACTTCAGATGTTGATGTTTGATATTTTTTAAGACAGAAAAGAAAACCTAAATGCCAGCAGAGAACCATTTCACATCTACTAGGTTGATAAAATAGAAAAGATGGATAATATCAAGGATGCAAAGAAACTGGGACCCATCTACATTGTGGGTAATATCAAGGATGCAAAGAAAATGGGACCCATCTACAATTTAAAATGATGTGGCCACTTTGAAAATTCAAAGTTTCTGAAAATGTTATATGCAGAGTTGCCATAATATGACCTAATGATTCTACCCCTAGTACTATACCCATGAGAGTTGAAAACAACTCCACAGAATCTCGTGCATGACGATTCATAGCTTTATCCATGATAACCCCAAAGTGTAAACAATCCAGATGTGAATCAACTGATGATAAAATGTTTATACATACAATGAAATTTTATTCAGTCTTTAAGAAGAACGAAGTACAGGTAAATACTACAACATGGATGGATCTTTAAATCAAGTCTCAAACAAAAGAGATCAAATATTGTATGATTCCATTTACATATCATGTCTAGAACAAGGAAAGGGCAACAGTAAACAGGTTCATGGTTGCCAAGGACTGAGAGGAGAGGGAAATGAGTGACCACTTGTTGTATGCTTTCCTTTGGAGTGATGGAAAGTTTCTAGAATTAGAACTGGTGATGTTTATGCAACTTTCTGAATATACTAAATACCACTGAATTATATATTTTTAAAGGATGAATTTTGTAGTGCATAAATTATATCCAAAATGTTATAAAATTATGAACAGAATATTTTTATAAAACATAAGACTTCTTTAAAAGTGAAAAATAATTGAAATGAAAGACTCAGCAGTTGGGTTAGCAGCAGATTAGACATAGCTGAGAGAGAATTGGTGAACTGCAAAAAGAGTTATCCAGAATGCAGGACAGAAAGACAACAAGATATATGAAAGAATGTTGAAGTGACCTTGAAGGGAAGAGGATCTAACACATATGTAGTTGGTAGAGAGGTAGAGAACGAGGCCTGGCTAATATTTGAAAAGATAACCGCTGGGAAACTTCCAGAAATGAAAGATAACCATTTGTAGACTTGAGCAACCTAAGAATTCTCAAGGAAAAGCAGAATGCACATTAAATTTGCTGGGAGAGTAATATATGCATATGTCTACTTTTCTGGACTATTCAATAAACAAGCTAAAATTTCTAGAGTAACCACTAAAAGAAAATAAATTGTTTATATTCAAAATTAGTAGAAGAAAAAAATGAGAAGAAAAGATAGGGAAAGAAACTAAAGAAAAAAAAATAGCACCCAAATAAGATGGTAGACATAAATCCTACCTCCCTCATTCCTCTCAGGTGTTCCTGAGAGCACTCCTCAGTAAACTTCCTGCACAGGGACATCTGAGGCTGTTTTCAGGGCAACCCAATTATGAAAGAGTGGAAATTGGAACAATTGCTTTGGGAAATGATTGGGCATTACTTAGTTAAGTTGGTCTTGTGTGTACCCTGTGATATCACAATTTGCTATAATAGAATGTCCCTCAAAGGCTCATGTCTTGAAGGCTTGGTCCCCAGCTGGTGGCACTATTTGGAGGCCGTGAGCACCTACTGAGAGGAAGTTAGGTCATTGGGGGTATGGCCTTGAAGGGTACATTGGGAGTCTGGCTCCTTCCTCCATGCTTCCTCAACAAAAATGCCAAGGTAAGTGATTTTGCTCGACTCTGCCCTATCTGCCATGATGTTTTGCCTCACCCTAGTCCCAAAACAAGCCACCTGATTGTGGACTGAAACCTCTGAATCCATATGTCAAAATAAATCTTTCTTTTAGTTGATTTGTCTCAGGTATTTTATCATAGCAATAGACAGCTGACTTATACATATATAAACTCTAGAGAAAATCTTGCATACATACCAGGAGGTACATACAAAACTGCTTATAATGGAATTGATCCCAATAGGAAAGCATTAGAATCAACCAAAATGTTCATCAACAGTAGACTCGGTAAATACCGATATACAGTTAGCAGGTTCTTTACCTGAGGGATCTACCCAACATGGATCAAAAACATTTTTAACATGAATCAAAGCATTTTTAAAAAATTGCACCTGTACTTAACATGTACATATACAGACTTTTTTTGTCATTATTGCCTACACAATATAGTATTATTTACATAGCACTTACATAGGATTAGGTACCACAATCTAGAGGTAGTTTAAAGTATATAGGAGGGTGTACATAGTTGATGTGCAAATACTATGCCATTTTATATAAAAAGGACTTAGGCATTCTCAGATTGAGGGACCAAGTAAAAGATAACTGTTTAATCGAATTTTATACTTCAGTGAAAAAGAGCTACGGCTTCATACATCAGCATAGATACATTGTAAAAATGATACCAAATGCAAACAAGTTACAGAATGATACCAAAAAAGTCCATTTAGGTAAAGTTCAAAAACAGATAAAACCAAACAGTATGTTAAGGAGATGCACACATACACATATACAATACACACATCTATGTGTTTATACATGCATGACCCTTTATAGTCATAGATGTACACACACATACACATATACAAAATGTAAGAGAATGATATAGAATTCAGGACAGTCAATTACCTACATAGGTGGGGGAAGAGAGGAGGATGGAACACAGGCCTCTAAGGTACCAATAATATACACTTTCCATGGATGTTTAATTTTTCTTCAAATTATAATTATAATATATATATATGATAATTTAAATATATGCTTGTCGCACATCCAGCATGAGCAAGGAAAAGGGTTTCTGTCGGAGGGTTGGTTTGGCTGTAAATTAATCACTAAGAAACTTATTTAATAAAAAAAACCACGGGAGACAATTATCTCTTTAGAATCAGGGACATGACTGGATGAGCCAAGCTAAGATCTGGCTCTAACAAGAAGATGGAGCCCATGCTTGGTTTATTTGTAGCAGTACAGATCAAAGGAGGATTGGTAGGAGCTTCTTCGCTGAGAAACAAGATGGGGCAGACTTAAGGAAGCCATTTTAGCAGGTCATGTGACACATCCAGGACATGCAAATTCTGGCGGTGAGCCACTCTGCATGGAAACCACATACTTCAGGCCATCTGAAATAATCTCTCAAGACTGCCCATCCCTGAGAGCCAGATTCCATGTCCGATGGCTTGACCAAGACTGATTTTGCTAGTCATAGACGGCTCCCCACATATGCTGTATTTTACAATAGGAAATTCATTTAAAACATGATATGTAAATGTTGTTCAAAGAGATTGTGGGGATGGCATATAGCTCATTTGGTAGAGTGCTTGCCTTGCAAGGACAAGGCCCTGGATTCAATCCCCAGTGCCCCCCCGCCCCCCCCAAAAAATAGACTGTGGGTGTATTAATCAGGTGTTTTCTGAAATTTTTGCAAAAAGAAACATTGAAGCAAAATAGTGTTTAAGAACAACTGAAGATAGTTTATTAAAAATTTTAAAAAAGCAGAAGAAAAGCATTTTTCTGCTTCCTGAATTGCCCAGGGGAAAATCACACAAACTCGAATATTCATCAGCCTCTTAAAATTGGGGTGGGTGGGGTGAGGAGACTGCCTTCCATGGAGACAGTTAGAGAAGAGGCTGCAGGTGCCTGTCTTACCTCTGTTTCTGCCTTCAATCCCCTAGTCCCTATTTCTATATCTGGGCTCCCACACCACCTGATGTAGAGGCTCAGTATCAGAACTCCCGATCCAAACTCCACACTCCAAAATTGAGGTTGTAACAAGGAAATGCCTGTTGTCCTACAAAGTGACTGGTTTGGAGGAGGTGGTTGCAGGGACAGGGAGGGAAGGAGATGAAGGCAGGAGGCTTTCTTCCAGAGCAAGGAGGGGCAAAGATGCCCTTGACCAGGGGAGGTAGAAGAGCAAAGCTGCTCTATGGTCAGTGTGGTTCCTGGATGTGAATAAGCAGCGCTGATGGCCCAGAAGCTGCCTTGTGAGACGCTGGAACTGAGGTGCTTGAGCTCTGGTTAGGCTGAGGTCATCTCGGCAGCTTGCTTTCTGCCATGGTTCCCATCCACACTGGCACCAGCCAGGCTGGACTGGGCTGGCTAGCTGCGGTGGGCACCCTCTGCCCTTCCCCAGGAACTCCTGAAGCCTGTCCCACATGGTTCACTACCACGGAGTGCTTGTGATCAGCCCTGGCAGACCCCAGGTCACTATTGGGAGAGGGTCTTTGAATGGGACAGACTGCCGAAACCCACACTGCCTGTCCAAAAGCATTTACGGTTCCTCTGCTCTTCTACAGCTGCAGTGTCTCTCTTGAGCCTCAAGGTGGTACAGCAGCACAGCCTACCACTTAACAAGCCTGCTACACCTCCCAAAGCTTGCTTCAGGACAGTGAGCCTGAATGAACCATGTCTCAGTCCCCTGCATTTCTTGTTTAAGTAGGCTGACTCTTAACCCAGCCTGACCTTCTGCAGTCTTTTCTTGCTGGTTCATCTACTTCCTTCCCCAGTCAGAATTGGAATGGCTTTCTCAGTTCTTTGGTCACTGAAAAGGACACCCCTCTCCTGCCTAGGTTCAGTTTGCAGTTTCAAGTGAGACCTTCTCCCCTGTGTGGTGGCGCCTGTCCTCATAAGCCCCACCTGAAGCCATGGCAGGCACGCAGCAGAGGGGAGTTGAGGGAGCTCCTCAGACAGTCACATCATGCTCAGGGGAGCAGGCTGCACACTGGCACCACCAGCATCCCTCTTCTTAGTTCCCTCCTCATTTACCCATTCCCATCTCTTCCCTCACAGGTATCTTCAGTCCCTCCTTACTAGCATGTTTGGAATTTTCCATTAACTTTTACAATGTCCACACCATTTGTAACTAGCTTTTATTCTAAGCATACTCTAAATTTTACTCTAAATTCACTCTGCTCAAATGTCACTTTATCCATAGGCCTTCCTTGACCACCCTAAGTATAGCAACTATATCACTCTTTGGATTCATCGGCATTTTGTTACTGTGACCAAAATATCTGATATAAACAAATTAAAGGAGGAAAGATTTATTTTGGCTTATGATTTCAGTGGTTCAGTCCATGGTCAGCTGGTTCCATTACTGTGATGATTCAGAACATCATGGCAGAGTGGGCATGATGAAGCAGAGTCACTCAACTCATGGTGACCAGGAAGGAGGTGGAGGAAGGGGCCAGGGACAAGATAAAGTCTCAAGGTCCCACTCCTTCAACTAGGTCCCGCCTCCTACAGTTTCAACCACCTCCCAAAAATGCCATCAAAATGTCAGTGAGCTCAGAGCCCTCTTGATCCAATCACTTTTCCAAAGCTCCCACTTCTGAATATTGCTGCCCTGGGGACCAAGCCTTCGACACCTGATCCTTTGGGGACATTCCAGATTCAAATCATAACTGTTTTTAATCCTTTTGTTGCTTTCTTACTCCACCTGACCTAAGTGTATATTTTTGTCTGTTCACCTGCAAAGGCTTAAGATCCCTGAATGCTGAGACTGCCAGTTTTTTTCTCTGCTGTGTCCCCAACCCTGAAACTATCTGGTGTGTAGTGGGCATGAAGCAAATATTTGTTGACTAGGTGGATGGATGGATGGATAAATAAGGAGGAAAGATTTTACCCCTCCCCAACATGAGAGTGGCAAAAGCAGCATACTGGGAATTGGGGAGGTCCAGCTCCAGCTCAGCTCTAGCTGAGTTACCTGCTAGATTTTGAAGAGGCCACTTGACCTTCCAACATAGCCGATTTCCTAATCTGTGAAGCATGTGGGATGGACTTCATGGCCTGAGATTCCTTCCTTCCCTTGATGGTTTTTAGTTTTTAGTTTTTTTTTTTTTAATTTAAACAATGCTTTTATTGCTTGAGTACATACACAAATTTACGCCACCAAGGTAGAGGCTGTGGGTGACTCGTATTTCCAATTTGGGGGAAGGACCCACTTGGTCTTTCGAGTCAATCAGTGAATTCGGCTCTCCATCAGAATCAGGTGGAATTTAGCATCCTTATCCTTTCTGTTCCTTTCGAGATGCTTTCGAACAGCAATTGCTTTCTTAATTAAATGATAGAGGTCCTCAGGAAGATCAGGAGCAAGTCCTTTGTACTTAAAGATTCTCAAGATTTTATCGCCAGTCACAAAACATACTAGGGCAACACCATGTGTATCCCTCAGTCTCACACCAATTTGTGAGGGAGTCAGACCCTTCTTGGCCAGTTTGTAAATCTGCCCCTTCATGTTGTCAGGTGTCAACTTCAACCAGGTGGGGAAGCTGTGGTGACAGGGCAGAGTTGACTGGGACAGGCCCTTCCTGGGGGCATGCATGCAACCATGATGGTGGCAGTCAGGCAGCAAAAGTGTTTTATGATGATGCCCCTGAAAGGGGCCAAGACCGTCAGCCAGGTATCGACAATATGCTTTTTTTTTTTTTTGGTACCAGGGATTGAACACAGGGGCACTTAACCACTGAACCACATTCCCAACCCTTTTTATTTTTTATTTGAGACAGGGTTTTTTGTTTGTTTGTTTGTTTGTTTTGGTACTGGGGATTGAACGCGGGGCACTTGATCACTGAGCCATATCCCCAGTCCTATTTTATATTTTATTTAGAGACAGGGTCTCACTAAGTTGCTTAGCACCTCACTTTTGCTGTGGCTGGCTTTGAACTAGCAGTCCTCCTGCCTCAGCCTCCTGAGCTGCTGGAATTACATGCGTGCACCGCTGTGCCTGGCGGCAGCATGCATTCTTAACAGAAAACAGTTGCAAGTAATAACCCAGCATGAAAGATGCATTTGTGAATGTGAGCAAACACAAAATTCCTTGATAATCTGTAAGTCTTTAGAAATGTTCTTAAGAAAATCTCCAACGTATTGATCTTCCCTTGTATTTCTATCTTGACCTTTGGTCTATATACTAATGATTTTAATTTTTTCTCTGACAATGAATTTTTTAAAAAATTAGCTTTTATTTGGGCTCTTCCCAGGCTGTATCTTCTCATTAGTGACTACATGATATTGGGAAAGATGCCTTGCTCTTCTTTTGCTTCCAATGTGATAAAAACATTTCAGAATATTAAGTCATGGTAAAAGGAATCATTGCCTTGCAATGAGATGAAAACCATAATTTTCATCTCACTATTTGGTTGTAATTTTTTCATAGGATTGATACATGTCTGGTGTTCAGAAGACATTAAAATAATTAAAATATTTTTGGTAGGGGGTCAGTAACATGAAGGAGAAAGCTTTCATAACTTGGGATGTGGGTAGAACTTCATGAAAGTAATGCTGTCTTGTCTAGGGGAGGAAATCTTTACTTCTTCCAAATGAGCTTGAAGAAAGAAGGCAATACCATTCTGTGTAACCTGATGGATTCTTCAAGTCCTCAATTTCAAATGTTTACTCTCTTATCTTTATAATGAAAGCAAAACAAGATAAAAATTTAACACTACAATTGGTAGGCAGGGTAACCCCGACCCCAACCCCAAAAATGTCCAGGACCTTATCCCTAGAATCTGTAATATGTTACCTTATATGGCAACAGGATCTTTACAGATGTGATGAAGTTGAGGACCTTGAATTGGGGATATTAATGTGGATTATTTAAGTGGGCCAAATCTCATCTCTTTAAATTGGGAGAACCTTTTTCAGCCATGGTCGGAGAGTGACGTGATGACAGAAGAAGGGTCAGAGAAATGTGACATTGCTGACTTTGAAGATGGAGGAAGGGGCTGAGAATCAGCAAAGGCAAGCAGTCTTTAGAAGTTGGAAAAGACAAAGAAATAGATTCTTCCAGAAAGGAAGGCAATCATGAGGACGCTCACATTAGCCCCATGTGACTTCTGCTCTCCAGAACTGTAAAATAATAAAATCTGTGTATGTTATGGAAATAAGTCTATGGTAATTTGTTATAGCATCTTATCTAATATGGTTAGCCCCTGAGGCTGCTGAGCACTTGAAATGTGACTAATTGAAATTGGGTCGTGCTGTTGGTACCGAATACACATCGACTTCAAAGTTTTAGTGTGGAAAAGTAAGACGCCTCATTAATTCAAAATGTATTCATACTGATTATGTGTTGAATGACACTATTTTCTTTTTTTTCTGGAACCAGGGATTGAACTCAGGGGCACTCAGCCACTGAGCCACATCCCCAGCCTTATTTTTTGTATTTTATTTAGAGCAGGGTCTCACTGAGTTGCTTAGTGCCTTGCCCGTGCTGAGGCTGCCTTTAAACCCGTGATCCTCCTGCCTCAGCCTCCCAAGACGCTGGGATTACAGGCGTGCGCCACCAGGCCCAGCAAATGACACTATTTTAAACTTACTGGTTTAAACAAAATACATAATTAAACTTTGTAAAAATGTGACTGTTAGAAAACTTAAATCACTGGGGGCTGGCGTCGTGGTCCAGTGGCAGAGCACTTGCCTAGAATGTGGGAGGCACTGGGTTTGATTCCCAGCACCACATATAAATAAATGAATAAAATAAAGGTCTATCAACATCTAAGAAAACATTAAAAAAGAAAAGAAAACTTAAATCACATACATGGCTTGCATTTGTGACTGAGCAATGCAAGGAGCATCCCTGAAGGACAGGAGGTAGGTGCTTCAACAGCATGCAGTTCTCTTACCAAGCGGTAAGTGATGAAATGTTCAGATGCAGGTTTCAGAGGGCATCTTGTGCTTTCTCGTGTCTTCCTATACTGCACTGTAGGGGAAGCTGCTGTGGTCGTCTTTACATCCTCAGTACCTGATAGAATGAATGGCACATGCTCCAAAAATGACTTATTTACAGAGCTTGCATTTCATGGTGCTGCCCCTAGAAAGTGTTTGACAACACAATGGTAAATTTGTCCTGAGTACTACTGCCCTGAAGGAACTAGAAACTGTGGTCTAGAAGAAAACAGGATGCAACAACTGGGTATTTTCCCTTTGACCAGTATTTGGTGCCCTATCTTGCCCCTGTGGACAGGGTTATATACCATCTACAGGAAAGAAAACATCAAAAAGAGTTAGAAGGGATGGGCTTGTAACTCAGTGGTAGAGTGATTGCCTAGCAAGTATGAGGCACTGGGTTCGATCCTCAGCACCACATAAAAATAAATAAATAAAATAAAGGTATTGTGTCCATCTACAACTAAAAAATATATATTAAAAAAAAAAAGAGTTAGAAACCAAAAGGCAGACTCAGGTGTCTAGGCAGATTCAGGTGTCTGAGACCAAACACCAGAAGCATCCATGTAGTGGTTTCTGTTTGGCTTATTTCTTATCTTTGTGATAGTTTCTCAGCAATGTAGAGAAACATGGCTAGAATTCAGAATTAGGAGATCAACTTTTCATTTGAAATTTTAGTTTTCTCATTTACTCCATGATCATTTTAGCTTCTCAGTAATTCCTTTCATTACACATGATAAAATAGGCAAATGTTAATATTTATTAGTACTGAAAACTGTGAGGATTAATTAGTGACTCAGAAGTTTTTATTTTTATTTTTTATTTTTATTTTTTTGGAACCAGGGATTGAACTCAGGGGCACTCCACCACTGAGCCACATCCCCAGCCCAATTTTGTATTTTATTTAGAGACAGGGTCTCACTGAGTTGCTTAGGGCCTCGTTCAGTTGCTGAGGCTGGCTTTGAACTCACGATCCTCCTGACTCAGCCTCCCAAGTCACTTGGATTACAGGCATGCACCACCACGCCCGGCTCAGAAGGAGTTTTTAAATATCAGGAATTATTTGCCTCAGTAAAAAATTATCATAGCATCGTGGAAATCTTATCAATTGCTTCAAGACAGCTTCACATTGACATTTGTGGAATCTATTGTGGTTCAAGTTATAGGTCCAAAATATCATATTTGAAAATATCCACCGTGATAATGTACAACTTAATGTTGTTGGGTTTTTATCCTCCCGCCATATGAGATCATTGCTTAACTCAAATGAACTTTGTGCCATTAAAAATGGGGAAATACAATTTATTTCAATGCCATTTGAGTCTGTTTTGAGGTATTGTGGACGGAAATATCCTGGTTACTTGGTTGGGATGATTCATGTAGTAGGGCAGTCTGGGGAATAAACTTTATCTTGTCCTCATCTTTATTTTTGTTTTCTATATGGAAACTAATCATTTGAGGTTGGCAACATGGATTTGGGCTACATTTCTTCAATAAATTTTGTCTATGTTTTTTACCTCAGTCCCCAAATCTCCCAATCTAGGCTGTTTTCCAAAAGCAAACCTGCTCATGAGCCCTCCAGAAGACTGCCAGACTGTTAGAAATTACAGTAAGTCCTCTCTGAGGTTGGTCAGACTAAGGATTCATTACATTTTGGTCAAAAACAAAAAGTGTTACAAGTTAGTCCCAGGATCTAGAATGGAAACATTGTCAGTGGGAATGGCTGCCTGCTTCACTGGCTGAGCACATTTGTCCCGTCCTCATCCTGGTGCATGGCAGAGGTCATCAAGGAGAAAATGCTGCTTGAAGTCCTGCCTCCGGCAGACAGTATGGCTGGTTTGGTTAAACACTCAAGTTCATGTGCAGCCATATCCCTCACCAGTTATTTTTTCCTGATGCTTCTAGAAAGTCTGTAAAAAGACAAATGACATAGCCTGGAGATAACTGACCATCCTGTCACTATGAAAATGTCATATTCACAGAAAATGAATATCATGCCTGCCAAAAAACAGACGATAAGTGAAAGGATCAAGGCTTTAAACACCCACAGAGAAAATAATAGAAACACAATCTGACTGCTCCATAATAGTTTATAGTAATCTATTTTAATATATTTGTAAGGTTTATAATAGTCATATATGTTTATATTCTTCAATCACACTCTTTTAATAGTCCCACAAGATTCCTATTCATTAATGAAGACCATTTCATTAGGTAAAATCGTATTTTCATTGACCAAATACATTTTTATTTATTTATTTAGTTTTGACAGTGCTGAGGGTTGAACCCAGGGCCTTGTGTATGCTAGGCAATAAGTGACCAAATGTAAAGTAAGTATCTTATGGCTTTGGAGAATACCATAATAGCACGTGCAACTAAGCACAGCTGGATCCAGCTTTGAGGGCACATATGTCCCCTTCTCCCTTCTGGTGAATGAATAGCTTTTGTCCATGTAATGAGATGTCCAGTTTGAAAGCTGTTGGAAGCAATGTCATTTATTCTCCTTTTATTTTCTTTACTTTGCAGGCTTGCAGAGCTGGAGGCCACAGGACAGTCTGTAACCATCATCACAGCTTATCTTTGTGAGGGTGATTCTACTTGCAGTTTGGCAAAGTATGGAGGAAATGTGGCCTTTGGTTAATGGCCACTTTCAGAGTGGCCCAGCACTAAGAATGGTTCTTAAGGCAGGCAAGTAAGAGAAAGTTATATTTACTCTTGGAGTTCCTGGCACTTGTAAAGGAGGTTGATGGACATTTCCTTGGCTAATTGTTTTGTAGTTAAATGTATCTTGGATTGTAGCCTTTTAAAAGTCTGAGATGCAATTTGCAATGGAATCACCTGATTGGTTTATTCCATCTGCAGGACTGATGATTCTTACACTAGACATACAAAATTGCAGCCCCTGGGGATGGAACACCCAGGAATCCAAATTCCCTTAGATAGTGTTAAGCTTAGAATAGTTTTAGATTTACAGAAAAGCTGCAAAAAGAGTACAGAGAGTTCCTGTATGTTCTCTGCAGTTTTCTTTATTAATATCTTATATTAGTATGGTACATTTCCCACAAATAATGAATCAATATTGAGAGGTGATTGTTATTAACAATAATAGTACAATTGTTATATATAACATTGTATTATGATTGTATGTATACAATTGTTAATATTAACAATAACAGTAAATAAAGTTTCTACTTTGTTTAGTAGAAAGTTTCATAAGTTTCTACTTATGTCCTTTTTCTATGACAAGAACCTATCTAGAATATAACATTACATTTAATTGTCAAGTCATAGGTTCTTCTCAGCTGTGACAGTTTCTCAGACTTTTCTTGTTATTAATGACCTTTGACAATTTGGAGAGGTACTGGAGAATGCTTTGTAGAATGTTCTTCAATTAGGGTATGTTTGATGTTTTTCTCATGGTTGGGGCTTATGGGTGTTAGGAAGGAAGATGGCGGAGGTAAAGTGCCCTTCTTGTTACATCTCATCAAAAGTACATATTATCAACATGTGTCACTGTTGGTGTTAACCTTGATCACCTGGCTGAAATAATTTTTCAATATGAAGTGATTCTTTTTATTTCATCTTTTTATACTTTACTCTTTGGAAGGAAGTCATTGTGGGCAGCCCCCAGTTATAAAGTGGGAAGTCTTACCCTGCCTCCTTAAGGGGAGTGTAAGTTAAATAAATTATGGAATTGTTTTGCATGGGAAGTTTGTCTATTTTCCCAAAGTATGGATGCATGTATGTATTTATATATTCATTTATTTCTATTGTATGGACTCATAAATGTTGGGTTTTATAATCTAGAACTACTTTATTAATAAAATCATTTGTTTTGTCCACTGATAACTTTTACAAGTGGTCCTTGTGTCTCTTTTTGTTTTAATTTACAATTTATTTTATCTATTCATGAGGTATTTTCTTGCTGTGTTGTTCCGGCTGGCTAGCTTCAAACTCCTGGGTGGTAAGTGATCCTCCTGCCTCAGTCTCCCAAGTAGCTGAGATTACAGGGTGGGCCACCATGCCTGGCTCTTAAATTTATTTTTTTAACTGATACATAAAACATAAACATTATGTATATCAATGGTGTACCATGCGATGTTTCAATACTTATGTACACTGGGTATGTTTAAATCAGGGCTAAAATATCTGTCTCCTCAAACAACTATTGTTTCTTTATGGTGAAAACATTCAAAATCCTTTCTTCTGGGTTTTTGAGCTATATAGTACATAGTTGTTATCTAGTTATCCTACTATGCAATAGCACATCAGAACTTGCTCCTAACTGTAACTTAGTACCCATGAATGATCAACCTTTCCCCATCTCTTTCCTCCATTTACTTTCCACAGTCTCCAGTAACCACCAATTCTACTTTCAATTTCTTTGAGGTCAACTTTTTTAGATTCCGCACATGAATGAGATCATGAGGTGTACGTCTTTCTGGTGCCTTGCTTATTTCACTTAATGATCTGCAGTTCCATCCATGTTGCTGCAAATGACAGGATTTATCCTTTTTCAATTGTATATTATTTATTTGTGCATATACCACCTTTATCCATTTATCAATTGATGGACACTTAAGTTGTTTCTATTTCTTGGTTGTTGTGAATAGTGCTGTAATAAATAGGAAGTGCTTTTCAACATACTGATTTCATTTCTTTTGGCTTTTTATCTAGTAGTGGAATTGCTGGACTATGTGGTAGTTCTCTGTTTAGTTTTGACATTCCCACCAGCAGTGTGGAAGTGTTCTTTTTTCTCCACATCCTCTCTAGCACTTGATATCTTTTGCCTTTTTTTTTTTTTTTTTTTGGTACTGGGTGTTGAACTCAGGGGCACTCAGCCACTGAGCCACATGCCCAGCCCTATTTTGTATTTTATTAGAGACAGGGTCTCACTGAGTTGCTTAGCACCTCACCATTGCTGAGGCTGGCTTTGAACTTGCAATCCTTGTGTCTCAGCATCCTGAGCTGCTGGGATTACAGGCATGCACCATTGCGCCCAGTTATCTTTTTCCTTTTTAATCATAGCTATTCTTATTGGAATGAGGTGATATCTTGTGTTTGATTAGCATGTCTCTGATAATTAGTGATACCGAACATTGTTTTTTTGTATATCTTTTGGCCATTTCATGTGTCTTTTTCTTTGAGAAATATCTATGAGTGTCTATTGCCCATTTTCATATTGGGTTATTTGTTTTTTGCTATTGAACTTTTTTGAGTTTCTTAATATTCTGGACATTACCCCAGCACCATTTATTGAAAAGACCACCCTTTGTCCAATCGTGTTCTTGGCCCCTTTGTTGAAATCAGTTGGCTGTAGATGTGTGTGTGAGTGTGGGGGAGACTATATCTAGGATCTCTGTTCTGTTATTCCTGTGTCTCTCTGATGTAACCTCATTCTTGTGGTCTTGGGGAGCACTTCTAGCACATTCTGCCACTATAAGATGCTACAGAAATACACATTTTAACAAACTCTATCATACTCTAGAATTTAAGGTTTATCATTTTCAACTATCAAAACCCCAAATTTCCAAATGCTCTGCTTACTGGTAGATGTGGGACTGAATAGGGGAAAAAAATCTCATAGAATTTGTATTGATCTTCAAAATTTCTCTCAGTTTATTCGATAACATCTGAAATGGACTACCTATGAAGTTGGGGTCACCTCTGAAATTGAGAGTGACTTCCTCATGCTGAGAGTGGAGACTGGGGGCTTCCTCCCACCCCTGACCTGGGAGATGCCAAGGAGGCTGAGGATGGAGACTGGTCCCCAGCCCTGGCCTGTCTAGCACAGGTTAACTAAATCTATATATGTGTATGTCCTGCCTTTTGTTGCACTTTGCCACCTCTTCTCTTTTAAAAGCATTCTTCATCCCTAGAGCCTCCAAAGATGGAAAATTGAATCAAGAAAAGTTTCTTTATCTTCTTCCAAGGTGACTTTCCTACCAGTTTGACTCTGAATATTTGTGGAGCTGTGAGTAGTGTAGCCTAACCTCTTCCTCTGGGAAGCAACAGTACCATTTGGTTACACATCTACAGCCAAGGCATGTACAGAGAGGCAACTATTCAAATCTAATCAAGAGACTATGAATTCGAGAGACCTATTGTACAACATGATGACTAGTTAACAATGTGTTGTATACTTGAAAATTGCCAAGAGTTGATTTTAAGTGTCCTCACTATAAAAATATTTTACATGTGTTGATTAGCTGAGTGAGCCATTCTGCAATGTATATATATTTCAAAACATCATCTTGTACACCATAGATACATGCAATTTTTACTTATTAATAAAAAAATTTTTAAAGAGACTAAACCAAGGAGAATTATCCATGAATTGCTTTGTCCTGGGCCTTCTGGGCCACAGACACATCACTGAGGAGGAGGACGGTAATTGTTCTGAGTCAAGTCAGCTCCTTTCAAAGAGGATATTAAGCTATAGCAGTTGTTTGCTTCTTTAGAACTTTCTGCTGACTTCTCTCTCAGTTCTGCATAGGAAACACTTGGGCAGTGCAAAGCTGAGGGCTAGGTGTCATTCAAGGAGAGGCAGGCCAGGTTGTGGGTGAACCTGGGTGAAGGAATGGGACTCTTCGTGTAGCGTATGGAGTGTGTGTCTGTGTTCATGCAGGCTTGTATTTCTTCCATCTACCTTGAAAACTGCCATCTATTCTTTATAACTGGGTTAGACTGCTAGCCAGCAGCAGCAGAATGTGTGTGCTATGTTAGTGCAATGAATCATGGCAGTGCACTCATTTCCTATGTTCTTTTCCTACTGACCACGTTGTAGTGATGAAGAAAATGCTCCCACAGCACCACACCACTGGCACTTACTTTTTTTTTTTTTTTTTTGCAGTGCTGGGGATTGAACCCAGGGCCTTGTGCTTAGGAGGCAAGCACTCTACCAACTGAGCTATATCCCCAGCCCCCCCTGGCACTTACTTTTTCTGGGCTCTTCCTTGGCTTCTATATTTGCCTTGGCTTCTCTGACATAGCTGAACATCTGTTTACCTTCCAGAATGCATCTGGTGTTGTTTTGGTTAAGTGATAACAACAAATTATTTATACTCCTTGGCCTTAGGAGTTTTTAAGAATGTTGAATGTACAGTCTTTCGGGGCTAAGTCATGTGTCAGTTGTCTTATGTGTACCCTCATGTTTTCCATTTTGGTGATTCTTCCCCCTATCCTGTGCTACTCCTCCAAGCCTCACATCATCACCCTGGGTTCTGCCGAGGAGCAATGTAAGAACTTCTCCCAGGTAACCCTCCCCTAGCAGGCTACGTTGTCAACAGCAGCTGTCCTCCAGGTATGAGTCTCGGTACCCCCTGTACCATTCTGGAAGCATTTGTGCTGTTTAAGACAGTAGCCAGTATTGATTACTTTGAATGGGGACTGGGGGTGTTATGTTTGGTCTCAGAGAGCTTTTCTACATCTGTTGCTATGCTCAAGTTTATGGCAGAGATTCATTTGAAATGGGATTTATGTCTTTTTTTTCCATCTGAGGCGAGAATGCAGATGGGCTGTACTTTTAATTTTCTTGCCGCCACCTGGGGAGAATTTGTCATTTCACTCCTAAAGGAAAAGCAAAAAGAACCACATCTGACATAATCTAATGCAAGTCTGATCTAAACAAGTCCCACAACTCCGGTACAGCAGTTCCAGCAATTTGTGTGATTATCTATGTCTGTCTGCACAGGATCATCCAGTGAGAAGACCAGTTTCCATTCAAGTTTTTTAGTTCCTAAAGGTGTCGAGTGATAATTTGACTGGAAAAACTAGGTAAATACAATTCAGCAACCAAATTGTACGGGAGCTTGTATAAAATGGATGGAGACACACCTGAGGAAGAAAGATTTTTGTGAATCTGGATTTGAAGAAAGCGCTAGGCGGAGCTGGCGGCCTTGCCTATAGATGGTGACCCCAGGCTCTTGACCAGCATCTGCCTCCTTGCTGTTTCTCAGGGTGCTCTTCTGTGGCCTCCGGCTGCTCTGCCTGAGTTTTCTCTTGCCAGTTCCTCTCCAGGCCTGCCCCCCACTGAGGAGGTACTTTCCTGTCCCTTCCCCAAGGAGGCCCCTCTGGGCTTCCAGCCCAGCCTCAGCTCTGACCTTGAAGTCCCCGCCGCCGTCACTCTCTTCCTCTGGTGGTCTCAGTAGGATTCTGCCCTAACCCCTCACCCATTTCTTCTCAAATTGTCAGAGAGCAACTGTCAGCATGTAGAATGCTACCCACGGTTTAAGGTGGGTTCTAGTCTTCAGGGAAGACTGGCTTCTTTGAACATGAATATTTTGCAACCTGGCTCTGGGGTCCTACACTGCAATGGTTGCAAAAACCCAAGGGCCGGCCTGGTCCATCATCAGAGGGCTCCTTTTCCCTCATGGCCAATCAGAACACACCCAGAGGCCCCTGGTTCAGGCTCCTCAAGGGTTTCTTTTGAATATGGGCTCCCAGAGTCCCCTTTCCTCTTGACCTCTCTCCCATTTTCACTTCCCTCTTTGTTCCCTTGCTCCATGTAGCAAAGACAGCTTTCTTCTTGTTTAGGTATAGACTAGGTGTGTTGATTCCAGATCCTTAATTTCTACAGGGCCATGATCTGCAAGATCACCCTCCCCCCAAAAAACCCTCACAAAATAAAACAACACACACACACACACACACACACACACACTCACACACACTCACTCACACACACCCCAAACCCTCTTGCTAATATAAAACTTGGATCAAGATTATGTCAAGACCTTCCCACCATAAACACACATAACACACAGATCAGGGGTGAGGTTGAGAGTAAGGGTGGAGTTAAGCTCATCTACCATACCAATTCCCCAGTAGCCATGAGGATTCTAGATCTATCTAATTTTGGGGGGTTGCTGCATTAGATATTTCCTAACACAGCAGAGTAAGTGCTCCAATCACCTCTGGGTTCTTTTCTTTTCTTTTCTTTTCTTTTCTTTTCTTTTCTTTTCTTTTCTTTTCTTTTCTTTTCTTTTCTTTTCTTTTCTTTTCCCCCAAAACACACTTCCTTTGGCAGCAAGTCCCTACTTCTTGTGTGAAGAGCGTCCATCTCACACCCTGGAGTAAGCCCAGTGTGGTGGTTTATCCTTACCGAATTTCCATCTGCTCCAGGTTTCTTGATGACGCATAATGCTCCCTGTACAATATTCTACTTCTTACAATCCTTCATTGGACTGTTATTGAAATACTGTGCCAGATAGTGTGACAGTGTGGTGCAAATAACAATAATGCATTATTTGCCTCCTAAGACCCATGTCACAAGGGACAGTTCCATAATCTGCATTCCCTTCGCATTATTTGCATTTGTGTTTCTAGTGAATGGAGTGTTAAGAAACCTCTGGAGGAGGGAGAGATGAGCTTCAAAGTAGCTGATCAGGAGAGTTTTCTCATGGGAGGTGGAATTAGGTCATGATTTTGAAGGATGTCTAGGACTGTGATTGTCAGGAATGTGCAATAGAAAGTGCAGTTTGGGCACGACAGAACCTAGGAGTGGGACATGTCCTGGTTTGTTCTTGAGACCTTGAGAAGACCCATTGTGACACTTGTAGAAAGGTGTGGGAAATAGCACAGGAAGGAACTGATGGTGTTGAAACCTCCCTTAGTAGAGAGGCATTTTTCCAGTTATTGCAGTGTTAATTATATAAAAGTATATTATAAACATTAAAACATCCAGCATAATTCCTTATCCAGTATTGCTGTCACTCACCACTATAATGTTGCTTTCAGTTTTGAGTTTTAAATGTGTAAAAAAATATGTATCAGTAATACCCGTGTGAATCTTTTTTCCTTCCTGTGTGGATCTTTTTTTCCTTCCTAAAATGAATAATTTCATTTGTGAAGACTATTTTGACTTTGTAAATGGCTTTCTTTTTATTTTGTGCCTGTACATTTTAGGACTTAAGAATGCAGACTCTGGGGTCAATCTGCCTGTGTTTAAATCTCAGCCCCGTTGCCTCCGGTCTTGGGCAAATTGCATAACCTCTTTGCTTCTAGGTTTCTTGATTTGTAGAACAACAGTAAAAGTTGTATGCACCATTCAGGGTGATTGTGAGGGTTAAATGGAATTTTATATATATTAGCTCTTGTAGCCTAGTAAACAGTAAGTATCCAATATTGCTACTGTGCTTTTGGAAGCTAAATGAAGTAAATGAATTCATAGTGGTGGGGGTAATCCATGCAACACGGTGAAGCAACAATGACAACCACAACCCTCTATTAGTACTGAATGGTGAAGGGTAAGTCAAAGTCCTCCCTTGGCCTCTGGATGCCTTCTCCACCTACAGCAGTCACTGTTGTTTCTTGTGTATCTTTCCAGAATCAATTTGAGTTTCTAGAGCATATGTATGTAAATGCCTCCCTGTCTCTGAATCTGAAATGTGTATGTGTTTCTATAAACACATGTATGCATGTATACAGTTTTGCACCATATATTTTCATATCATAATATATCTTAGTGACCATTCCATGTGGGCAATATTGATCTATATAATCCTTTTAAATCACCACATAGTATTTCATTTCATAAATATATAAACCAGTCCTTTATAAATTGACTGTTAAGATCGTTTCTATTCTGTGTGTTATATAAGCAACATTGCAATGATCATTTTAATACTTTTTCATTTGGATGAATATTATTAAATTGTAAATTTTGAAGAGAATTCTTCCCATCTTTCCATAAAGTCTTTGGTGCAATCTTCATGTTTCACTGACGCTTTGTGAGGTGGATTTACTTTGGGGGGGAGTGTGATGTGAAGTGTTATATTCAGTTGAAAGATGTTATAGAAAAACCAGAGGTGACCATATGGGAGTGATAGGGAGACTCTTTTAGTGAAGAAAATCTCTTTGATGGAATATTATATGATGCTTAAAATGTTTGTTTTGAAAAAAGTTATAATGAATAGGAAAAGCAGAATACATGTTTTTATTTGTTATTACTGCAGGTATTATTTTCTCAAAACACATGAAAACAAATTCATAAGTTAGAAAAAAGACAAAGAAGGATCTGTGTTTAAGTGAGCGAATATTTAAAAATTTTCCATATTTTTTCAAATTTTATGAAATAAGTATGTGTTGTGTTAGTAATTGAAAATAAAAGATAAAAAATTATTAACGTATCAAATTAAAAGAGGGAAGGGGCCACTGGAGGAAAACATATGGGCAGTTTTAAGAAAAGGGAAGAAAGTAGAAAGGGACACATAGGATTAAGAAGCCAGAGCAGTTGGGTCCACAGTGAAGACCCCAGGAAATGCACTGAGCCCTGTGGATAAAGCTATACTATAGCTGTCACAATATGTATTAATATTTGGGGAACTTGCGTCATTGAAAGAAAGGCTTAGCAAGGACATAATAGATTAGCTCAAGTAAACCAGCAGGGAAGTGTGTATTGCATATTAAAATAATCTCCATCAAGATCATTTTTGAAGTGTCGTCTAGAGAGGAAATTAGCTGTTGCCTGCAAAATGGTCTTGTATAGACAACCTTGTCGCTTAACAATACTGGATAAAGGAGGCCTCTGCTGTCATTAGCTTTCCTAAAAGCATACTGTTATTTTTTTCAAATGCTATTTTCAAACATATCTCTTTGCTTATCACTTGGTTAATTCTCTTTTGAGTATACTGTCCCCTCTTTGGTCAAGTTGTTTAAGAAAATGTCACCATAAAATATTGATAGTGGCCACGGCAAGACTCAGAAAATGACCCACAGGTCTAATTCCACTCCAAAGAATTTAAGGGACTTTCCAAATTAATTCATCTGGAGTCCACTTGGAATTTGTAGTTCAGAAAGGGGCTGACAGAGCTTATGTTTTTATAGTCTATAAAGATAGAAGTTTACAAAGTACATAGCAACTTCTGTTTTGCTTTCAGGAAACAGACTTCTTAAGTATCATCAAGTTTTGTTACAGGTGTCTGTTCCCATGCAATTGGTGAGTGGTATTTGACATTCCTGTTTGTACCTAATTTCAAAATTTAAGTTGCAAGGACTTTACTTGATGACAATCTATCAGTCTGCTTGAAATGAAAGGTTTCATTTTGTTTTGAGTCAGGTTTTTTTTTTCCTCCTAATCCTCTGTCATTCCTCAAATAGCAATTATTGAAGTTATTATTTTGTCTTAATAGCTCATTTTGTGAATTTATCATATTGAATATTCTTAAAATTATGGGCATTGAATTTTAATCCTCTTTTATGTGAGATTTTGTTTCAATGGTTGCTTCTCTGGTCCATGCCGAGGGAATAGCCCTTTTTTGCTTATTCCCAATCTGTCTTTGTCCCCAAGGTAAATGAAGGTTCTGCCAGGTCTTGTCCTACCTACCATTTCCTCAAAATCAGATACACAAATGACTCAAGCAGAGAAACCACTGTTGTCTTTCATAAGAGATATGATGACGTATTTCTAGCAGTCTTCCAGGGAATGCCCAACAGTGCCTCCAGGCTCTGATCCTTGTGATTCAAGTGTCCTTATCTGGGTGTTGATGCCCTTCTGATGGGGCAGTTGGTTCTTGCCTGAATCGATGGGCCAGACCATTGGAGCACCCTGAAGAACTCTGCTAGAAGACAATGTTCCTAACTTAAACAAGGCTGAGGTCTTCAAGATTGGGACCTGTGGATTTTTTGCCAACTCCTGACCTGAGGAAATTACCTCACCTCTCTGCCCTACACCATCTTTGGTATAAGGAGGTGATAATTTCACTTTGTTTTTGGGATGGGATCTCATTATTTTGCTCAGGCTGATCTCTAACTCCTGGACTCGAGTGATCCTCCTATCTCAGCCTCCTGAGTAGCTGGAACTACAGGTGTGTGGCCCTGCACCTGAGATGGCAATAATTGTAAAAGATCTTTTCTGGTTCTGAAATTCTCTCATTTTAATGAGATAAAAAAGTATGTTCTTATCTATGGCTTAAGCCAATATGTATTGTTTTCACTTTCCAAGATGTTCTAGATCCCTCTTTGCCCTCCTCCATACCTTCCTCTGGGTTTCACCTGCCTTACCCTTACTGGTTTCTCACTGGAGAGTTTGTCACATGGTATTTTAAGGATCTGTTCATGTTGTTTCCTCTAAGGAAACATCGCCCCCTTGAGGGCAAGCACTGTATCTCACTGTCTCGCCTGTTCCACATCCAGAATCCTAGGTTTGATTGTTGAACAACCATCCATCCACACAGGTAAAAAGTAACAATTCTGAGATCCTGAGACAGTCTTTTTCAAGTAACTGAACTTGAAGTCAAAATACCTTGGTTCAGCAACTGATTGACCCTTGGACAGCTTGCTTAACTAGCAACATCTTGAAGAGTAAAGAGTGATGGATACCAACAGTCCCATAAAAAGCCAATCGTTAAGAGTATTAGATGTTCAAGGGATGACAAGCGTCAAGTAGATGGTCTGGGCTTCAAGACTCATGTTCTTCCCACCATATATAGGAGTGCATTCCCAGTATACATTGTACATTCCTACAATGCAGTCTATATTATTGGATTGATACACCAATATTCAATGAATACATACTGTGAAGGGTGTGGTATGTCTGCATGTGATTGGTGGAAGCATAAAATTGCAAAAATATAATGTGTAGATGCTGCTGCCTTCAATCCAATTTTAATCCTCATCCTATTTCATCTCTGACCACCATTTGACCTTGTCAACCACTTCCTCCTTGAAATACACTTTTCTTTGTAATACATCTCTCTGGTTATTCCTTTAGTGTCTTTTTTTTTCAAGATTTTTATTTGTCTACTCATCCATTTAGTGTTGGTCTTCTTAAAGCTTGGTCCTAGAATCTCTCTGTTTTAGGCAGGTTTTTGCTACTGTGACTAAAAGGACCCAACTAACACGATTGTAGAGGAGGAAAAGTTTATTTGAGGGATCATGGTTTCAGAGGTCTTAGTCCTTAGAAGGCCAACTCCATTCCTCGGGGCTCAAGGTGAGGTGGAACATCATGGCAGGAGAGTGTGGCAGAGGGAAGCAGTTTGCATCATCAGGAAGCAGAGAGAGAGTCTCCATTCTCCAGATACAAAATATATACCCCAAAACCATGCTCCAATTTCCATCTCCTCCAGCCACACCCTACCACTTCAGTTACCAATCAGGGGATTAGCTCACTGATTGCATTAAGATTCTTTCAACCCAATCATTTCTCCCCTCAACCTTCTTGCATCCTCACATGTGAGTTTTTTTGGGACACCTCACATCCAAACCATAATACTCTCTTTTCATTTTTTCTCCTTCCCAATGCACCACCTTCTAAGGCAAGGGCTTCAATGACTAAGTTTAGCCTGATGATTCCCAAATTTGTATCTCTGAGCTCCCAACCATTATGTCTATAGGTATCTCTAACTGAATATCTCTGGGCACCAAATATTTTGTTGAATAACAAAACTCATGCAGTGTACCCTCTACCCCAATGTCCCCTCCTGGTTTTCTTCAAGCTTTTCTGATTGCCCCCTATTATTTATGTAAGCCAGAAACCTAGGGTCATCCTTTCAACTGCCTTCTCCTTCACTCTCCCTCCAGATGCAATTCCTCACCAATGCCTATGAGTGTTACCACTAATTAGTTCTCTCCTGTTTCTGCTGCCCTATCTCAGTCTGAAACACAGTCACTCTCACCAAGATGGCTGCCTTAGCATCCTAACTTGGTCTTTTCCTAGCCTCTCTGGTCCTCCTCCTTCACTTCCTTTTCCAAACCACAGAGTGATCTTTCTAAAAATGCAAATGCACTCCTTTCCTCCTACCTCAAGGACTTTGCATTGCTTTTGGAGAAAAGGCTCACATCTTTCCAGGGCCTAATCTCTAACACCCACGAATATTAACTTTAAGTGGTATCAGGGGTTTTTGTGGATGTGGATAAAGGAACTCTCTTGAAGGGAGATTAACCTGGATTATCTGGGTAGACCCTAAGCACAATCACAATGTTACTTATAAGAGAAAGGCAGAGGGTGCCATGACACAGAAGGTGACAGAAACGTGATAATGGAGGCAGAGAGAGATTTGAAGATGCTATGGTGCTGGTTTTGAAGATGGCTGGAAAAGGTAAAGGAACAGCTTTTCCTCCAGATTCTGACAGAGTGCGGTTCTTCCTAAAGTGAAACTCATTTTGGACCTTTGGCCTCCAGAACTATAAGAGAACAAGTTTCTGTTATTCTAACCCACTAGATTTATGGTAATTTGTTGTAGCAGCAATAGGAAACTAATACATTACCTTTCTGTTTGAGGAAATGTTTTGCACTCCCTTGAGTTAAATAGTTTAGCCCAGGCCAAGGGTGTAGAACTACACTGTCCACCATGGTAACCATGGTAGCTACTGAACAATGGAGAGTTACACTTTGGCTAGTGCAATTGAAAAAGGGCTGTGAGAAATTTGGTCATTTTCTTATGAGCAATGCATATCCTCTGGGGGTTGGGGGGAGAAATTTGTTGCATTCAGAGGGGCTGCCACCTGAGGTTCATACCCCTTTGCCCAGTACAGTAATGGGTACCTGACTCTGGTCTGGTCACTAGTGGTATGCCATCCTAAGACCTAATGATCTAGTACCCAAGTCAGACCAACCAGGGAGTTTAATATGACCACTGAGTGGGCAAGCTAGCTGTCTTTCCCTGAGTTGCTGAGCTGGGATTTTGCAAGACCAGAACTTGTTATGGCCTATGTTCTCTCAATCCCGGGGCAAAGTGACTGAAAACAGGGAGAATAAAGCTGACATATAGAGAGAAGTGGAGCTGAGACGTGTGGGAGTGGACAAAGTGAGATAGAGACCTGATTTTGTTTTTTTTCAGTCCCTGGTGTCCCAAGGCCCACTTTTCCCCCAAGATAACAAGGGTGAAGGATCACGAAGACCTGGAGTTGTAGGAGGTCACCTTTGTAATCGTGCAGAGTAAGCTTGCCAAGAACGAAGACACAGAGGAAGGCATTGTTGAGGGACTGGACAAAGAGCTAACATCCTGAAGAGACCTTTCAAAATTCTGGGGTCCAATGCGATCTCTTAAATGTCCCAGTCATGTGAACAGATATATTGTTCATTTTTTCCTCAAAATTTTGAGTTAGGTTTCTTTCATTGGACAAGTTAAATTTTATTCACACAAGTAGAAAAACTACTCTGCATTATTTGAAATAAGATTTTTAAAAAATTTATATTTGCTCCGAGAGGAAAAGAAATTATTCAGAGATTCTTGAAAGGATATTAGGCAATAGAAGAAATAACCTATTTTACAATAGCCTCCTAAATGACTTCAATAAATCCAGGGCCCAGCAAATTAATTTCCTCCCTGCTAAGTTCAATTTCATCCGACCTCCCCTCTCTCTTATACCAGGGCAAAGCTGTCATGCCAAAGAAGGCCAAGGTCTGTGATCTCAGTGTTTTTATTGTCCTTCATCTTTGTCTTGCTGGTGGCAGTTTAGAAGGAATTAAAATACGAGACCTACAAGGTAGATATTTTCTTGTCTATTTTGTTCCCTGTTATATCTCCAGAGCCTGGAAGTGCCTGGCTCATAAAGAATGCTCAAGAAACATTTTTGAATGAATGAATGACAGCAACGTTTACTCTGAACCTATTGTGTGAAGTGTATTAAGAGATATTAGGGAATTGAAGAAGTTAGGGATGGTTCCCTGTCCTATCAACGGGTACATACACATCAGTTTGTATTCTAATCTTTTCTTTTTAATTTATTGCAAGCCTGTAGACTGAAACCACTAGGTTTATTCTTTTGAAATTTGTAAAATATGGTTCAAAGAGCATCAATGTCATTAAAGATTCTCACATTATCTGGTTCAGGTATTTCCTCGGATGCCACAAATGCATAAGGATCAGATGTTTAAGAATTATAGACTCCTTGGAATGCCTCAAATTGCCTGTGAGACACAACCAACTTTTTGTTTTTAAGCATAGAAAATGCATGATTGAAAGAATGGGATGATTCAATTGCACATCTGGGGTGAAAATATGGCAGTACATTCTGTGTTATTCATGGAGCAAATATAATCCATTCAAGCAAGCCATGGAAATTGTGAATAAAATTACCATAATGACTTCGTGATGGTGGTTTTCTGAATGTCACCAGTCAGTCCACAATGGGAGATCTGCCAGAACTCCCGCCGCTGTAGCTGTGCATCTGCACTGCACTTGAATCATGGCAAATCTGGGTTGGTTGTGGATATCTGCATGGACCCTGGAACCTGGGAATCTGATGCCCTACATGCATACACAGAGCAAGGGCATCCTAAGGCCAGTGCGGGATGCAGCAGACGCATGCTCCAGCCTCATTGCTGTGCACCAGTGGACCATCTCAGGGTTGTGGCTCTATAGACTAGTCCACTTGGGCAGTCTCCAGTCTTTGAGGGACAGGTGTGAACACAGGCTTAACACTAGAGTGGGTGCTGTTTACTTCTGTCTAGCAAAAGAGTCATTATTAGCCAGAAAGGAACTCTGATTTTGGTGTGGTCTTTGTGGATTTCCTGAGTCAGTGTTTATGAAGGAGACACTCTCTGAATGGTCTAAGTATCTGGTGAGGTATCTAGTTCAATTTGTGTCATATTTCAGTTTCCTTCACTATGGTGATTTTAATTCATTCTCTTCTGTGAGACTGTGGAGGTAGTGGAAAGGAGACAGGGCTTTTCAGTCCTTTTTCCCTTTTAGCAACAGGGTATAGGCACAAAGAAGGTCATGGCTTAAATCACCTTGGAGAACCATTATTTTCAGAACTGTCTTGGAACTACAAAGCTGTCACTGATGTGTGCTTTGACTTCCTTGGGGCCCAGTACCTGGATCAGGGGTGTTTCTGGTCTGAGTTGTCGGTAGCTCCCTGGGAGACCTGTGCAGGGGAGCTGGGATCCTGGTGCCTTCGCTTTCTCATCTGTAAAGCAGAGATCTGAGAACCAAGCCCTGCCTACATTCAAAGGGTGGGAGTGTACCTGCAGGCTGTCAGGCCTTTGAAGGCAGGTGCTGTAAGAATGTGAGATAAAAGCTTCCGGAGATGAAACAGTGGTCAGAGGCCTTTTGAGAGCTGACAACATCACTGCAACTGATTTTCTTCTCCTTCCCTTGCTGAACCCTTGGCATTTGGTTTGTTGTCATGTAAGGACCCGAGTTGAGGGGGCAAAAAGGTACTGTAATGTCTCCTCCCTCAGTCCCCCATTGGAGGGTGAGGCAAGGGGAGTCTCTGCTGATGGACTCTTCCTAAGAGCTCAGAAGGAGAGAGACACCAAAACAGCCAGCTGCACCTAGCTGCTCACTGTTTGCAGGATGTCAGGCTTCCTCAAGCCCTTCTGCAGTGTGCTTCTCTGGCCAGTGGCTGCCCTTTCCTCCTTCCTTATGGAATGGGTGAAGCTCTTTTTGGCACCAGGGCTGGCAGTGAGGCAGACCTCCTGGTCCTCGGTGAGAATCCTGCCCCCACATATAGTTTATTCTCCACTGTCTGTCTCGTCCACCAGGATGGACTCTTCAGAGACAGGAAGGGGTTGGGCTTTACCTATCTTTGCACCATTTCCCCTTTTTCTGAGCCCCAAGTGCCTAGTACAAAACCTGCACTAAAAGAAAGATTGATAGTGCAAGACAAGTGCCCCCATGTGGAGCCCAAGAGAGCACTGATACTCCAGAATCCAAAGGTCCTTCCAGGACAGCCTTTCCACCAGGGTGGAGGGGGACATGACGACTGTGAACCTTCAATATGGTTAATTTTCTCTTCAGCCCACATCCTGTTCCTCTCCATGTCTGTCTTTGGTACAACTTCTGTGCTCTAAAGTTCTGTATAGGTAGAGATACGATCTCATTTCTGTCAGCTCAGTCATGCTTTCTAGCAACCCCTCCCCCACCACAATCCTTGGTACATAAGAAGTGCTTCAAAATTGTTGGTGGAATCTCAGTTTTCTCAGCTTATATGATCCTAGGTGGTTGTGGTAGATTGAATAATGGCTCCCAAATATATCCATCTTTGAATCCTTGGACTTGTAAATGTTATCTTTGAAAAGCAAGAGGACTTTACAAATGTGACTCATTTGAGAATCATGAGAAAGGGAGCTTATCCTGGAGGATCTGAGCAGGGCTGCTGTGAGCACAACAGTCCTTCTCAGGCGGACACAGGAGGAGTGAGAGAAGGTCGAGTGATATGTTGGAAGGTGGAGGAAGGTGCCCAAGCCAAGGAAACCAGCTGCTGCTAGAAAGTGGAAAAGGTAGGAAAATGGAGCTTCTGGAAGGAACCAGCCTCCTTGCCACCAGCTCAACTTTAGCTGAGAGAGACTAATTTTGGATTTCTGACCTCCAAAACTATGAGAGCATACATTTCTGCATTTTATTTTATTGTATTTTATTTTATTTATTTATTTATTTATTTTATTTATTTTATTTTTATTTTTTTAATTTATTTATTGA
>JAJEJO010000208.1:593576-652785 GCA_020662805.1 Glaucomys volans
AGTTTTTCTGATACCATTTACTACTACAATCTTTTTAGAAATTAGAAACAGATGGAACAACTTCCTGACTTATGTTCTGAGACCAGCATTATTATTATAATACCAGTTAAAGACCTTGCAAAGAAGGAAAACTACAGACCAATAGTTCTCATGAAAATAGATGCAAATATATTTTCAAATAAAATTTGAACAATATTTCAACAAAATATTGCAAATTAAATTAAAAAATACATAAAAAGTGGCATACACCACAATCAAGTGGAATTTAGTACAGGTATGTGAGACTGGTTCAACATTTGAAAATCAGTTAATGTAATTCACTGAATTAAGAGGCTAAAGAAGGACATTCCCATGATCATACAAATAAATGCAGAAGCCTTTGACAAAACCCAACACTTGTTATAAAAAAGACTCTCAGAAGACTAGGAATAGAGAGGAATTTCCTCAACTTGATAAAGAATATCTATAAACAAGCTTCAGCTAGCATAAACTTGGTAAGAAACCTTTGGATCTACTACAGGGATCAGGGCAATGATGTCTTCTCTCACTACTTCTATTCCACATCATGCTGCAAGTCCTAGCTAATGGAATAAGACAAGAAAAGGACATAGAAGATATACAGATTGTGGAGTAAAAAATAAAGGATCTTTTTTCACAAATGACATTGCTAACTACATATTTTTTTGAAGTGAGTATAACAAGGTGTGGAGTACAAGATTAATATACAAAAGTCAATTGCTTTCCCACAAACCTGCAATGAATAATTAGAATTTGAAATTAAGAATAATACCATTTCCATGAGTACTAAAAAGTATACCTAGCCAAATGTGTACAAGGTCTATATGAGAAAAACTACAAAATTCTGATGAAAGAAATCAAAGAAGATCTAGATAAATGTTGAGATATCCCATGTTCATGGTAGGAAGCTCAATATTGTTAAGATATCAAGTCTTTTCAAATTGATTTATAAATCCAACAGAGCCCCAAACAAAATAGCAGGAAGCTATTTTGTGAATACTGATGAACTGATTCTAAAGTTTACATGAAAAGGCAAAAGACAATACAATACTGAAGAAGAATGAATCAGAGGACTGATAATAGCTGACTTCAAAATTTACCATAAAACCATAGTAATCAAGACCGCATGGTGGGGGTGAAAGGTAAAACACAGATCAATGGCACAGAATGGAGGAACGCCAAAATAACCCACATAAATACAGTCAAGTGATCTTTGACAAAGGGGAAAAGGTGATAGAGTGAAGAGAAAAACAGTCTTTTCAACAAATGATGCTAGGACAACTGACAACCACATGAACAAAAAGTGTCCAGACACAGACCTTAGGTCTTTGACAAAAAATTGACTCAAGCTGAATCGTTGCAAAACTATAAAACTTCTAGAAGGTAACGTTGGAGTGAATCTTAGTGACTTTGGATTTGGTGATGAACTTTTAGATATGACCTCAAAAGCATGATCCATTGAAGAAAAAACTGATAGCTTGGGCTTCATTAAAATTAAAACTTCCTGTCTGCAAAAGACATTGTTAAGGGAATGAAAGACAAACTAAAGACTGGGAGAAAATATTTCCAAATATATCTGATAAAGAACTTGTGTCCAGAATACACAAAGAATTCTTAAAACTCAACAATAAGAAAACAAATAAGCCAATGAACAAGACCTGAACAGACACCTCACCAAAGAAGATACATGGCAAATAAGTATATGAGAAGATGCTCAACATGTATCATTGGGGATTTGCAAATCAATTCAAATACAAACAACAATAAGATACCATGACACACCTATTCAAACGGCTAAAATCCAACAATACTGATAATATCTAATGCTGGAGATGATGCGCAACAAAGAGAACTTGCATTCATTGTTTGTGGGAATGCAAACTGTACAGCCAACTTGGAAGACAGTCTGCCAATTTCTTCCAAAGTTAAGTATCAACTTATCAAAATAAGCTAGTAACCATGTTCCTTAGTATTTACGCAAATGAGTAGGAAACTTAACAGCCACATGGAAATCTCTATCCCAACGTTTTTAGCAGCTGTGTTTGTTGTCACCAAAAATTGGAAGAAACCAAAATGCCAGGATGTTTTTCAATAGGAAATGGGTGAACAAACTGTGGTATATCTATACAATGGGATGTTATTCAGCAATAAAAAAGAACTGAGCTATTTAGCCCTGACAAGGCATGGAGGAATTTTATACTAAGTGCCTATTGCTCAGTGAATGAAACCAATCATGAAAGTTTATGTAGTGTATGGTCAAAACACTATGGCACTTTGGTAGAGGCAAAATTATAGAGAGTAAAGGGTGCCAGGGATTTGGAGAGGGGAGTTGGAGGAAGGAAAAAGAAAACTGCGTGAAGTGTCAAAAATTTTTAGGGCTGCGAAACTGCTCTGTACTCTCCTGTAGTGATGGATCCATGGAATTCTACCCTTAGCAAAACTCACAAAACTGTAAGATACAAAATTTGAATCCTAATGTAAACATGAACTTTAGTTAATATAATGCGTCAATTTTGAACCATCAATTGTAACAAATATGTCACATTGATGCAAGAAGTTAATTATAAGAGAAACTGTGTGTTGGGGGAGATATATCTGTATTATTTGTTCAATTTCTCCATATGTCTAAAACTGTTTTAAAGAAATAAAGTCTGTTAATTTTTAAAAAGGGACTCCCTTTTTTCCTAAGCAAGTGCTTTTCTACAGATGTAATAAGGTGTGGGAAGGTACATACACAGCTAAATGAACACCAGGCAGGATGAATTCCTGATGAGATCTGGCCCACTTTTATAACCTCCCATATAAACTTCTTAGCATATATTTTTCTTCTGTCAGGTTTCTGTCTTTACCATTAGAATGCTGATGATTTTTTGTTCCTAGGCAATAAAATATTAGACGAGAGAATGCGCTTTCTTTTCTATATAAAATGTCTAAAAGTACTTATTGCATTAGGTATATTTTGCAATATAAGGGAGGTTATAGTGTGAAAACCAAGTTAGAATCCCTTCCTGGCATGCTTTGCTATAAGTCTCCGATCCACTTTCTAACACTTTAGTTTATAACTTAGTCTATGCTAAGCATACAAGAGTCCTTTATAAAAAGGCTTTTGAAAGAAACCTAAATGATAGGGCTCTGGACCTTCTGATGTTAGTAAGTGGGGTTGCTGACATTTAATACTCTTCTTCCTTTTTGATCCCTACTGCAGAGCTTGCTGAGATCAGAAGTGCTCACTCATCTTGCTAGCCATCCATCAGCAGTAATTTTGAGAAAGAAGGTCAAAAAATGCTTTTACCTTTAAGGAAAAAAGAGAATTGATAATGGGGTTTTTATTTTATTCTGGCACCTAACAACAGCTACTGGGGCCAGTTGCTAACCAGTGATTTTAGTGACACAGACGCATCAATATGTAATCCAATGATGTTAAAAATGTTACTTTGTACTTAAGCTAACTGTCACTAATGCAGCTAATGAGGTCATGGGATAGAAGAACCCCAAATTCTTAAATTAGGATGAGTGTGTTAGTTTTCAAGGTGGTGTCTCGATGCCTTTTCAGCTGGACCTCAAGGTAAAAACTGTTATCATAATAATTAAAAGACATGATTGACTGATTTAGTAGGTTGACATTTGCACTGATGAACAAAATTATAGTTGAGGGAGTGACACCAAACAGTACCAATAGTTCTTGGATTCTTCCCACCAGGCACTGGAAATAAAATTTGTATCAGTGTGTCTTGCTCTAACTCATCTGTCACGACTTTCTTGCAAGTGTTAAAACATGTTTTACAGGAAATTTACGGTGCAGGTGAATAAATCCAGGCTCTTGAGGAAAAGCACTTCTGCAATTATTTGAGTTAGAACCAACTGATGGCTTTCCCCATGGAATCCATATTTATTTTAAAGGATGACTGACAGACAAGCTATGGCTATTCAAACTTGTATATCTGGCAGACGTTTTCTCAAAAATAAGAAATGAGTCTAATACTTCAAGGAAAGCAAAGTATTTATGGTCAGTGATAAAATTTGAACCTTTTAATGTGAAAATCAGAATCTTGGAAAACTTGGACCTGCTACCACAAGTTTGGCAGCTTGGCAATACTTAAAGATTTTTATTTTCCATTTATTTATGTATTTGTTTATTTATTTATTAATTAATTTATTTATTTTTGTACTGGGGATTGATCCCAGGGTCATTTTTACCACTGAGTCACATCCCCAGCCCTTTTTATTTTTTATTTTGAGACAGAGTCTCACTAAGTTGCTTAGAACCTCTCTAAGTTGCTGAGGTTGGTTTTGAACTTGGTGATCCTCCTGCCTCAGCCTCCTGAGTTGCTGGGATTACAGATGTGCACTACCATGCCTGGCTATTTAAAGATTTTTCTTATGAAAACAATGGTTATGTGAATAAATGTAGTTTTTTGATATTGTATTAATGAAGTGTCCACACTACAAAGATCTGTTGTTTTTTTATCCCCCCCAAAAGACCAATGCATGATGTTACAAAATCCAAATTACAGGAAAGATTAATGGACTTTAATGTAATGGTTTTAAACTGCACTGGAGCTCACCTTTAAGAAACTACCATTTGTTGAGGATTGGTATAGTACACAATGATCTCATATGGCTCTTAAAAACTTTTCCCTTTTCAATTGCATATTTGCATGAGGCTGAATTTTCTTCACATGCTTCAACCAGAAGCACATGTTGTAACAAACTGAATGCATAAGTAAAACTGAGAGTCCAATTCTCTTCTATTAAGCCAGACATCAAAGAGATTTACAAAAATGTAAAATATTGCCACTTTTTTTTGTTTTTAAAAATATAGTTATTTTTTATAAGAACATGTTATTTATGTTAATATGTAATAGGTTTATTTTTATTATTTTAAAATAAACTACTATACAGTAAGGCATTCTTACTTTTAGTAAATATGAAAATCATATTATATTTACTAGATATATATTTAATAATATGGTAGATATTGTTCTATGCAAGCCACATAAATAAAACCCTTGGGAATCCTCAATTTTTTTTTTGGAGTCAAAAGGATTCCAAGACTAAAAAGTTGGAAAATCACAACTAACAAGTCCCCATTATATTTTGGGTTAACTCTATTGCATTGTTAGTAACTTCTCCCAAGAGTCTCCTGGCTCATATTTCTCAGGGTGCCCAGGATAATGCCTGGCCTAGTAGGTGCTCAGTGAATAGGAACAGAATTTATGGGGACTTCACCAACTTTATAAGCTGCTCTGCTGTGGTTGTGACTTTTGTGCCAACAACGGACACTAAGTGTACAGTTGTGGCTCATCAATCCAGGGGTGTGTGATGAAAATACAAAGCATCTACCTACTTGCCTTGTGGAAATTTATGACTACAAATCACCTTCAGTTTTCTTATCAGCTGATGTGACGATGGACTTGTTCACTTTGGTTTGCTTCTTTTATCAAAGTTAAGGATCAAATATCCAAACTGCAGAAGCTTGTCACTGATTAAAAAATAAAAGCAGATATAAGATGCTTCCCCTCAAGCAATTTACAAAGCATGATGAGTTTTATTTTGAGAAAGGTTTTGTAGGAATTTACTGGGGCTGTGAGAGGATGGATTAAGAAAGAGACCCTACCCTCCAAAGTCCCCTTGTGTGGGTGGGGAGACCCTGGAGTGATGACAGAAACATGTTGAGGCGTGAATGTTCAGAGTCAGAAATTGACATTCGCTATTGTTAGCTTCGCTGGAAGGGAAACAAAATTGTGAATAGCATCTCAGCAACTAAAAACTTCCATGGGTAGGTGGATATAACTGAATTTAAAATAAACTTACTGAGTTTTAATGTTTCATATATATAACAAGTCAGAGAGTGGTAAGATTCAAATAAATGCAACTACTACTGCTAATTGTAATAATGACAGTATTAAAAGTCAGCAACTTTATTTTAAATCAGTTATATCCAAAGGAGTTAGTAATTATTTGTGGCTGTCATTATGTCTCCCCCAGTCATGTGTCACGACTTTCTAAACACGATTAAGACGTATTTTACAAACAGATCATTATATTTTAGGTGAATGAAGAAGCCTTTTACAATAAAAATGATTTGTTGAAAAGAGTTCTTATTTGTCTATATTGAATGGATGAAGACCTCAACAGAGACTCTGCCATTTAAACTTCCTACATGTCATCACCTCCGTTCAATGAGCTAACCAAATCTCTGTTCAGATTACTATCCTAAACTCATTTGTTTAAAATTCAGGAAACAAAGTAAGCTACTTAGTCAATTCAGTTGTTTTCTTTGAAAACCAGTCACAAATCTGTGTTGAGCATTGTTAAGGTCTGAGAGGCAGACAGACATTGTGCCAAGAGCTGAGAGGGATTAAAATACAACATGGAATTTCTTCTTATGGCACTTGAGTAATATTTACTTCCTTTAGTTTTTTTTTAGTTTTTTAGTTTTTTTTAGTAATATTTACTTCCTTGAGTAATATTTACCTCCTTTTTTTTTAGTAATATTTACTTCCTTCAAGTCCCCTTAAGTACTTGAAGATATGGTATCTTAGTTTGTTTTGTGCTGCTATAACAAATGCCCGACACTAGGGAATTTATAAAGAACAGAAATTTACTTCTCTCACTTCTGGAGTTCAAGCCTCATGGCACTTGCAGGTTTAGTTGCCTGGGGAGGGCTTCTCTGCTTCCAAAATAGAGTCTGTGACTGTCACTTCCTCCAAAGGGGATAAAGGCTGTGTCCTCATGTGGTCAAAGGAGGAAGAGCTGAAAGGGATGACCTCCCTCTGTCAGACGCCTTTATAAGAACCCAGTGGCCTAATCACCTGTCCAAGGCCCAGCCTCCTAACACTGGCACCTTGGCCACACCTGGAACTCAGAGGGGACACATTCCAAGCACAGTAGTGGGGTATGTTTTGATCGACATTGTATTTATCTGCTTCAGACAAATTTAGAGGATTTCAATTAAAATCACTTGTCAATAGCCACAAATTTCATCCTGGCACTTCTGTAGCTGGAGCCTGGCCATCATCCATTCCTCTCAGTCACATGTTGCAGGTACTTCATGTGATGGATGGGTAACCACCCATGGTTCAGATTTGTTTCTGAATGCCATATGACTGTAAGAGTTGACCTGCTCAGAACCCAAACCTTCAGAGGCAACCTGAGTGACTGCATAAGGCAGGACGACACCCAAGTCTTGTGACAACCCTGTGTTAACAAAGGTCTCATTTTGTGAGGCGCCGTGGAAGGAGACACAGATTTGAAACTCAGTTTGTTGTGCATGGCCTGGCATGGGAGGATGCACTCAGTGTGTCTCAGTTATTATCACCACAGCCACAATCGCTGGATGAACTTAGGCAAATTATCCTCTGGGCTTACAATGACAACCTTGCAATTTTTTTTTTATGTGTGTGAAAAATATAGGAAAGAGTAGGTAAAAAGTACTCAGCATATTGGTCAATACATAGTAGAATTAAAGAAAGTATATCTATTACTGTTACTTATGTTGTTACAACCATCAAAAGGATGGTTCCTTTTGAGGCTGGCAGGATATCTCCTGCTGCCAAGCCATCAGTATACAACACATTGACAGTGGATTATAGTAGTTCCTGCTCTTAGGCACTGACATTTTCTAAACAGATAAAACACTGTATCAACTGCTGTTCTGATCATTTGGAACTGACATCATCATATATTTGCATTGTAGGCACAACCATAAAAATCTCTTAATTTATACACTGATAGCATCTTTTATTTTCCTTGATTCACTTAGAAGTTTTCTCTGCCAACAATTAGTCATGCTTTCATCAAACGCAGTGACTACCTAAAGAAATGTTGACTTTCTGCAGAATTTTGTCCTTCTTGCCTTTTCATACTTATTATGGGAAAATTAAGATCAGATCAGAGTCATAGCCTATAGCATAGGGGGATATATGATTCAAAAACGGCACAGGATATTTGATGTTATTGCTAGATAATTTTGAATTATGGACACTTGCCAAATATTGCAGAATGCTTTGAGCTGATGGATTCTTGCTCCAAAGATTTCTTCATTTTATGATTGCTAGAGTCATCAAGAATAAATTTTAGATTGTGCTAAAGGGAAAAAACAGACACTATCTGGCAACAATTTCTTGTGTTTGATGGAAAATTTCATGCATTTAATTGATTCACATCTTTTGAAAAAGTGGAAGTGAATGATAGACAAACATTAACACTAAAGAACTAGATATTATTGCATGAAACATTTGCTTTGTTGACTATTTGCAAACTGTTCTAGTACTATATCCTCATTTGTTAAAATGTTATTGGAAAAGACTCTAATCCCCAAGTTTCGGAAAGATTTTCATGCTGAGGCACACTATCCTAATTTTATTCATTTCCCCCTTCATCCTTTCAAAAGTAAAAGAATCTCCCAAGTTCTAGTTGGCACACAAACTGCATTTTCTAGGCTCCCTTAAGTTATGTGATTAAATTCTGACCAGCAGGAAGTGAACTGCAACTCTTTGTTATGCACTTTAAAAAGAAGCTGTTTGCTCTGTGGGGTGGAATGAAGAGGAGGTGCTGCAGATGAGAGCAACGTTCTGGGGAAGAAGGGGCCAACAAATAGAAGGGTACACTTGCAAAGGTGAATTTGGCTTTATGTAAATTAGAAGAAAGAAAGGAAAAGAACAAGATCCTCCTCCTCATCATCCTGCATCCTGGAGGATCTCATTGGGCAGAGTCAGGTTCCTGTCCTGCCTACAACCTCTGTGCCTGTCTGCTAAAGGGAAATATGCTTCAGGATAACTTGAGGCACTCTGTTTGGGGGTAGCTCTATTTCAGCAAATTTGGCTACGTCCTAATTAATAGAAATGTTTTAAATTATCCTTCATTTGCAATTTTCCCACTGGTTGAAGAGCTTGTTGGACACACAATATGTTAAAAGGGAAAAGAAAAATGACTTCTCTACTATTCTTTCCCAAGGGAGTGGATAAAGTTTAACTTCTCATTTCAGGCGTTTTGGTGGATTACATGTCCTCATCATGAGTGCCTGATTTCCTATTTATTTATTGATTGATTGATTGTGTTAGATGGAATCAAAATATCTGCTGCAGCTACTATAATCGAGTATAAAAGCAGGAAAATTATTGTGAGCATCAAGCAAAGTGGTCATTATTGACTTTCTAGCTAAGTAGGGAGACAGGAAAATAAGTCTGGAAAAATGACTTTTATATGGGGAATTTAATGTGTCACAGAAAATGGAATGGGGGACAGTGTAAACTGTGATGATGTGAATAAGAGGTATAGCTTGTATGGGTATGATGATCAATGGCAGCTAATCATGCCCTTCTTGAAAGACATGCACCATCTTGCATTTATCAAATCCCCAAGTTGCATCATGAGCAGAAAAACCCTGTACATCATGCTGCTTAGCTGGAAGGAAATGGGGAAGCTGTGAGGATCCCTAGAAAACTCCCTCTGACATATTTAGTTTGTGGCGTGTGGGTATTCAGTCAAACTCCAGAAATGAGGCTTACCTTTAGACACATAGGAAGCAGTTTTGCATCTGTTACCCAGGGGAGAGCTGAGGGACAGGGAGCAGGTGTGAAACACAGCCCAGACTTCCTTTTAAGTCCAAGTGCAGGCCAGTTTTGGTCTCACTGCTACCCTTGGTACATCTGGGCTATTAAATAATGCAGTGACTAATTCAGAAAGTAGAAGCAGTAAGTGTCCCTGGGTCTGCACCTGGGCTTTGCATCAAAAAAGTATTTTCTTCGCTTCTAGAGAAGCTTAGGGAGCATTTTGAATTTCCTTTTCCCTCTAGGTAACTTTTTATTGTCTCATCATAGTTCTTTACATAAACGTATTGCTGGAAATTTTAGTGGTAGGATTTCCTGTGATCCGCATCCTCAGTGTCTTTACCATCCATCTATCCATCCATGATTCTCCCATAAATATCAGAGAAAATGACTTGTAAGATGAAGTTTATGAGTGCAGAAATAATCTAAATTCCTTATTTTGGGCATGGAGGCCCTTCCTATCTTGCTCCAGGCTGCCTTGTTTCCAGCCTGCTTCTTCTATGCCAAATGGTAGAGGCCCTGAAACCATCAGACTAGATTGCTCAGGCGAGGTTAGATGGGTCCACACAGCATCACTCATCATTCCTACAGGTTCTTGGTAGGTAGAACAACCTCATACATTCATCACCATACTTAACATCTCTACACCCAGGAGAGATGTTGGCACTAGTTGATGGGATCCTGAGGACAATCTTGAGATCCTGGGGTGGTTCTCCAAGAGGAAGGTGGTTAGGAGTAAGGGGCCATCCTGTCTGCCTATTCCCAGCCTCAGCCCCAGGGTGCCAGACGAGCTTCAGAGGGAAGACCACAGTCCTGGAACCCCAGCCCTTACAGCCACTGCCTTCTTTACTAAGGTTGTTAACGAGCATGCTAATTAGTGGCAATTTCCCTGGTGGTTTTTGTGATGTGGGGATTTGTCCACTAAGAGATGACCCCAAACCGCAAATTCATTTAAAATAGTCAGTCCTACTGGAGATAGAAATAACTCCTTGTCTGTGTTGATCCTAGCTAGTGACCAGTGACCAGGAGGTGAAATCTTGGGAATAGAGGCCTGAGCTTCTGACTCAGCAGAAACCACTGTCTTGACAATTTTAGCCTCTTCTTTGGTCTTGCCCTACTAGAGAGACTATTCTTCCTACAGGCCAAAATTTGACAAAATAGTCATAACAGATCTGAGGTACACCAGCCAGTTCCCTACCCCATAAATTCGGCCTTATTTCTTGCAGTCCTTCTCAGGTTCAGGATTCATGGCAAATTTCTCCAAGGAATCCTCAGCTTTGTTCACAACTTGAAAAAATGGTTGGAAAAAATATCCCAGAGGAGGAGGAAAAGATAGGACCACCATAAATCAATAGTTCTCAACTAGCCCTAGGGGATATTTGGTGTCTGGAGACATCTTCTAATCTTTTCTGTTTACAAAGACAGCAATCATGTTGGACTAGGGCTCACTTAGATGACCTCATTTTAACATAATGATTTCTTTACATATTGTATCTCAAATGCAGTCATACTATGAGGCACTGGGGATTAGAACTCAACCTATGAATTTTGGGGGAACATTATTCAGCCCACAAAAGTACTCTTGTGTTATATAACTTGTTATCCAGAAGTAGAAGCAACACAGAATAGTTTTTTAGGCTGTTAGACTTAGAAAAATAATAACTAAAGAAAAAAAGGAACACATTTAAGGGATTTATTATACAGCACCATAACTATAGTTAATAATAATGAATTGCTTATTTAAAAATTGCTGAGGAGTAAATTTAAATGTTTTCACTACAAAGAATAAGTATGCAAGGTAATGAATATGTTAATTAGCTTGACTTAATCATTCCATGTTGCAAACATATACCAAAACATCACATTTTACCCCATAAACATATATAATGATTATTTGTTGATTAAAAATAAAATTAACCAAAGAAGGAAAATGGGCCCAACACAAATTATATTATCTTGGAGAGTTAAAGTAGAAAAGGTTCTTGATCTGAGCAGGGAAGGTATTTTAGGAAGTTGTCAGTCATAGAGGCGTGATTACTTCCTACCCCAATTCATTTACTCCACAGGGATTTATGGCTCTCCTGTGATGTAGCTGGATTGTGCTAGACTCCTGGATAACCAAGAAAAGATTCTTGCCTTTTAGAAGCTCACAGTCACATCTGGGTGTGTGAGTGAATGTGTGTGAGTGTAATGGGGAGGGTTTGGGAAGCAAAGGCAGAAGATTCCCTCCGGGGAAGAGATAATGGACAATGCTTGAGTATTTGTATGAACCAGGTGATAAGAAGCCTGGTAGGCAGGGGAACTAATTCTGTTCAGGGTCGAGGCGGTGTGATAGTCAGGTAGGATACACTGGTGGAACAGCAGGTCACAGCTGGCATACCCATTCTGATCGCCAGACTGGTTACTAAATATTTTGAATCCTGTCCCCAGGGAGTTGGAAAAGATGAAGAGGAGGAAAAATTGTGGGCTGGATCTTGGTGGATCAATGGGAGTTTTGGATGGAGAGAGATTATCAAGAGAGGGGAACACGTGGAGTCATGAAAAGGACCAGACTATGGGCGGCATGAAGTGAGAAACTACATCTGTCTTGTTAACCCTTGCGTTCTTGGTGATGCCATCTGGCACCTAATAGATTCTCAGTAAATGCTTATTAAATGAAGTTTATTAGACATTTTCCAAGTACATTTGGAGAATGACAAGAAGTGAAGGATGGAGGGTCTGGTGATGAAATTTGGGCTATGTGACAGAGTTGCCCCAGAGACCCAAGAGGAACTATTTGGGGATAGCATGGGAAGGAGAGATGTTGTGCTGCTGTACTTATGAATCACTAAAGAAGAATGAAAGCTCTGAGTTCTAGTCCCACCAGTCACACACAAACTAAAACCGTATAGTCTTGGTCATTGTAAGTGATACTCTAAGTGTCAGTTTTCTCGTATATGAAGCTGGAATAATGTTTACCTCACTATAGGTCTGAATTAGATAGTGCATATGTGGTACTAGAGGAATGGCATATATTATGTGCTTAACAAGATAGTAATTGTTTTTGGATTAGAAAGTCCACCAATGGAATAGATCACTTTTAGAATAGTCCAAATAATTAATCATCTGTCCACTGATGTTTGACATGGGTTAGAGGGGAGAAACCTATCATTCTATAAATTGAGAAGGATTTCAGGTATAAATATTTAGCTGAGGCGATGCTTCCTAAAATGCTTTCCCTGCTCAGGTCAGGAACTTTCCTTATTTTAAGTGAACAAATCTAAGCAAAGGCATAGTCAATCAGCAAGTGTGAATATCTGGTTATAGAATCTTGCTCATCTGAGTGGAGAAAGAACATGAAGAAAGTAAAATGTCCCTGAGCACCTACCTCCTCAAGCAGGGGGATGTGTGAGGCTGAGGAGATGAAAGGATTCACCACAGAAGCCAGGACTAGAGGCAAACTGCTGATTTCAGATCTTACAGCCATTGGGCCCTAAAGGACATAGGTCTTTGACTTATGCAGCTGCATTAGGAGACACTGCTGCCTGTAGATTCAGGTGGAGCCCATTTCCAAAAGAGCTGGTGGGAGCCGTGGAGGTTTGGTTTTCAATGATTCAGTGAACAAGTGAAATTCAGGGGATGGAGAGAGCCCCAGGCTGAAGTGCCTAGGGGAAGCTTCCCAAAGGGTTTGGATGGGAGCAGGGCCTGGAGGATAGGGGAGGTTAGATGGCAGAAGGATGCTAGTTGAATTGGTAGGGTTTAGTCATGGGGTCCCTCTTCTTGGATCTTTCTCCTGATGAGGACCCTGATGGAGATATATGCTCAAGTTTAAATGACAAATGGGAAATTAAAAATAACAAAGCATAAGATGTATCTAGTGCTAACTATGTCCCGCTACTCTTCTAAACACTTTATGAACCTGCCATATACTTGTCCTCATCAAGCAAGGGGAGGCACTATTATTATCCTTACTTTACAGAAAGAAACTGAGGTAGAGGGATGATAAGCAATTTTTTCCTAAAGTCATAGTAAGTCAGTGATGGAGCTACTTTACAATTTACTTTTATTCTATTCTCCATTAATTTCCTAGAATTCAACTACTGGGGAAAAGGAGAGAGAGAGAGAGAGAAAGAGAGAGAGAGAGAGAGAGAGAGAGAGAGAGAGAGAGAAGAGAAGAGAAGAGAGAAGAGAGAAGAGAGAGAGAGAGAGAGAGAGAGAGAGAGAGAGAGAATTAAATTAGTGGAAATAGCAGAGTATCTTCTGCCTTTTGGCTGAACCAGATGGGTCCTGGGCAATCAAGCCTGAAATAGTTAAGGCTTGCTGCTGGAAAAATCCAAGAAAATAATTTAGATATTTAAAATGAACTTAAAAAATTAAAGTATAATTTATATATAGAAAAGTGCACCAATCACAAGTGCTCAGCTTGATGAATTATGACAGAGCGAACACACCTGTGTAACCACAGCTCAGCATGGGAAATAGCCCATGATCAGAACCCCAGTCCCCAGGCTCTCCTCCTCCCTCTTGAAAATGACTTTAATCTTTTTCAGTCACCAGCAGAGAAAGGAAGCGCTTTGCTCAGGAGGCTTGGCACCCTGGAAGAGGAAGTGGATGAATTCATTAAAGGTCATGGAGAACTCTGACCAACAAAGCCCAGGGAGAGGACACAAGACTGCATACAACACAGCCTTTTGTTCCAAGCAGTATTCTAGGGTCAGCTTAAGCAATGGTTGAGGGGAATGTTGACTCTTGATGACTTGCTTTCCTGCTGATCTACGAGTTTTAACCTAACTTCTTGCCCATGCTTCTGAGAGGGTTCTCTGGTCAGGAGTTGCAACCCACAGGCTCATAGCCTAAGTGAAGCCTCTTCCCCCTCCTGCCCATCTGTCTCTGGGCACCAGGTGGTCCTGGAAGGGGACAAAAAGACAGATGAGTGGACCTATCCAGAAAGGGTAGTGCTACCTTAGTTTACCCTTTCTGCCTCCAGGGTGAGAGATGTCAAGGCTTTTGGATAGAAAGTGGAGAATAGATTCAGCTGCCTTTGGGAGGCAACTCCACCTTCTGCCTCTGGCCATAGCCAGGGGGAGGTCCTGGTACCAGAGAACCCACCCAAATGTGCCCCCAGTGCAGACTGGAGGTGACCCAACCAGATTAGCAACCCTTCCTCTTGAGGCTGTCTTTGAATCCCTATTAGAGAGAGGGCTGTGATCAAAGGGGGCTGAGAGAGAATTGCCCTGCAAGTTGGAGGATGTGAAGGGTTGGGTGGGTTCCTCTGATGTTGGATTTTGCTCAGATTCTCCAACACGGTTGCATTTTACAAGGATTGTAGAGGCAATGGGTAGTGTGGGTGGGAGGACTGCAGGGGCTTGAATGCTGCAGAGAGGACAGGGGACCTGGGAGCACTGGTGGAGCTGGTGTGGACCCCGGTGGTGGTGTCTGGCAGGAGAAGGGAGACTTTCCGCTGTTTTCTCTTTTCCCTCTTGGATCTCAGGGAGTGGAGTCTGAGCCGATCACACTGCTGTTTCTAACACCACCACCATTGGTCAGTGTAGGGCTCTCACTTATTTTATTTATCCATTTACTTAGTTACTCATTCCTTGTTGTCCTCATCCTCCACTCTTGTTTCCTTCCTTCTATACAAACACTCCATAGTTTCTGCCTTTTAAGTGTTTTTACAAAATGTTGTTGTTTTCATGTCTTCATGTAATTTGAAAACCTTTTAATTATGGGGTTTGAGCTGCACAAAAGGACATGGAAGAGTATAATAAGCCCCCTGTGCCCATCATTTAGCTTGACTACTATCAGCCCATGGTCAATCCTTCCCCATCTACAGGCTATCTTCTCCCATTCTCCCACACATCGGACTGTTTCATCCATAAATATGTCAGCGTGAATCTCTGCAACAAAACGTAACCACAGTTTAAAAAGAACAGTATTTCCTTAATGTCATTGTGTAGGCAGTACTCAGATTTCCAATCCTCTCATAAATGCTATTTCTTTCTACAGTTTATTTACGTACATCAGGATTCAAATAAGGCCCATACATAGTGATTGGTTGATATTTAAGTCTCTTTTAATCAATAGGTTTCCCACTGAATCTATTTTTTTTTCCTTGCAGATTATTTGATGAGAACACAGGTGTTGTCCTGTAGAATTACCATAGTATAGATTTGTCTGATTGTGTCTCTATGGTGTAGTTTAAGTTCTTCTGTCCTCTGGAGTCTCTTGAGTCTGTAGATGAATCCAGGGACCAGAAGGTAGTGTTCAGTTTTTGTGACAAGACTGTTTCATGGTTTGTTTTGTGTTCCTCCATCAAGTTACATATAATATCTAATTGTCTCTTTTTTGTATGTGATCTTAGCAGCGATTAATGATCAAAGAATAGAACCATTAACTTATCAATGTATTATTCATCTATTGCTGTTTAACCCTATTGCTGCACACTTAGTGTTTTACAATAAAACTCATTAATTATTTTACAATGGCTGTGAGTCAAAAAACCAGACGTGAGTTAGCTGAGTCCTTTGCTTCCAGTTCTCTCAGAAGTTTACAAACAAGTTTTTGGCCAGGGCTGGGCTTGACTGAGGAAGGATCCATTTCCAAGCTTAGGTAACTGTTGGCAGGATTGAGTTCTTTGGAGGTTGTTTGATGGAAGGCCTTGGTTTCTTATGGCTGTGGGTCAGAGGCCACCCTTAGTTGCTAGAAACATGAGCTTTTCTGTAGAGCAGCTTACTTAATCAAAGTCATTAAAAGAGACAGCCCATAGAGAAAGTGCTGGTAAGAGGGAGGATTCAGTCTTATGCCTTCTCATTCCCCTACCCAGCCTTTCCTTTGGCAGAAACTGAGCTGAAGCCATTCCTCCACTGGTCAGATTGTGAGTATATGACTCTAAGCTGGTCTACTGGCCCCCAGAAGAGGACTGGGTTGGGGGGCGGGTAGGTTATGGGGAAACATATACAAAGGGGAGAGAGAGATGAGCATGAACAGGGGACTGAAGACTGAATCAGCTGAAGACTGAGTTATGGGCACTTTCTCTATTTAGGAGCCAGCAAAGGAGACGAAAATGTAAAGCAGAAAAGATCTGAGTGCTCTCGTCTCATGGAGCCTGTGTATCTTTACATACTTTACAAGCAGCTATTTTAGTCTTCACCACAAGTCTTACCAAGTAGGGATTGTCATTTCTCTTTTATGGATGTGGGTACACAGACTCAGTTTTTAAGCAACTTCCTCAACATCTTTTAGCTACAAAGTGTTGGGCTGAGATTTGTATCCAGGTCTGTTGATGCCAGCATTTTGTCCTACATAGGCACAAATGTGCATGTGCACGTGCATGCACACACACACACACACACACACACACACACACACACACACACCCCACAGGTTCTAAGGACACAGTGCTTAAAAGAGCCAACTGCTGAAGAGAGGTCAAGGAGAGAGGGGAGAGGAAGTGGTTTCAGAAACTGTGTCTTAGGTGGAAAAAGTCCTTCCACCGGGGGCTTTAGGTTGCTGAGTAGGGCGACTGGAGGTCATATCTACCGATCTGGGGAGCCTTGAGACAAGTATAAATACTGATACCAGTTGGGACCAAGGCAAGAGGAAAAACTTGGTTGGATCTTGAAGCCTTAAGTTAGATCGTAGTTTCAAACAAAAATTTGCTGGCTTAATCATAAAGTTCAGGAAACCATAAGTGACCAAACTGACAATGACTTTTGCCCAAGTCCAGACAACAAACTGGAGAATATTCAAATGGTATTGATGCTAGAAAGAGACTGTAGAAAGACCATTAAAAGCATGTTCCTGTGTCAGAGAAGGTGAAGCGAGAGGGAAGAGCATTTGTAATTGCCTAACTTGCAAGTCCACTGAAAAATTAATGTTCTGGGTAGCAAGGGGCAATGGATGATCAGTGAGCTTTTCCACCTGCAATCTAGTCTTTGAAAAAGAGCATTTCAATTTGGGCATCTTAAATAGCAGATATTTTTCTCAAACAGCATTTTAATGAGCAGAACATAAATAAATTTATTGCTTCCAAAAAATACAGAGACTGTAATTCAAGGGGCAGAGTGCCAGGCAAGTTCCTTTTGGGTTTTTAAAAACCCAATATTTCATGACCAATGCAAGACCAAGGCAGGGTTTGCAGGACTGGCTTTTTATTGAAGCCAGGTGTGAGCTGTCTCCTCTTCCTGACTGGGAGGCTGTTTGGGTCCTCAGGAGTATTTCCTGTGGTGGCTGTGCATTGCTGGCCCAAGTCCCAGGTGCCACTAGAATCTTCCCAAGGACTCCCACAATCTTGTTGCTTTTTCTCCCTTCCTCCCCCTCCTTCCCCCCCACCCCTTACTTTTCTTTTTTGGTATGGGGGATTGAACCCAGGGGCACTTAACCACAGAGCCATGTCTCTAGTCCTTTCTATTTTTTATTTTGAGACAGGGTCTCGCTAAGTTACTGAGGGCCTTCCTAAATTGCTGAGGCTGGCCTTGAACTTGCTATCCTCCTGCTTCAGCCTTCCAGGCTGCTGGGATTATAGGCAGGTGTGCTCCACCGCACCCAGCCCCCTCTTCCCATTTCTCTGAATCTCCTTCCCTGACCGGCTCCACTCATACCCTCTGCCTGGAATGTTTAAAAAATTATTCCTAATTCCATAATTTGGCTCCTGGTCTTAGACTCATGGGATATTATTTATGCTCAGTATGGCTGCAGTGCAACTTGCCCCCTTTAACAGTGGCTTCTGGTGTGTTCCTGTTTATGTTTCTCCCAAAAGAAGCAACATATGTAAACTTTTGCTGGACAATTTCATCTTTGCAAAGTCGGATCCCAGTGCCTGCTCATCACAGGCGTATAAGGAGGAAAACAAATATGTGGAAGCCCCTAGCTCAGTCCCTAGTGCATGGAGAGATCTTGGTAAATACTATTAACTGTGCATGTGAATGCAGGAATGTGAAAACAAAGGAGGAATGGTCTCTTCTTTGAAGAGAAAAATTGAGACAATCCTGAGAACAGGAGCAGAGAATGGGGTTTGGAGATCTGTTCTCTAAGACTGCCACTTTGATGTGGTTGAAAGGTTGAAATTTGGAGCCTCTTGATTTTTTTTTAAACAGCTTTATTAAGATTTCATGTAAAAGTTGAATATATTTAAGGAATGCAAGTTGATGTTTTGATAGGTGTACACATTGTGAAATGATCACCACATTCCAGCTAATTAGCATATGGGTAACTTCTGCTAGTTGCCATTTTTGTACCCATTTACCAATACCACCTCACTGCTCCTTACCTCAGCCCCTGGCCACCACCACCTTCTATGAGTTTGATGATTTCAGCTTCCACATATAAGTATGATCATTCAGTTTCTCTTTCTGTGTTTATTTCCCTTAACCTAATGTCTTTTAACTCCGTCCATGTTGTTGCAAATGGCAGGATTTCCTTCGTTTTAAAGACTGAATATAGGACCTCTTGAGTTTTAAAAAAAATTTTTTTAGATGTGGATAAACCTTTATTTTATTCATTTATTTATATGTGGTGCTTAGAATCAAACCCAGTGCCTCATTCCTTCTAGGCAAGTACTCTTACACTGAGCCACAACCCCAGTCCCAAGTTTTAAGTTTTGAAGAAGCCCTGTCTAATTCAACACCCTAGGATCACCTGGGAAAATCTATGGGTGGACAGGATCAATTTTTTGAGATTCTATTTAACATCATGCTCATTAGGCCAATGAGGCCAAAGCTCCCCAGTGACCTCATACTGTCAAATCCAGCATGTGCTTCTTGATTTTTACTTTACTTGACATCTGGGATTATCTGATGTTGGTGACACCCCACCCCACTCATTCAGTGACTTATATGACTGAATTCTCCCTTGATCTTATCTGTATTCCCATTTCTTAGTTTAATTGTTTTTTTTCAAATGACCTTTAAAAGCTGGTGTTGCTGATGATTTGGGCCTTAGCCTTCTTTCATCTTTTTAGACAATTTGATCAGTATCTTTGCTTTTAACTGCCACCTATCAGTAATATGCTTCCCACCATAAACCTCTACTAATCTTCCCTAGGAGGCACTTGGAACCCAGATTGCTCCAATTAGTTGTTGTGTTCATCAGTTCTTCTCTTGTATGTTCTTCAAAGCCATCTTCCTCTCTTTGGCCTCATCCCAGACCCATCTATTATCCCAGGCCCTGCCTTCTCTTATGTGGCTCAGTACCCAACACCCTGACATCTGGTTTTGTTCCCTTTACCCCTTCACCTTTTGCTTTTCTTCCTAGTTAGTGGTTTTGACATCACTTCCACCTGTCTCCCAGGAACTCTTCCAGATCCAGGTTGAATGTTGGTCTGTGGGCTCCTACCCCATGTGCTGAGAATACATTCATACAGCCACTAAGTTGGTGGGTGGCGTTGCCCAGGATGGGGCTCCTTAGCTGTCTCTGCCTTCTCCCAGATTCCTGGCTTTTATAGAAAGACTAGTGATCCAGGGTAGTGACTATAGTATTCTGCCTCCTTTTATAGAGGAAGGAGCCAGCACCACCCCTGACTTCAGGTACTGATCCTATTAGGTCATCTGTCATGCCTGTAAAGGTGTATTCCCTACTATTTGCAGAGGAATCAAACTTTGGCCATCTCTGCCTTCTTGGTCAACAGTCCTCAACTCTAGGCTTCAATTCTGTTTACTACTGTGTATTTCTATTCAGGGAAATATTGATCTGATTTTTCAGTGTGATTTTATTTTAAACATGCACAAAATATGTTTCATGTATTATTGCTGTGCTTGGGGTAGAATTGGGGAACCCAGAACCTGACTTCACATTACCATTGTGCCTGGGAACATCTCTTCCAAATCAACCTTTGTGTTCCCATGCCAGTCACAGAGCAGATGCTGTGTGGATTTGGGGGGTTTGGTGTTACTGAGACTTGGCCTGTTGGAGATACAGAGGCCTGAAGTGGAGAAAACAAAATCACACAAAGTCAGGGAAAGCTCTGCATCTGACACCGTTTTTTCTCTGACTATGAAGTGAACCTCAGAAAGCCCTACTTCCTGGCAGAGTGACAGGATGTTAAAGTGTCCTTGCTACCAGAGAGAGGACTGATCTTACTGGAGATAGTATCCTCATCCACTTAGGAGCCATTAGTGTTAGGGATTGAAGAAAATGTGTAGCTTTCTGAGATGATTTGTGGCTCATCAGATGGCTTAGTATCCCCATATCTGAGCTCCTAGGCCAGTGGGTCAGTGTTTCTCTTTGGCAGGCTGATACAGTGAGAGAACCGGAGCTGTGGCAAAGACAGGACACCAAAATGTGTGGAAAACTGATCCACATAATCCATAGAGTGGCTACTCTGCTTTAGGATCATCAAATACCAGTACCTTCTGGAGAAAAATAAGTAATGTGTTCTCAGCAGGAAACTTTGTCAGTGGGTTGTCAGAGCTAAAGGGTGTGATTACAATCTAACTTCAGTGTAACTTTGAGTCTTCTGTGTGTTTTTCTCATTTATCTTGTGAGTCATAGAAATATTTTGATGATTGCAGCAAAGTCTCTGGGTATTTGTATTTAACTTCACCAAGCTAGAAGAGCTTTATCCAACTGTAGAAAGAAATAGTTGTTATGCTCTGTCTGTCCAGCATGTGATCTCAGGTCTTTCTTTGCCTTTTGGTGGGGAAATGTGTGAGGTTTAGAAGGCTGAGCTCTAGGTAAAATTGAGCATCCCAGTTTTGCTCTGAGTTTCTGTAGACCTGGTTTGCAACTGGTTCAGGTTGGCATAGGAGACATTTATGTTTTTGCTTGACTGACATCCATTTCCGTCTTTCTAGGAACTGGGTGCATCTCTCTTAAGGAGAACATATTCTACAACCTGAGTCAGACCCACTCTATCACTGAGGAGGTCAGATGACCCAGGAGTAGTCTAGGAATGGGGACATGACCCAAGTAGAGTCTTCCAGGACATTTCTGCTGGAACTACTAGAAAATACTTTCAATCCACTGGAGTTGTGAGCTGACAATGGTCTTCCCTCTTTTTTGGAAATCACCTGTCCAGCAGGTTGGGACAGAAGCAGAACTCTGATGATACTGTTTAAGATCTTATATCCAGCCTTGCACAAGATCAAATGCATCCAGATGTGCAAACCAGACTTTCTTGGTTTAAGTTAACTAAAGTTGAATTTTTGTCACTTGCGATTGAAAGCATCTTAACCCTATGTGCAGGATTTGGGAGTGAAAAGTCATTTATCAGAATTCTTGATCACAAGCTCTGTATACAAAGTCACCCACTGCAGGCCTAAGCTCTTTTTAGCTATTTATGATGCATGTCTGGCTCTGAGACACTCTCAGCATAGCTGATCATAAAGTTTATTGGACAGGCACTGACTTTTTGGATATCTAAGATTTGAGTTTCTTGAATCAGCTAATGCTGGAGGAACAAAATAGGCAAGACTGGGGAGAGGGAAAGGAGGACCCATGCAGTAGGGTGCCTGTTGGACCCTGGACCTGTCTAGGCACAAGAGCTCTTGTTTGCCTATTGCAGGGAGGGCCAGCAGCTGAGAAGGTTCTTCTGGATGCCTGGCATGCTTTCTGTTCACTCAACCAAGGATGCTAAAATAGCAGTTGACCTAGAGAGTCAAAGTCCTTTTCCCTCTATGAGACTGATTGAGAATGCAGGTTTCCTAATTTCCAGGCTAATTCTCCATTCAGATCACATGTTCTTTCTCTTTTTGGGAAAAAAATAACCTAGCAGTCAGAAAGCACCAGTGGGCACAAGATTCTACAAAAAACAGAGGAAAATTTCTATGTAAATAGCACTGTGCTTGTGGTCTGTGTGGTGGGGAGCCACTGTGAAACAGGTGGGCTTCCTAGAAGTTCAAGAGGAGGATGACAGAGCAGGGAACCTCTGAGCTTGCCTCCTCCCACCAAACGTTGTGGAGCCTCTGACCCAGGGCCTGCAGGTGCAGCAAGCCTGGGTGGGGCAGGAGGAATGGCAGAGAAAGAAGATCTAGAAACGAGTGTATAAGGCAAGAAGGAGGAGGACTGATGGATGATTAGGACCTTGTTCTTCCCTTCGGTGTGTCATGTTTCAAAGGGACCCTTGGTCTTAATTATGGACTGGACAGCAACATTGAAACCATCATTGGAGAGAAAAGCACGAGGTGTTAAAAGAGAATGGACAGCAGGGTATAGGAAGGAAGTGGTTTCATAGAAGAATGAAAGGGAAGCAATGAAGACTGTTTCTTAGGCAGAAGTTGCCTTCAAGCTGGGCGAGCAACTCTTGAAATATGGGGCTTGTAGGGACACCCTAGACCTGGGTCATGACCCAGGTGGAACACAGAGGGCTGGCATCAGAGGAAGCCTGAAGAGAAATTATGGAATTTCCTACCATAAGGAGGTCCCAATGCTCTGGCCAGCTCTCACTACAATTGTCATTTAAACACTGAGGAAAATGGCCAACCCCCTCTGTGCAGGAGGCAGAGCTGATGCCCTGTCTGTCTTCCTATATTGTACAGTCCGTTTCCTCAACCATCCCTGACTTTGTATCCAAAAGCTCAGTTGTGGAAGATTCATTCAGTGCCAATGTGCTGCATGTCAGCTCACAGCCAAGATGAAGCTCAGCAAAGGACAGATGTGGCTTTGGCTCTCACCTTTCTAATTTCCCCATGCCCTTTAATTCCCTGAACCAGATGCCCCTTTTCAAGAGCTGATGACTGAGGTGTGTCCACAGTTTGTGTTCCTAACCCAGAAAAAAACTCCATGCTTCGTCTGCGGTGCGTCAGCATCCTCCCCCGCCTCCTGTTACCAGCCTCTGCCTGGCCCCATGCGGTTCATTTGGCTGGCCCTTGTCGACAGGAAGCCCTCTGGCTCGCCTCCACAAGATCAAGGTCTTCCCTCCACTGTACCACCCCACCCCAAATGGGGAGAGTTTTTGGAGGTCCCCAAATAATCATTCACTCCATTAGTTTTTTGTGCAAAAAGAATGGGGGGAATATTACTCTAGAAAAGAGTTTTGTAACACATTTGAGACCCTTGTGGTGTCAGAGATGGGAATAGATGGGCAACAGACACACATTATAAATTATTTGTTTTACCCACTCCATTTTTGTAGCACATTTGAGACCCTTGTGGTGTCAGAGATGGGAATAAATGGACGACAAACACACATTATAAATTATTTGTTTCACCCACTCCATTTGAATAATGATATGTCTGTGTGCAACTCCACGCTCAGAAATATCGAGTCAAAGGACTGAGCACAGTAGCCCACAAGTACTCTCTACATCACTGACCCCGTAGCATGTCATTAAGTGAATTAAAAATAGATGAAGAAAAGCCACTCGACTCAGCAGCTATAATGAGACCTCCAGAATGAGTCTGCCTCCCAGAGCTGTTTGGAGGTTCTTTGAACACATGTTTATGTTAAACAGTAGCTTCTAGCTCTGGGTTCTTGAGCACAGACAGATGTGACTTCATTGTGGATTCCTGGTGGGTGTTTGAAGTGTGTTATTGCAGGTGACCAAACCTGGGCTCAGGCTGAGGTCTGAGGGCATCAGTTGAGCTGAGTGTTTCGTTAGTTGCTTTGTTTTGGGTCAGGGGAAAACGTGGCAGCTCCTAGGCTGCACCCTGGCCTTTTTCAGAACTCCTGCAAAGTCTAAGCAGCAACTCTGCCTACTTGGTGCCATCTTCCACTTGGTCTTGCCATGAGGAAACTTCCTTCTGGGTACCTGGGGTAGGAGCTGCCACAACTGCAGGAGTCCTTCTGAGTCTTCTCTGTGGTGAGGAGCTGGGCCTGGCTGACAAAACTGAGCCAGTGCTCCAGGATTACACTGGCTGACCAAGTTGGTCAGCTGAAAAATTCCTTAAAATACCCCTGGGGCTTGTTTTTATTTTGTATTGTTTTTGAAAGGATAAATCTTCCAAAACATTGATGCCAGAAAAGAGAGCTCTATGACTTTTATAAAATTGGCGATGCTGCAAGTTTAAAAAAAAATTAGTTAAAAGGCTAGAAATTATGGTTACAAAAATATCTCTACTAATAGTTTACTGTCTGGCTTGGGTGAGTTTAACTTTAAGGTGTGGTAGCTCTGGAAATTTATTGTGAGTCACTATATAATAACTGGCTGCACCATCAGGCATCAGCCCACACACAATTTTCCAGTCCTGAACTTTGAATGTTTCATATAAAATGAAAATAATACAGTCTTGTGTTTTATTCTAGGGATGAGGTGGTTGGCAGCATTTTAGACTTTGCTGAAGACTTGTGAATTTGGTGTTTCCTACCAAATTAAGATGTATTGAGGAAGTATCTAGTGTTGAGTTGGCAAATACAAATTTCCCTTAAGAGAAAACCCGTGCAAATACAGTGTATCGTCTGTAGGTTGATTTCCTCCTTTGTGGGTTATTTTCTTGACCTGGTCCATCATCTCTCCAAATGGCCAACTCAGCTCTTGGAATCATAATTACACATGGGATGGAAGACTAAACCAGAAAACACAGATGGTTATCTCTCTGCATGTCTTACTTACTCTTTTCCTTTTCTTAACTTGTTTTCTTCTGCAGTTGGAAGACCATACATATATTTTCTCCTGTACTGAATCAATGATGCTATTGTGGAGGAGGTCGTAGGTAGAAGTTCTTCTTTCTCTGTGCACTAGGATTGGTCTTGAGTTTCAATGGCTATTCAAATGCAACTGGGCGGAGTCCCCGAAAAACCATGTTTCATTGTATAAACTGCTGGGGGCTAATGTTTTCCTGCAAGCCTTGTTCCACTTGGGACCTCTTCTCTATTCTGAAAGCTTTTTTCCTGGGATATCTACTTGTTTTATCAAAATCATCAGCCTTTGTGGTTCTCCTGTGATTCCTTCTGCCTTGATTCCCCTACTTGCTCTTGCCTTCTTCTTTGAGATTCCTGTAGCACATGCATTTCACTTGCCATGTGAATCTGTTTGGGATGTTGGTTCAACACTTTTTGACTTGTTAACTTTGCACCTATTCATGTCATCTCTTTAACTAGGTTGTGAGTTCATTTTAAGAAAAAAAATGCTTCATTTGTTTTTGCAATCTGCTCTAGTTTGGATCTTAAATGTCTCCCAAAGACCCATGTGTTGAAGTCTTGATTCCTGTGGAGGTGCTGTCAGGAGGTGGTAGAACCTTTCAAGGGCAGGGCCTAGTGGGAGGCTTTTAGGTCATTGTGGGTATGCCTTCAAATGCCTGGAATCTGCTGGAGGTGCGTACAGGGAATAACTGTGCAAGTTTCTGGTGAATTCCAACCAACTGGCTGGACTCACAGCCCCAGCCATTGCTAGAGTCTCTCAAGGTTTCTCAAAACTCTCTGCTTGATTCTGATTCTATCCTTGTTATGCCAACTGATATCACAGGGGCCTGATGGCCATCAGTGGCAGAGTGCCTCTGAAAAAGCAGTCTTTTATTTTCTCTGACTTGTGATTCTTTCCACTTGATGGATTTGTGTCCCTTGAACTGTCACACCACAAGCTTTCTTCTTGCTAGAGTTTGCTACTGGCAGAAAGGACAAAGGGGAACATCTGGCTCTGTGGATAAGAAGGCAGCTCCGTACCAACTGAGCAGGGCTTCCAAGTCCTTTGGGTCCCTGATGAGTGAGGAGTCTTCCTGCAAATCTGCATGTATGGACTCACAGAGCAACACAAACGCTGTGCAGCTGGGCTGCTGTGCCGTCAGCCCATGCAGGGTGACTGAGCTGGCTTGCCTGGATGGGAATCCGCGTGACTGTACACAATGAGAAATCTTGGTGCTTAGCAGAAGAACATTATGACAAAAGGGAAGACTTGGCTAACATACTCCAGTGGTTTTAGATAAGTTTCCTTTGTTAGTCAATAAACCAGTCTTTGGGGTTGGGGGATGTGAAAAATTTCACCCATACATGGCTGACTTTCTCAGTGTCAAATGTCTGTCACAAATTTTGCTTGTGGTTGCCTCTAAAGCCTACAATTTTAAAAAAATGCAGCAATTATCTCAACCAAAGTGCTATTGAGTGCACTTTCCAGTGGTTGGTCCTCAGGCTCCTTTCCCAACAATGTTTTCCTCATGCAAAAAGCCTGAAGGAGCGTGTGCGTGGCTCCTAAAGCGAGAAGTCCACTCTGTGGAAAATTTGCATGCTGTAATTGACTTGCTGGGAATACTCAAGACATAACTCTTCAGGCTTGTGATGATATTGATTCTCTGTCACCTACCAGGCTGACAGTAGAAAAGGTATCCAGGTTCCTCTAGTGTCTTATAACCTGGTTGTGAGGTCAAACCTTCTTAATCCAACTCAGATCTCCTGGTTTTCAGGAGGATGTGGCTGGCCATCTCTCAGCCTTCCATCCTACACTCCTTCAGTATATTATGGTTTTACAACTTGTTTGGGTGTAGGGGCCTGGGATGCTAATCATTGTGCTGTATTGAACAGTTTTGTATAGAAACAACTTGTGACCTTGGCCCTAGAGTAGGTCTGCAGAGGGAAATAACTTTCTCATACTTCTTTAGATAAGCATTTGATAGATACTGGTAATTTTTAAATTAATGGACTAAGAGATGGCTTTGGCATTCCTTTGGAATATTTTGAATGTATATTTGTAATTTAGCTCAGTTCACACACATGTCATTAAGTATGATTAGAATTAAGGTGAGGAATGAACACTTGTAAAATTCTTGTGGATAATTTTCAAGAAAATGACCTGGCCAATCATTCCTTGTTGATATGTTGAATTTACTATATCATGAATATGCAGAGATTCCTTGTCAACCCTAATGCTTGAAGATGTAAAATGAACTTGAGTGTTCATTGAGTGTGTGCTTGTGAGTGTGTGTATGTGGATGTGTGTGTGTAGGAGCTCTCTTGGATCTTGTCATTACATTGCAGTGAAGCAGCACACTGCTGATTTTTAACTTAAGTGAACTTTCTGTTACACCATCATTACATCATGCTTTATCCTGGAATGCATTCTTGTGTGTTGGGGTACCCTTCTCTCTGTTTCTATTTTTGAATCCCAAAATACTTCCTTAGCAGAACATTCAAATATCCAGGGTCAAAGTACTTTCGGACAGTAAACCTTGAGGTGTGGAGGTTTAGGGGGATGTTTCTTGGTACAGTGTAGGTCGAAGTCAGGTAAGAACTTTGTCCTAGAGATTTCGGATTGGCTGTCTCCATGGTCCTGAATTTTCAGGGCTAACCAGAACCCAAACTGAAAAACTGAAATTTATCTCTAGAAGTTTCTTACTTCCCTTTTAATCTACTGGATACTCTTCCCCAAGGTAAAAATATTTCTTCAAACAGGCAACTCATTATTTAGATGACCTCTGTTCCCAGTCTTTTATCAAAATTTGTGTTGCTACTACTTTGGACAACTGAGGTGAGTCCAAGTTCAGCTGGGGCTGCAGGTGAGGCATGGTTTCACCAACAAGAAGTGCACTCACAGGCAGCATTTGCAGAGTGAAGGCGGATTAAAGAGGTGGCAGTCCTAGGAGATACTGCACTGGTCTGATCACATTTATTTAGTTGTGAGGGTCATCTTTTAAGAGGAACTAAGTGGGAACCTATTCTGATGGGGGTAAGATGACCAGACTGGTGGAATAGGAGGATAGTATTATAGAAAGAATGATAAAAGAGTTGGACCCTTGCAGCCTAACAAAAGAAATCAGGATAATCCTAGGATCTGAAGGTTGGGAGGTGAAGGTAATCTAGTTTAAATACCCCTCTAATGTTTGACTTTATTTATTTTCTGAAATTTTCTATAACATGATCAACTAAACTTGTTCTGAATATATCTTATGCCATAAAACTCACCAATCTAAGAGTCCACCTTTAGGTATTTCAAATGAAGTCCTGGTGATGTAGCTCAGTGGTTGAGTACTTGCCTAGCAAGCACAAGGACCTGGGTTTGATCCCCAGCATTGTTAAAAAAAAAAAAAAATGAAATGATGTAAAACCTGCAGAGGGCAGAACCCCTACCAGGGAGGAAAAACGAGAGGAAAGCATTCTTTTGAGTCAGCATGGTCAGAAGATCTTTGGGAGAAATATGAGAGTGGTAGAAATTGGCTTTGCTGCCAGTTTTCCCACCAATGTCAAGATGTGTAGCATTTATTTATATTTAATTAATGTTCTTTGGTCATAAGAAATATAAAATCTGTGAGACAAACTCTAGCAGGAAGATTTTGGATAAGAAGATCATGGTTTATTGACCCTTAGGAACCAGAAGCAAAGTACAGGCAGACCACTGAGGCTGAAAGACAATTATGGAACCAGGATTACATAGCACATGGCATTTTCCTCTACTTGTCTCTATTACTCTATTCACATTGGATCCTATCCTACCCCATTCCCAACTGCTGCTCCACAGTTTTTGTCTGACATCACTATTTATAATCCTAACTCTACCTGAACTTGCATGCCATCTCCCTACCAAAGAGCTATCTTCTCTGATCACTTGGTTCTGAGTTGGGAGAAAGAATCAGCTTGGCTCATCCCTGCCTTAGGATTAGCTCTCTCTGGGTCATGTGTGTGCAGCCCTGCTCCAATGAGCCACAGCTTACAGGTCACGGGTCACGTGAGTATGTGGAGACAGATTCTCTAAGAAATATGTAAGGGAAGGCAGAGATTAGACTTAAATCAAAGAAAAGAATAATACCTACTTGATGAATTTTAGCTCTTCATGAGGGAAGGAGACTTTTGACAAGGGCCCTTCAAATCTTACCTGGTAGATCCCTACCTACTAGGTTGCACCCTGGGAACATTCTCCCTCCACACTCACCACCCTTTCTCATCAAATTTTACTTATCTCCACTTTGCTTGCTTGAAGAGATCTGTATTTCTTTTGACCACAGAGTTTAGTTGTTGTCTATCTTCTTCCTACTTTATTCTAAGAACTTTGGGAAGCACTTTTAACAAAATGTCCCCAATAGACTCTGTCTTCTGCATTAAATATTAAAAGATATGTATTTTTTAAACTTCAAGTTCAGAGTCAGTTACTAGTGTCATGTCCTATCTTTCAGGAAGCATCTTCCATGCAGCCTGCAGTGCAGAGCATGATGACAAATGAGAAACAATCATTTCACACATCCTGGTAAAATAAATATTCTCTGTGGCCACAGTGGGTGATTAGATCTTCATTTTGATATATGCTGCAGTGTCTTTAGAAATGCACCAGTAAGACCTGATTTCAAACAGAATGCAAATTTCTAGCTCAGGAACTTATCGAGGAGGCTAAAAGGCTTGGTAAAGAGGTGTAGAGGTGAACCCACTCGGGGCAGATGGTCTTGAATGGGTGAGTGCTATTAGCGTGGTCTTGAGTCTGGACCTGGGTGGTAGGCGACAGGTGCCTGATTTAATATTCACTTTGAGTCTGGACCTGTGTTGTAGACCGCGGGTGCCTGATTTAATATTCATTTCTACCACTTGTGGAATCATTATTAGCCATGAAGTTTGTTGAGGCATTAATATGCCTGAGCTGTCTCCCAGGTGGAGTCATGGCTTGGTTCCTATAAATTATTAATCTTGGGGAAGAAAAGCTTGATTCAAAAATTAATTTGAGTAAACTTTGCTAGTTTACAGAGTAACTTATGTAAGTGGAACATTGGTTATCATCTGATGTGAATAAGAATGAACCTAGAGTGCTTCAGACCCTTTCCTCCTGCCTCCCTCAGCACTGTCAGCACTTTTTTTTCCTGAGAGGAAAGAACAATGGCACAGCAAGAACATGAGGCCTGGAGCTTTGGCACTGACTGCCACTTACCAGCAACATGACTTTGGGAGAACTTTTAACCAATCACTGCATGCCTTGGCCTCCTAATCTGTAAAGTGGGATGGCAACAACCATACCTAACTTGGAGGACAGTTACTGGGAGTAAATGTAATATTTTTATGGATGAGAAACCCAAGGCTCAAAAAGTTAAATATTTTCTCTAAGGTAAGAGCTGGTGAGTGGATGGGTCTGGATTCAAACTTGAGGCTGTCAATTCTCCCAGTCCATCCATTCTCCATGAGTGCTGCTTCTCAAACTTGCCCATTATGAGAATCACCTGGAAGTGCTTGTTTAAAACACAGATTCTAAGGCCCTTGGAGTGGGGACAAGGAATCTGTGATACCAACCAGGTTCCAGGTGGCAAGATTTGGCAGTGGTGTACCAAAGCTATCCCATCCCTCATGCTACCCCTGATCCTCTTCAGCTTAAGAGTAGCATGGGGGATGGCCTTGTGTGCAGAGCTGTTTTGGTTCCCTCTTCCCATTCATGTGTTTCCAACTCCTTAAGCATCCTTCTCCTCCTCCATTTTCCCTGCCTTCTCCATTGTGCCTTGGAGCATGCAGGTTGCTAAGTCATCTCTCTGAGATTTCCCAGACCCGTGGTGTGCCTTCTTGCTTTTTTTATGGTTTCTTCCCAACAATTCAGCCTTCAACCTCACCTTCAACCTTTGAACTCACTTTGATTTTCCTCTAGCCAACCTTCTGTTCTTCATGCATTGCTTTACTACCTCCTACTTTCTTTTTCTTTAAGTTTCACAGGACCATTGAAATCACCATGAATGACATGTTTTGTGTGCAATATTGTAATGATACTGTAGAATGTTTTTTTTCAGACTCTGTCTACATAATCAAGCCCAATATTATTTATATCAAATGTATACAGATTTATTACAGATAATGACTGCAATGTGTTTGACTGAAATTGGTTTTAATCTAAAGAGCCTGAGTGCAATGAGCCCCACTAATAGCTGGCCATACCTGTGTGATTTGTAGAGGGTCGCCTCATTGAAACACTGTTTCAGGTTCAGCATTGTGTTTTGGCAATGCCTGGACTTGGAATTCTGGGTCATAGCTGCAGATCCCAGTCAATTTCCTAAAAGGCCAAGTGATGGTTGAAGAAACAATATTCCACTGAAAAAACCCTTGATTTCTGCAGTTGTGTAGGTCAAAGTCAAAGGCACTCATCTCTGATGTGACGACAAATTGATTCAAGGACTTTGGCCCACAAGCTGCTGCTTGAGGAGCCAAGTCTAAATTAGATACAAAAATGAGCAGTTGTGTATGCTGCTGTGGGCTGAGTGAATGACACTGAGAAGCACCAAATTGATTGTCTACCCAGGAAAGGAGAAATAATTGGGTGAATGAAGTTCGTAACTGGTTATTTACACACCAGTGTGGATTTTTCAGGTTCAGTGGAGGTTTCCCTGGATAATAGGAATCATACATGTTTGTGAATAATCATGTTAGTCTCTTTTAACCTGTTCTCATTAATCATTTCTTGCATTTATCATACTTCTCAAGGTATATGTGAGCCAACCTTGTAAAACAAACTGCTTTTCTTGTGTATGTATAATATTTTGTTATTTTGAGAATGTGTTAACTTGATATTTTTGTTGAGCCCTAGATATATTAAGGATATATTCAATTTAAAACAGTTTTTGTTAGTATGATTGATGAGACATAATTTAAAAAGAGGTCAAGTCCCATTAACTATGTGTGTGAGCTCAAGCAACTAAATCACTTCAGCTATCAAAACTTCACTTTTCTCACCTATAAATGAAATACTGCTTATCTCACTGGGTTGTGGAGATAATGATGTGTCCTGGTGTCTTCAAAGGTACCTGGTCAACTGTAAAACCCAGTAGCATTAGCTTTGTTTGGTGGAAAGGAGTGGCCAGTTACTTAACATTGGTTGAAACCTGTGACTGGATTTGCACTGAAGAGCAAAGAGTATTGGTTGGGACTTGGGAGATTTTGTTGTGCTTGTATCCTGAGGTGACATTACATGTACAGAACAGAGGATACCCTGGCCTCTGTCACTGGGTGGTGACTAATGTCCTTGATGGCTAGTTGCAATGTCAAAGGTAGAGTGGTCTCCTAGGTTTCAACCACCTAGCTGATGACATGTAGCCTAACCATAGGTGGCTCACAGCTGCCATATTGGAAAGTATATATGTGGAACATTTCCATCATTGCAGAATGTTTTATTAGACAGCACAGGGAAGGCTGAGACCTCCTGCAGTAAAAGGATTTATTTAATTTTGCTGCTGTCTCAAATCTTTTAACACTCAGCAGAGTTGCCATTCCGTAACAAACTGTTTAATAAATATAGATTGGCATCCTGGGAGAGATGGACTCCTTTATCTGGACATAGTGTTCTAGAGACCTGCTCAACAGATCCCATATTTTTTGCAACTCTTCACCTTCTGTTCCTGCTACTTCCAGAGTCATATTTATCTGAGTTCCTATCCTTGTTGAAAGATTAATTATTCTGGTATTATTAGACATAACTTCACCAAACTTCATATCTTTGTTAAACTTGTCAATAGCAGATATTCCCTTTGTTACAGAACTTCAGAGATAGAAGGAAACTTAGGGAGTAATCATTTAGTATTATTTTACTTACGAAGAAACCAATACTCAGAAAGGTTATATGAATTTTCCAAGGTCACTCAGTTAATGGGAAGCTACATGTTCCTGCTATTTCTTATTAAACTGTTGATTCATCTTCTCTTCAAAAACTGAAATAAATAACATTTTTAATGGACAAGGATTGTATCAATGATAATGTAGGTTTTCATCTAGTCTGAAATCTTGTCTATCTTTGTGAGAGTGGGCTCTGAATAAATGTATCCTGTATTTCTTAGCCCAACATATTTTTGCAGGCTCTGACTCAATAGAGCTAACAGTGAACACTCAGTTCCTTCCCACTGCTTTATAAGAAAGCTCTTGATGATTTTCAGCAACCAGCTAATGATATCTGCATGAGTTTGCATCTGCTTTTGGACCCACATGGAGCCTTCTTTGATTACAAATTCTACTTAGACCCTATCTGGTTTTCATATTTTTTAATTTTATTTTTTTTGTTATGGCAAGTGAAGGAGGAGAAAACTGCAACCTGCATAGTGGAAGAAAAGTTGCACTCTTATTCATTCATAGAAAGGCTGACATTTGCTGTGAAGGTTCAGTTCAGACGTTCAGGACAGATGTGCATTTTTGTGCCCATTCTGAGGAGTAGGAGAGGTAGGTGCCACGTGCAGGCATCATATAAATTGTAAAAGGAAGACGAATTGTCTATCAGAGTACTGTCCCAGGAGAAACTGTCCTTTTAGGGCTGTGATCTGAAATGAATATACTTCTGCACCTTTGCTAGGATGTCATGGGAAAACCCCATTAGTCATCTTTGCTAGATGGAGGCATCTGGAAACCTCTGCATAGCTGTATGTGTCTCCATTAATGAAAAAACTGAAGCCACAGGGGTCGTGGCCACATTTGCCTCAGCCTGATGATTCTTTGGGCCTGTAAGAATCATAAAGAGGAGAATGAGTTATAGGACCTGATCTTTGCAAGTTCTGAGTTTTGGATTGTGGGAAATGTGATGTTCACTACTTTTCTTGGAACAAATTTCCAGACAATTTTGAACTTGAAGGGAAGAGCTCATGCTAGGCTGCCCCAGCATCTCTGAAGGAGAGGTTCTCTCAGGTGATTCTGGGTAAGCTCTGATATTTGAGAACCATTGCTCTTAAGAAATCACTCCATTTGTGTTCAATGAATTAAAATAAGATAAAAAAATTTAAAAAAGAAATCACTCATTTTATGTCATAAGCCTCACAGTCATACAACTTAATTGTCAATAAAGAGAATGATGATATTTTTGTTTTTGAGCTCAGATGAATTCAGATTTCACTGTGTGACCCCATGTTACAGACAGAAGCCGTTTCTCTTTCTGTTTTGTTATATTTAATAGAGATAGAGAAAATCCTGTCTCAAGATATGACCTAGAAATTCAAGTCATCTGAATCCAGGTTTTCATGGGGGAACTCCCAAGACAGTCTAGGTGTTAGAGCAAGATCTGAAATGCCCACCCAATGCCAGACTCCTTGCCCTATGCTGTTGTTTTCCTGGCCTGTAGGGGAGATGTGACTGTAAGTGGATTTCATCTTTATGGATGGATTTGCTCAGTAGTGGCCAAGCTCAGGTTTCCTGGGCCCAGAGGTTTAGCAACAGTGGGTGTAACTCTCTTTTGACAGGAGAAGTTCATCAGAAGAAGCAATTCCAGGACAAGAGTCAGGAGACCAGATTTCCTTCCTCTGCCTCACTTCTCAGTGAGTTGTTGCACTTGGACACGTCCATTTATGTCTCTAGGCCTCCCTTTCTTCATCTCTAGAATGGGATTGGTGGTAGTGGTACAAGTTTAACTAGGTGTTCTGAATCCCAGGGTCCTGAATCATTTTATTCTACTTGTCAGCTCTAGTATGTGACAATATGGACCACTTCGTCTTTAAAATTTTCACCATTTTCTGGCTTGGGGGCCACTATTTTCATGTGAGTCTGACAAACAGGTTAGTGGGCTAACCTTTGCCCTGGGTATTCAGAAAGGCATAAGACAGTTTTTGTCTTTGAAGTGCTCATAAGATACATAAAAATAATCTAACCATTTTTTTCCCTCTGCTCCTTCTTTCTTACCTCTAATTCATTTCTTTTGGTTCTATCATGAACTGTCTTTAACTTTTCTGTTATCTTTGGAAAAGGTTACTCATGTCCCTGGTTTCAACTACTATTGCTGTTGATTAAAAAGTATTTCTCTATAACCATGACCCCTTCTACCCCCTTGAGTTATAGATCTGTATTTATACCTTTATCCTGGTTATCTTTACCTTAATAGTGCTCAGGGAACTTCAGCTCAAAAATACTGAAATTAAACCATTTCTCCACTTCTACTCTTAAAATCCACTCTTTCTCTTACATCTTATCTTGATGAAGAGCACTGCCATCCATTCAGTCACTCTGATTAGAAACTTCAGAGTCGTCTGCCTCTCCCCTTTCCCAACATCTCATTTGTCACACATCCTTTAGAATCTACCTGTGAACTGCTAATGACTCTGTTCTCTCCTTCCTGTTACTCCTGTTACTGCCCTTGGTCAGGGTTATCTGTCATTGGAATGTTACTAATTTTAAGATGTACTCCATCTCCCAGGTTTTAACATCTCCATGTGTATCCAAACCTGCCAAATGAGCCTCAGTCACTTTTGGAGAAAATCAAAAAAACAAAGTAAGAGGATGAACTGTTAACCTTCTAGATGATTTTGGAGTGGAAAGTGCTTCAGAAGAGTCAGATCTTGATTGAGAAGAGTATTAGGACTATCTTAATCAATTATTTTGTTTCTGTGTTCCATTTTCTGTATGTGTATGGGTGGCATATGATAAAAATTTGTCGTTACAAATCTTAAAGATTCCTTCCGATACCTGTAAAATAAAAATTCCAGAGGTAAGAATTGTGTTCTTCATTAAATTTGATCACTGTCACCTGGCAGTATGACATTAGGTAGACAATGGGGACTCCTAAGAACAATTACCTATTGACATGAGAGAAAAATGGAAATCAGGAGTTTTTTCCGAAGTAGTCAACAGGAGTTAGCAAGTCATTACATTGATAAAATCTAGTTCTAACACAAAATAAATATCATAGACTTACTGTTTTTATTAAAAAAAAGAATTGTGTTATCGTTTAGTGGACAGAATTTTTCTTTCTAGAGATGAATAATGTGTCACTCAAATCTAGCATCCTAGATTTGATACAAAACAAACTCTAATCAATCCATCCTTTCACTCTTCTTTTCAGGCTTCCCTGCCTTCAGTTTCTTCCCTTCTGCTCCACTTTTCCCCCATTGCCACCAGAACACCCAGATCTTACCATATTATTCCCAAAGCTTACAAACATGCCCTCTGGCAGAGGGTATTAAAATTCAGTGTTCCTCAGGGTCACCTGAAGGCCTTGTTAAAACACAGATTACTTTGTCTCAGATCCTGGGTTTCTGCCTCAGTAGGTCTGGACTGAGATGGAGAATTTCATTTCTAATAAGTGCATGAATCTGTTGATGCTGCTGGTTCGAGGTCATCCCTAGAGAACCATTGCCATTTGACATCAAGTCTAAACTCCTTTATAGCACTTCAGGCTTTTCCCCAAGGGCTGTAGGGGCACATCTGTGGCATTCGTTGTTGGTGTTCTCTCACACCCTGTATTCTCCATCATGTCCAAATTCTTTATTCAGAGCACGGTAGACCCTTCAGGATTCTGTGATCTTTTTTTTTTTTTTTTTTTTTTTTTTTAAAATTCAGTCCCTGAGAACTCTTCAAAATGACTTGGTTTTTAAGATACAGTCCAATGAACAAATTCCTCAGCAGAAAATATTTCTTTTACTTATCTTTTCCAAAGAGGTGAATTTCAGGATGTTTATCTATGAAGATCAACTTTTAGAGACAGCTAAACTTAAATGCTCAAGTTTTTCCAGTAATTAGAAAGATAATCTTTTGGGACAAACAGGTCACAAAGTTTGACGGGGTTTTCCACTTTTCTGGGTCATCAGTTTGGCAATTATCCCTACACAAAGCACAGAATTTATTATGAGTCAATGGAGCCATTATGACAATAATTTTAAATATTTATAAGATGTTGTAAATATATATGGTACTGAAAAGCAATTGAAATTGTACCAATCCACCCAAATCCTTGCTGTTTCAATGTATTTGTAGCCCAGGTTTATAAATAATATAACAAGATAAAAACTATAGGAAGTGGGAGCTTAGACATAGTGGAAACACAGGAAGGTGATTTTATTTTATTTTATTTTTCATTTCTTTTCTTTTGCGTAGATTGAAATGGGGCCTTGCTCATGCTAGGCAAGCACTCTACCAATTAGTACCTGTCCAGAACTGGAAAATAATGCATTTGTGTATTGTTTTATGTGGGAACTTGTTACAGCAGTGGTAGAATACAGATGTCTATTTGTTCCATTATTTTATAAAAGTAAGAGATTTTTAAGACTGAAAAATCAGGAAGGGCTGGATTACCCAAAAGTGCATTGGCAATTTCACATGTTGCCCAGACATGAAGATAGGTACATGTGTTTGTGGTTTATAAGGTGCTATATTTGGAGTTGAAATGTTCTGTAAAGGCCCTTGTGTCAGTCCCTTGCTTGGTGCTATTGAGAGGTGGTAGAAACATTAAAAGGTGGGGCCTCGTGAGAGGTTTTATGTTATTGGGGGGCATGCCTTTCCAGGGCATTATGGTACTCCAGAACCTTTCTTGTTTTACATCCTGGCCATGAGGTGAGCAGTTGTGCTCTGCCACCTGCTCTCCAGCTTGATGTCCTGCCTCCCCACGGGCTTGAAACCAACAGGGCCAGCCAACCAAGAACTGAAACCTCTGGAACAATGAACTGAAATAAACTTTTTCTCTTTATAACTTCAGACATATTAATTTCATATATTTTATTATAGCTGACTAACACAGAGGACATGGTTCTGTTATTCTTACCTGTCATGAAGACAGAGGAAAATTACTAGTATGTCGGTGTGTATGAAGGGAACTTGCAGCCCTAGCCCCTTTGCTGCCAAGTGAGTGCCAAGTGAAGTGAAGAGCCAGTCTCCCTCTACGTAAGGAGAGAGCACCACTGCCTCCTTCCATGTGTGAGAGCAAATCCTTCCTTCCTCTGAGGGCTTTTCATTAGCTTCTCAAAACCTGTTTAACCCATCAACTGGAGGAGCTGATTTACTTTATCAAAGTGGAATTGAACTAGGTAAGTTCCATAAGTTGCACTTAAGTCTCAGTGAAATCTTTGTAGTATATTCAGATTTCTGTTCCAATACATTTTGGAGTCCACGGATAAAAAGGAAATATCTAGACTAGCTTTGTAGAAGCCCACCACTTTCAGAGACTTTTCAAATTCTTTCTTTAATGAAATCCAATTTCTCCCTTACATAAATCTTTTTAAAAAGAGTCTAGTGACAGGGCCTGACTGCTTTGCCTTGTTCATCACGAAGTATCTCCATTCCTAATTACATTCTCAAATTGTAAGGCAGTAGGGGTGTGATCGACTTGAGTCTAATTTTCCCTGGAAGCTCCTTGTACTGCTAGGAGAGAGAAAGGAAACTCATTCTTGTGGCAGGAAATTGCCTCTCCTCTTCCGAGCACTGCATGACAGCTCCATACAGACTTCCTGGGTCTGCTGTTAAGGACAGACCCAGAATCATGTCAAGTCTCTTATGAGCTACAAAATCACAGTAACAGTACTGTGTTGAGGAGCTTGAGCTCTGAAGTCAGACAGATTTGGGTTCAAATCTTGACTCTGTCTCTGTTGAGCTGCATGGGACATGGGGTAAGTTGCCTGACCTCCTGTTTCCTTATCTGGGTGGCATTGCTACTATCTACCTCCTTGTGAAAATGAAGCAACGTTAATGGATGGAAGGAAAGCACCTGCCATAGAGCTTTGCTATGACACTTAATAACCATGTAACAAGCAATGTTTTGATAAGCTCCAGGTAATATTTACAGAAATTTTAGATATGTTGGATAACTAATAATCTCTGTATGCTTAAACCGCAAAACTTCTCCCTCCTTGTCTGCCTTCCTTGATGTCCGAAATTTAGTTCAACAGGAAGCAACAGTTACCAAATGGAATTCACATCTAATGGATGTTTTCTGGCTTTTGGAGTCTCTCTGGACATTAGCTGTATAGGGTGATGGGAACATTAATTCTAGTTGAACATGTTTAGAATCTATGTGCTATCTCTGCGGAAATCCCCTTTATGCCTATGAAAACTTCATATATCAAAACTTATTTCCATCTTCATTTTTTCCCACTCCTCTCCTATCCTTCTGACCCCCTTATGGCATAAGAGCTTTATTATCTCTTTCTCAAGTTCACTTGAGAGAATGTTGTCTTCATCAGGCTTGGTGCCCAGGCCATCTGGAGGCCCTAAAAAGTGAAGGATCTGTCCAGAGTAGTGTCATTAATTTCAACCCCCTACTCATGCCTATCTGGACTTGAGTGTGCATGCTCCACTAGGCTCACAGTTTGTGTTTTCCTTTTCAAAAAGGCAGCTTGCTCTCATGGAGCCCCAGACACATCTCCCACCACTTGCCAACAGATGCCATGTGCCATTAGCTCACCTTACATTAGATGTGCACCATTTAATTATACTTCAGGAGGTATGTTTTGCAGCAGAAACTTGTGTGTAGGAAGCCATTTGGGGGGTTCCAACATATCTCACCCTGAATTGATTAATTCCCTTGGACCAATATCTGCATCAACAAATTGATATCTGGGCATCATGCTTGATTCTAGTTATAGTTACCCCCATTGTTCCTAGCTCCACAATCCTCCTTGACTTCATCTTCTCCTCTCCTTTCCCACTGGCACTGTCCTAGGGCAGGCCACCTCAGTTGTCATCATGTCACCTGTAATGCTCCTGGATTGATTTCTCTGCCTCCAGTATGTCTCCATATGTTGCAGACAGAGTCATCTTTCTGAAACACATCCGATCGTCAATGACTCTTTGTTGCCTTTCAGATAAACCCCATGTTCTTCAGTGGGACTTAATTTAATGTGCCTTGTGGCACAGTAGGTAACAGGGAGGACCCTAGAATCAGGCACATGGGTTCATAAGATGTCTCCATCATTTACCAGCTGTGTGACCTTGAATAAACTGCTTTACCTTTGAGGTTCCAGGTATCTCCTCTGTAAAACAGGGATAATCATGGCACTTCATAAGATGTTGTGAAGATTAAATATGATAATATATGCACAGTGCTTTGAACAGAGCCCTCAGAAATGTTAACTACTACTACCACAACTGCTGTCTAGTTAGCCACTGATCCCCCAGAAACCAGCTACTGTCCCACTTGGGAGAGTGAGGAAAGGGTTGGGTTGTCTAGACATTCAGCTCTTCTGTATCTGCAATGGAAATGGAACTCAAGGTTATTTTAAAACTCTACCATTTTTGATCCACAATTTAGGAAAAATCCTAAGGAAATGACATCATCACTTGGAGTGGATGTGTGGGGGAGGGAAAGGAGAGGGTGAAGATGCAGTTGATGTTTCATTCCAGCAGAGATGAAATGCAGTGGAGTGGTTTATTCCAGAAATAAAACCAAAAGTGAAAAAGGAATTGAATGGGTCCTAGAACAATTCAAACCAGACCGATTCTTTCTAAACTCAGCATGTCACCTAGGTTCCTATAAAACCTGACAGTTTTAGACCGTGTAGATACTAATATTTTACACATTTATCACATTATTATTTTTTTGCATCAGAACTTCATCATTTGGACTCTGGTGTAAGCAAAGATGTTATGACTTTTTAAAAATCCAATATGTAAGTAAAGTATAGGAAAAGCAGTTTCAAGAGGTAGCTTTGTAAACTTCTTTATAATGCTCTCCATTCCTAAGCTGTCTTAGGCTTAAATAAACTGCTTTAGATTCCTAAGGGGGGGGGGGTCCATTATCCCAATGATCTTAAACTGAGGCTTCCAGAAATCAAGGTGGTACCAAGAATAGAATCCACCCTGAATTATGGTGTCATTTTTGTTATAAGTTAATTGGATAGAGCCATTGCTGCAACCCTCTCTTCTATTTGTAAGGATGGGGCCATTCCTTGAAAAACATGACTCCTTTACTTGCCCACTGAAGGAAAGCAAGACAGATGCAGTAAAGGGTACTTCTGTCACTGTACTGGCATGACACCAATGCAATTATATGCTTACCTTGTTCCAGGTGGAATGAACATCCATTCCCTTCCAAGATTTCCTGGATGTACCTTCCAGGAGGCTACCATCTACAGATTTATTCTCCATCAGTGGTTCTCTACCAGCGGGCATTTTACCTCCCTTGGGATATGTGATAACATCTGGAGACATTTTTAGTTTACACAACTGGAGGGGTGGTGCTACTGGCATCCGGTGGGCATAGGTCAGAGATACTACTCCATATCCTGCAGTGCAAAGGACAGTCCATCATGACAGAGATTTGCTGGACTAAAATATCAATAGTGCTGAGGCTGAGAAACCCTGGAATTGATGCTCTTGGTCTGACAGTGATCGTCTGGGCAAGGATCCTTCTGTGCTCATTTAAAAGATCCACTCAGAATATCTCCAGTTAGGACTCAGACCCAACAGACCTCCAGTGGACCCTAGTGGCCATGGAAACAAACTCTCTTTAAAAAGTCTCCCTTACTTGTTCCCTGATGCCCAAAATGATTTCATGGGGCTGCCTTCCACAATTTGAAATAATGCTTACATTGTGACTATACCTAGGGAAGAAGACAGGAAGGTTAACTTCAATCTTCAAAGAATAAATGCCACAATGCCACAGTTACAATTTTATTGACAAGACTTCTTGGTGGTGGGGAGGCAAGACTGACAACAATGGGGTGTGAGGAAACCTTTTGGGTGACCGAAATGGCCTATCTCTTGCTCTTTAAAATCTGTTTTTTTTTTTTTTTTTTCCTGTAAGTAAATTATACCTTACCTCTCCCCGCCACCAAAAAAAGTAGTTTAAAAAGTAAGGAACAAAGGGAAAAGGGAGAGATAATACAAATATGGTAAAACGCTGGTATTTATTGGATCTGGGGAACCAGTCCACTTGGGGTTTTTTATTATTTTTGTCTGTGCTTGCAAATATTTATAATAAAATTGAAAGCATGTAAAAGATTCCATTTATAATACTAATTAAACATGTAGGAAACCTACAATTAGTATCACTAATGATACATAAGACTTCTCTGAGTTTATGGAGTGAACTATAAATATTATTAAGGACGTAAAGATTTTGAAGAAGTGACGAGACATGCCATGTTGTGGATGGAAAGATGAGATCTTTCAGAGATGTCATTTTCCCCCTGAATATTATCCAGGCATTGCATAGAATTTCAGTGAAAATTCCAACAGAGATTTTCACAGAAATAGACAAACTTAGCTGAAATTATCTTGGAGGAAAAGGAGTTTGAGCAAAGTTGGATGTCTGAATAGGGGAACGAATGGGAGCCTTGATATTAAGATGACAAGAAGATTGAGGCAATCACACACACACACACACACACACACACACACACACAGAAATTTTTGTGAGACCATGGAGACAGGAACGGAATCCATTCTGACTGTAGTTGCTGGAGAATGTTTCCCACTGGCACAGTGAACAGATCTGGTGAACTGCTCACCCACTTGGTAGGAATGGGACAGTGAGGGTGGGTGTATCCCAGCACTCCCTGGTGCCCACTGGGCTCTTCTGCTTGTGAAGCCATTGCTGACTGTGGCATGAACCTTGTTACTTTCACACAGGTTTCACCAACCAAAATATCTGTGTGTTTGAGGATGGGGGTGTAAAACAAGTACTCTCAGCCGCAGTGAAAAATCTGAGTTGTGTGTTTGTTATTGTGGTAAAAAGCACATATTACAGACTTTCCCATCTTAATTAATTATTTATTTATTTTTGGGTACTGGGGACTGAATCAAGGGCACTCAACCACTGAGCCACATCCCCAGCCCTATTTTTTGTTTTTTTGGTTCACATTTTTTGGTAACATGGCACAGTTTACATTACACAAGAGGCTCTGCCAATGAGAACATGCTGAAGATTCAGTTGCTTCACTTTGCTTTTCACATTGGGTCTAGAAAGGACTTTGTTACATACGGGATAAACAGCAGAGAGGTCTGTACAGAACAATATCTTTACAATACTGAAGCTGCCACTACAGTTCCGGTGTACCTATTCCTTGGATTTTTTTAGTTGTCTTTAAACAAACAAACAAACAAACAAACAAACAACACTGCACAACATCTGGTGTTCACAAAATCTGAAGCTCACAATGAAACCTTCAGTTTACTACTAAAATTGATCTCTCTGCTTATTAGAAACAATGGTCTGCAAGTAATTTTTTTTTGCAAAAACAGGATAACAACATCAGACAGCACTTTAATATACAAGAAGACCAAATGGAACTAATTTTATTTCATACATGTATTTTACAGTCAGTAGGCAAGATATATTGTATTTCTCTGCTAGTAAAGTCATATTCTCTCCAAATATGTGGACAAGAGGCTTAATGAATCATAAAAGTATTATGAAGAGACATTAAGATTGATGCAAACTCAAAGACACATACACACACATGACTTCTCTGCCTCCTTTTGCCCTCTGTGATCTCTTGGCTCCACAGGTTGACCTGCTCTGGCTGTGCCCAGACTTGCCCAGCCCTATTTTTTGTATTTTATTTAGGGACGGGGTCTCACTGAGTTGTTTAGTGCCTCCCCATTGCTGAGCCTGACTTTGAACTCACAATCCTCCTGTCTCAGCCTCCCAAGATGCTGGAATTACAGGTGTGCGCCACCACACCCAGCAGCATTTTTAAGTGTACAGTTTGGTAGTGTTAAGTGTGTTCCATTATTGTAAAACACAACTCCAGAACTTTCTTCTTGCATAACAGAAACTACACATTGAACAATTCCCGTTTGTCCCCTCCTCCCACTCCCTGGTAGCCACCATTCTATTCTCTCTATTTGTGATTTTAACCACCCTATATGCCTCATGTAAATGGCATTATTAAGTATTTGTACTTTTATGACTGAGTTATTTCATATAGATAATGTCCTCAAGATTCATACATGTTGTAGTACGAGATAGAATTTCCTTCTTTTAAAAGGCAGCATAGTATACCGTTCTACATACATACCACATTTTCTTTTTCCATTCATCCATTGATACATACGGGATTGCTCTCATTTCTTGGCTATCATGAAATTACTGCTTTGAACATGAGTATGGAAATATCACTTAGAGGTGCTGCTTTCAATTCTTTTGGAGATATATATATATACACACATATATATATATATCTGAGTATATATATATATGCTAGTTCATATGATAATCCTATTTTTAATTTATTAAGAAATTATTGGACTGTCTTTCATGGTAACTGCACCACTTTATAATTCTACCAACTGTGTAGAAGGGTTCCACTTTCTCCATATCATCTCTGACACTTGGAAAATTTTTTTTTTTTTTTTGATGGTAATAATGCTAGGAGGTATGAGGTGATAATTTCGTTGTGGTATTGACATGCATTTCCCTAATGATTAATGAAGGATATTGAGCATCTTTTTCATGTGCTTGCTGACTACTTGTGTATCATCTTTGAGGAAATGTCTATGCAAATCCTTTGTCCATTTTTAATTGGATTGTTTAATTTTTTGTTCTTAGTTTTTAAGAATTTATTTATCCAGGATATTAACCCCTAATCAGATGTGTAATTTACATCTCCCATTCTATAAGTTCCCTTTTATTCTGCTGACTGTGTCCATTGATGAACAGAAGTTCTTAAGCTTGATGTAGTCCAGGTATCTATTTTTGCTTTTGATGCTTGTGCATTTGCATCATATCAACAAAATCATTGCCAAATCCAATGTCATGAAGCAGTCTCTTTTTTTCTTCTTCAAAGAGTTTCACAGTTTTGAGTTTTACACTTAGGCCTTTAATCCATTTTTTAGTTGAGTTTTGTATATGGTTTAAGATAAGGTTTCCAACTTCATTTTTTGCCTGAGATATTTTGTTTTCCCAACATTTGTTGAAGAAACAATTTTGTTGATGTTTTACAAACCAGTTTGTAGTTTCATTTAAGTTTTTGATTGCTTTTCCATTCTTTATTTCATTAATCTCTGCTCTAATATTTATGATCTCTTTCCTTCTGCTAGTATAAGGTCTAGTTTGTTCTTTGTCTGTTTCCTTGAGGTATAAAGTGAGGTTATTAATCTGAGATCTTTTTTCTTCTTCTTTCTTCTCCTCCTCCTCCTCCTCTTCCTCCTTCTGCTCCTCCTCCTTTCTTATCGGTTTTGTTTTTTGTTGTTCAAAACTAGGGATTGACCCAGAGGTGCTTTATCCTCAGCCCCTTCTAATTTTGAGACAGGGTCTCACTAAGTTGCCAAAGTAGGCTCGATCAAACTGGTGATCCTCCTGCCTCAGCTTTCAGAGTTGCTTCTTCTTTAACTGTATGTATTTATACCTATAAACTTTCTTTTTTAGCACTGTTTTCATGCATCTTATCTTTTTTTTTTTGATCTCTGGTATTTTCTACTTTCTGTTGTAACTTATTTAAGTCACTGTTGTTTACAAGTATGTTGTTTAAATTCTACATGTTTTTGAATTTTGGGGTGTTCTTTCAGCTATTCCTTTCTAGTTTCATTCCATTGAGATCAGAAAATGTGTAATTTTGATGGTTTTAAATTTGTTGAGACCCTTTTTTTGAGTTTACATAATTTTAAGGAAGGAGAGTTGAATCCTCTTCAGGTCTTGCTTATGAAAATTCAAGTTTATACAGTAATTTTCATTGCAATTCTAAATGGGGGTCTGGGAAGCATTATTTAGCCATGAATCACAAATCCCAAATTAAGTCATCTATTTTACAACTTTTTACTCACTGAAAATCACGTCATACCTACATGAAATTAAGTGTTGTCAAATTGGCCTTGGTGGTCATTTAACATGGCCCTTTATGTTGCAGATGAAGAAAGAGGGAGTCCTGCCTATTTCCAAGGAGTGAGTCTCAAAGAAGTAAGAATTAACCCTGGGTGATAGCTTGTGTTACAACACACTGATGGTGCTTTTGAGGCCATTCACTGACGTCCTCACCCAGAGCAGGAAGTCTTTCTGAGGGTATTGATGGATGCTTATAATGTTTGCAGAGTCTACAAGTCAGAACTTTAAAAAAAAATAGATTTATGTTTTCAAGTTCACAGTAAAATTGATTTGAAAATTGTATACTCTCTATCCCCTTACACATGTGGCCTCCTCAACTCCCAACATATGGTGCCAGAATGGTACACATGCTACAATCAATTAACCTACTGCGACACATCATTATCACCCAAGTCCATAGTTTACATTAGGACTTACTCTTGGTATTGTACGTTGCATAGTTTTTGATGCTGTGATTAAAAACACAGTTTACTAAACCATTTTTAAGAACACAGTTCAGTAGTGTTGAGTGGAGTCACATTATTGTGAGATGGACCTCTAGGACTTCTTTATACTGCCTAAACTTCTTTTCCCCTTTTGTCCAGTCCCTGATAACTACCCTTCTCCTTTCAGTTTCTGTGAGTTCAACACTCTATATAAGTCATAAGTGAAGTCATACCAGCTTTGTCTTTTGGGCCAGCTTATTTCACTCAGCATGACATCCTCAAGGTTCATCCATGTGGTGGCATGCGACAGGATCTCCTTCCTTTTTAGGGCTGCATATTATGCCGCTGTATGTATGAACCACATTTTGTTTATACATCCATCAGCAATGAAGCTGAGAGTTGCTATCATCTTTTGGCTGCTATGAATAATTATGCTGAGGGAATGAGTGTACAAACATCCCATAGAGATGTGACTTTCCATTCTTTTGTGTATTTATGCACAGAAGTAGGATTGTTGGATCATAGAGTAGTTCTGTTTTCCACATTTTACAGGATTTCAAGTTCTCCGCATACTCACCAGCACTTGTTATTTGTTGTTATATAATAGTCACCCTGATGATTAAGAACTTGTCAGTCTTGTAACAGACTTATTATTATCACAGACTTATTTTTCTATGTTTAAACATACAGAATTTTGGTTGCTCACTGTATTAACGTGAACTGCCAATTTCTATTTAGGGTTGGAACAAGAATTCTATAGACAAAATATCAGGAAAAACTGACAGGATACCTGTATTACTCAGAGTTCTCTAGAGGAACAGAATCAACAGGAAGTATGATTATAAAAAGGGGATTTCTCAGATTGGCTTACATGACCAGAACCTGGATAGTCCACAATGGCCGTCTGCAGCTGGAGAGCTGGAAGAACCAGCAGCTGTGCAGTCCAAGAGGCAGAAGCCCCAGAACAAGAAAGATCAACGTTGCTACCCTAGTCCAAGACCAAAGCTTCTGGGAACTACCTGGAGAATCACTGGCAGAGTCCCCTTTGGAAGAGTGAAGAAGTAAGAGTCAGATATCCTCAGATCACTGGAGCAGCAATCAAGAACCCACTCAAGAAGAGTGGAGCTTGCATCTGCATCTGCTTCCCTGTTCTTCCAACTTTTATTCCATTCTATTGGGCAGAATGCTTAGGGAGGGTCTCCACTTCAGTTCACTATCTCACATTCCAATCATTCCCAGACATGCCCTCAGGGACACACTCAGAAGCCTCTTAATCATTGGCATCTCTTAATCCAATCGAGTTGACAATTCAAATTAACCATTAAATACCTAAGAAACAGAAAGAGATTTACAAGCCAGACAAAGTGGTGTACACCTGTAATCCCAGTCACTCAAGAGGCTGAGGCAGGAGGATTGCTAATTCAAAGCCAGCCTCAGCAACTCAGCAAGGCCCTAAGCAATTTAGTAAGATCCTGTCTCTAAATAAAATATTTAAAAAGGGATGGAGATGTGCCTGAGTGCATAAGCCACATTGATTGAATCCCTGGGTTCAATCCCTGGGATACAATATCTCACAAATTTCACTCTTTCTCTCTCTCTTTTTGTACGAGGGATTGAACCCAGGGGCGCTCAAACACAGAGCCACATCTCCAGCCCATTTTATATTTTAAGTTTAGAGACAGGGTCTCGCTAAGTTGCTGAGGCTGCCTTTGAACTTATGATCCTTCTGTCTCAGCCTCCTGAGCCTTTGGAATTACAGGCTTGCACCACCACTTGGGGTGCAGTGAGCTATTCTTAAAAAGTCAAAGTGAAACTTGGTTTGTTTGAAAATAAGTATGTAATGCAAAATATAAAATACTGTTTCAGTTTAGATCATAATAGGAATGGTCGATAAAATATTTGATAGATTTTCATAATGGAAGTTTCTAACCTATTCCTAGTTCAAATAATAAAAATAAGATGAAAGGAATACTTTTTTGATTCATGGAATTGTGTCCATGCTATATGCAACTAACTTAAGGGAATTTCAAAAGGTGCAAAATAAAAACGATGAAAATGATTATAAATAGAAAAATCATATTAACTAAGATTTATTGAGGGCTTACTGGATCCCAGGCACATGGAATTTATATGCATCTATGACAAAATCTCTCTGAAGCAGATTCTATGCTCCCCATTTTGCAGGAGAGTCTCAGAGATGTTAAACATCAGTGAATCAGATGATTAAACAGCTGAGAAGAGGTGGGACCAAGATTCAAACCTAGATAATCTAATCCTTGAGCTACCTTTCCTAATCACAACGTGATCCCATCTCTCCATGAGGGAGTATTACAGAAATGTGTTCCTCCATCACAGGGAAGGTACTAAAGAAAACCTGGAAAATAATTGCCTTTGTGTAGATGAAGAGTTTAAATGTTTCTCTGAATGCATTATTATTATACATAATAGTAGGTTTCAGCCGGGCGTGGTGACTCACGCCTGTAATCCAAGCGACTCGGGAGGCTGAGTCAGGAGGATTGCGAGTTCAAAGCCAGCCTCAGCAACTTAGCGAGGCCCTAAGCAACTCAGTGAGACCCTGTCTCTAAATAAAATACAAAATAGGGCTGGGGATGTGGCTCAGTGGCCAAGTGTCCTTGAGTTCAATCCCTGGTTCAAAAAAAAAAAAAACACATAATAGTAGGTTTCATTTTGACATAATCATAAAGGCATGGAATATAATTTGCCTCACTTCAGTCCCCAGTCCTTCCTCTTTGCTGTCCCTCCTCACTCTCCCTGAGCTCCTTCCTCTACCCTGTCAGTCTTCAATTTATTTATTGTTTTTTTTTTAATATTGGTGCTTTGTAGATATACATAAAGGTGAAATTCACTGTGGTATATTCATACATGTACACAGAAAAATTTGGTAGGATTTATTTCACCACTCCTCTCTTTTCTTGTCTCTCCTTCCTCCCCCTTTATCTCCTTTCTCTACTCTACTGATGTCCCTACTATTTTCATGTGATCCCTTCCCACTTCTGAACTTTTTTTCTTAGAAGGAATGTAATGGTTAATTTGAATTGTCAACTTGATTGGATTAAGAGATGCCAATGATTAAGAGGCTTTGGGTGTGTGCTTGAGGGCATGTCTAGGAATGATTGGAATGTGGGATAGTGAACTGAAGTGGAGACAGCCCCCCAAGTGTGGGCAGCACTGCCCATTAGGATGGAATAAAAGTTGGAAGAATTAGGAAGCAGATGCAGATGCAAGCTCCACTCTTCTTGAATGGGTTCTTGATTGCTGCTTCAATTGTCTGAGGATATCAGGGACTGTTACTTCTTCACTCTTCCAGAGGGAACTCTGCCAGTGATTCTCCAGGTAGTTTCCAGAAGCCTTGATCTAGGATAGTCTAGGGTAGCACTGTTGATCTTTCTTGTTCTGGGGCTTCTGCATCTTGGACTGCACAGCTGTTGGGTCTTCCAGCTCTCTAGGCTGCAGACAGCCATTGTGGACTATCCAGCTTCTGGTCTTGTAAGCCAATCTAATAAATCCCCTTTTATAATCATACTTTCTGTTGATTCTGTTCCTCTAGAGAACCATAACTAATACATAAATTGGTACCAGGAGTGGCTCTGGAGAAATGGAATTGTAAGGATGAATTTTTTAGTTGGTTTTGTGGGTTTTGGAGTTGGCTGTCTAAATTGGTTAGACCTAAAGTTACTAACATCTCTCCTACTGGTACTATGGAGAGCACTGATAATTCCTGGTGTGAACTGTTTAAAGAGATTCATAAAATAAATGCTTTTGATGCTCCCAATTTGCCACTTACAAAAAGCAAGGCATGTAGTGACTTTATACATGATACCTTTGAACAGTTCTGGAAAACTAAGAAATATGATGATGTTGGTTGATTGCTTCTGGCTTCACTGGATAAAGTAACATAGGAGAATGATGAGCTCAGAAATCCAGTTTCTCTGCTGCAGACATGATAATGATCTAAAAGCTTCTCAGTGTGTTCTGAAGGAGACTCTTCTCTCTTGCAGTCATAGGGCTGAGGTTGCTGGAAACCAAACACAAACCCTCATCCTGCAATTGGCTGAATTAAGACAAAAGTTTAACTCTCAGCCTAGAAGGTATCTATGGTTAAAGTGAGAGCACTACTTGGAAAAGAATGGTATCCTACAAGTTGGGATGGCGATGTATGGAAGGAGCCTGAAGGGACTGGGGATGATGAACTTCCATATTCTGAGGAATTTATTTTTGGAAGTTGTTGAGTCCCCATCCTTAGCCATGACTGAGGCATCCCTATCCCCACCTTCTGTGGCATTGGCTTCCCACCCTCCCTGGAAGGAACTAATCCTGCTTTGCTTATGGAAAGAGTAAAAAACTTCTGTGATTCAGTTACTCAGCATGAAGATGTTGATACTACTCAGAATCCACCCTTACCACCCACTTTTGCCTCCAGGTCTATAACTAGATCCAAATTTAAGCAGGTCCCTAGAGGTGAAGTACAGAGTGTGACCAATGAAGAGGTATGCTACACTCTGAAGGAACTTCTTGAGTTTTCTAATTCATAGAAGCAGAGATCTGGGGAACATATATGGGAATGGATTTTAAGGGTATGGGATAATGGTGGAAGGAACATAAACTTAGATCAGACTGAATTTATTGATATTGGCCCTTTAAGCAGAGATTCTAGATTTAATGTAATAGCTTGCAGTGTTAAAAAGGGTACTAATAGTTTGTTTGGATGGTTGGCTGAAGTATGGGTCCAAAGATGGCCTACCATAATGAGCTGGAAATGTGTGACATCCCTTGTTTTACTGTTGATGAGAGAATTCAGAGGCTCAGAGAGACTGGAATCCTGGAGTGGATCTGTCATGTACAACCTTCTCCTCCATACTTGGGAGGTCCAGAAGATGTGAGCTGCACCAAAACTATAAGAAACAAATTTGTGAGGGGAGCACCAGAATCCTTTAAAAGCTCTGTTGTTGCTCTCCTTTGTATGCCAGACCTTTCCGTGGGAGCTACAGTCAATCAATTGGAAGACTTAAATGCAATGGGAATGATTGGATTTCATGGAGGAAGGGGCCCAAGTGGCAGTCCTCAATTGCCAAAGACAGGGTGGTTGTAGTTACCATAATGGACAGCAAAGGGGAAGAAATGGAGACAATGTTGACTCACATAGATTTCTGGTATTGGTTAATTAATCATGGTGTTTCCAGAAGCCAAATAGATGGGAGATCCACCAAATTCTTACTTGTCTTGTATTAGCAGAAAAATTCCAGGGCAAATGTACAAAAGTCTGCTCTAGATCATAAGAGCAAAGGATCATGGCCCTTCAGCCACTTCCTGGATTTGAGTCAATTTACTGATCCAGAACCCCTTGAATGAAGGGGAGGCCAGGTCCCCTTGAGGAAGGACCCTGGTAAGTACCAGAAATCTTTACTGTTAATCTTTCTCCCATCCTTCCCCAAAGGGACCTAAGGCCTTTTACCAGGGTAACTGTGAATTGGGGATAAGGTAGTCTTTCGGGGACTACTAGACACAGGCTCTGAATTGACATTGATTCTGGAGACCCGAAATGTCATTGTGGTCCTCCAGTAAAAGTAGGGGCTTATGGAGGTCAGATGATGAATGGAGTTTTGACAAAGGCCCCATTTACAGTGGGTCCATGAGCCCCCAAACTCATCCTGTGGGTGATTTCCCCAGTCCTGGAATGAACAGTCAGAATAGGTGTACTTAGTGCTTGGCAAAACTCCTATATTGGTTCCTTAACCTGTGGAGTGAGGGTTATTGTGGTGGGAAAGGCCAAATGAAAGTCTCTTGAGTTGCCTATACCTGGGAAAACAGTGAATCAAAAGCAATGCTGCATTCCTGGAGGGACTGCAGAGATAAATGCCAACATTAAGGACTTGAAGGATGCAGGGATAGTGATTTCTACAACATCCCCATTTAACTCTCCTATTTGGCCTGTGCAGAAGACAGGTGGGTCTTGGAGAATAACAGTTGATTATCATAAGCTTAATCAGGTGGTGACTCCAATTGCAGCTGCTGTACCAGATGTGGTTTCCTTGCTTGACCAGATTAATGCATCTCCTGGTACCTTGTATGCAGCTATTGATTTGGCAAATGCATTTTTCTCCATCCAAGTGCATAAGGACCACCAGAAATAATTTGCTTTCAGCTGGAAAGGCCAGCAATATACCTCCACTGTCCTTCCTCAGGGGTATATCAACTCTCCAACACTGTGTCACACATTAGTTTGTAGAGATCATGAACATCATTTTCTTCCACAAGGTATTACACTGGTCCATTATATTGATGACATTATGTTGACTGACCAAATGAGCAGGACTTTACAACCACTTAGAACTTGCTAGTGTAGTATTTGCGCATGAGGATGGGAAATAAATAAAGAGGATGGGAAATAAATCCTACTAAAATTCAGGGGCCTTCAATTTCAGTAAAGTTTCTAGGAGTCTAGTGGTGTGGTGCCTGCCAAGATATTCCTTCTAACGTAAAGGATAAGTTGTTGTGTCTGGCCCCTCCTACAAATAAGAAAGAAGCACAATGCCTGGTGGGCCTATTTGGATTTTGGAGGCAGCACATTCCTCACTTGGGTGTGTTACTTCAGCCCATCTACCTAGTGACTAGAAAATCTTCTCAAGAACAGGAGACAGCTCCACAACAGGTCCAGGCTGCTGTGTAGGCTGCTGTGCCACTTGAGCCATATGACCCGGCAGACCCAATAGTACTCGAAGTATCTGTGGCAGATAGAGATGCTGTCCAGAACCTTTGGCAGGCCCCCATAGGTGAATCACAGAGGAGGCCACTGGGATTTTGGAGTAAGGCCCTACCATCATATTCAGACAACTATTCACCCTTTGAAAAACAGCTCTTGGCATGCTACTGGGCTTTAGTGGAAACTGAATGCTTGACCATGGGCCACCAGGTTACTATGGGACCTGAGCTGCCCATCATGAACTGGGTGTTATCTGACCCATCAAGTCATGAAGTTGGATGTGCACAATACCACTCCATCATGCATGAAGAAGTGACCCATGCCCATGGTTCCTACTCCAGCTGCAGTACCTTCTGTCCCTTAGCAAGAACCTATGGCTTCATGGGGTATACCTTATGATCAATTAACACAGGAAGAGAAGACTAGGGCCTGGTTCATGGATGGTTCTGCACAATATGCAGGTACCACCTGGAAGTGGACAGCTGCAGACTTCTGCTCCTTTCTGGAACAACACTGAAGGACAGTGGTGAAGGGAAATCTTCACAATGGGCAGAACTTTGGGCAGTGCATCTAGTGCATTTTGCCTGGAAGAAAAAATGGCCAGATGTGTGACTGCATACTGACCCATGGGCTGTAGCCAAAGGTTTGGCTAGCTGGTTAGGGAAGTGGAAAGAGCATCATTGGAAAATTGGTGACAAGGACATTTGAGGAAGAGGTATGTGAATAGACCTCCCTGAATAGGCAAAGGATGTGAAGATATTTGTGTCTCATGTAAATGCCCACCAAAAGGTGACCTTAGCAGAGGAAGATTTTAATAATCAGGTAAATAGGATGACCCAATCTGTGGATAGTAGTCAGCCTCTTTCCCCAGCCACCCCTGTTATTGCCCAATGGGCTCATGAACAAAGTGGTCATGGTGGCAGGGATGGCAGTTATGCGTGGGCTCAGCAACATGGACTTCTACTTACCAAGGCTGATTTGGCTACAGCCACTGGTGAGTGCCCAATTTACCAGCAACAGAGACCAACGCTAAGCCTCCAATATGGCATCATTCCCTGGGGAGATCAGTAAGCAACCTGGTGTCAAGTTGGTTAAATTGGACCACTTTCTTCATGGAAAGGGCAGTGGTTTGTCCTTACTGGAGTAGACTTTTATTCTGAGTATGGATTTGCCTTCCCAGAAGTAGTGCTTCTGCCAAAACAACCATCTGTGGACTTAAAGAATGCCTTATCCATCATCATGGTATTCTGTACAGGATTGCTTTGGACAAAGTAACTCACTTCACAACCAAAGAAGTGAGGCAATGGGTTTGTGATCATGGGATTCACTAGTCTTACCATTTTCCCCACCATCCTGAAGCAGCTGGTTTGATAGGATAGAATCGACTCTTGAAGATGCAATTACAATGCCAGTTAGGTGGCAATACCTTGCAGGGCTGGGGCAGGGTTCTTCAGAAGGCTGTCTATACTCTGAATCAGTGTCCACTATATGTACTGTCTCTCCTATTGCTAGAATTCATGTGTCCAGGAATCAAGGGGTGGAAATAGGAATGGTACCACTCACCATTACCCCTAGTAACCCACTAGGAGAGTTTTTGCTTCTTGTCCCTGCAACCTTACATTCTGCAGTTCTAGAAGTCTTAGTTCCAGAAGGAGGAATGCTTCAGCCAGGGGATACAACAATGATTTCATTAAACTGGAAGTTAAGACTTCCCCCATCCATTTTGGGCTCCTCATGTCTCTGAGTCAAAGGATATGAAGAGATTTATGATGCTGGTGGGGGTAACTGACCCAGATTACCAAGGGGACATTGGGCTGTTACTCCAAAATGGAGGTAAAGAAGCATATTCCTGGAGTGCAGGAGGTTCCTTGAGGCATCTCTTGGTATTACCCTGTCCTGTTATTAACATCAATGGAAACTACAATAACACAATCCAGGCAAGGCAACAAATGTCTCAGACCCTTCAGGAATGAAGGTTCTGGTCACACCTCCAGGTAAAGAACCAAGACCTGCTGAGGCACTTGCTGAAGGTAGAGGGAATATGGAATGGATAATAGAAGAAGGTAGTCATAAATACCAAATAAGGGCACATGACCAGTTATAGAAATGAGGATTGTAATTGCCATGGATATTTATTCCCTATTTTGTTAAGAATATGTTTATGCATACTTACACATGTATTAAGAGAAAATGTTTGTTACTCTTCTGTTATTCATCATGTAATATATTATTGATTGACTCAACATCAGTAAAGTTTCTGTTTTTTCTATTATTCTGGGGAGAGAACTAGTATGTTTTCAGTTGTATGAAGGCTAATTATGTTATGAATTATGAACTGTTAATGTGTTGATTTGGAGAAGAAGTATGATGTAAAGAGTCATGCTTGGATATCAAGTTGACAAGGAGTGGATTTGTAATGGTTAATTTGAATTGTCAACTTGATTGGATTAAGGGATGCCAATGATTAAGAGGCTTCTGGGTGTATTCATGAGGGTGTGTCTAGGAATGATTGGGCAGCACCGCCCATTAGGATGGAATGGAAGTTGGAAGAAGAAGGAAGCAGATGCAGATGCAGATGCAAGCTCCACTCTTCTTGAATGGGTTCTTGATTGCTGCTTCAATTATCTGAGGATATTTGACTCTTGCTTCTTCACTCTTCCAAAACGAACTCTGCCAGTGATTCTGCAGGTAGTTTCCAGAAGCCTTGGTCTCAGACTAAGGGAGCTCTGTTGATCTTTCTTGTTTTGGGGTTTCTTCATCTGGACTGTTGCTGTTTCTTCCAGCTCTCTAGTTTCAGACGGCCATTGTGGACTATCCAGCTTCTGGTTGTATAAGCCAATATGAGAAATCCCCTTTTTATAATCACACTTCCTGTTGATTCTATTCCTCTAGAGAACCCTGACTAATATAAGGAAGATAAATTTTTTTGAGGTGGGAACAAGATTCATATGCAAATGCGTGTTCTATCATGTTTCTGGAGAAGAGTTTTGCATGTTAAGTAGTTTAAGACTTGAGATTTCCCTTATCCCACCACAGAGATGCCAGGTGTTCTTTCAACTTCCTGTATGGCACTCAGGAAATGTATATGTTGATACATATAAACACTCACATCTTAGAGGAAATAGAGTGGTGTGATGGGGGAAGCTTGGAATAATTTCTAAACACCTGAACATCTTCCTGAACAAAACTCAGTAGTTTCAAGTCTTCACTGATTCTGCAAGATGGTGAGGGGAGCAGTGTATTGGTTCTGAAGAGAGACTGCCTGGGTTTCAGTACAGATCTTCCACTGCCTGACTATATGACCTTGAGTAAAATACATAACTCATGAATGTCTCATTAGTAAAATAGGGATAAATAGTAGCAATAGAGAGTTGGTCCTCCACATATGTGAGTTCTGAATCTGTAAATTCAACCAACTGCAGACCAAATCTATTTTGAAAATCATTGTGTACTGAAAGTACATACATTTTTCTTGTCATTATTCCTAAACAATATATGATAACAACTACTTATATAGCATTTACATTGTATAATCTGTTATAAGTAATCTAGAGATGATTCAAAGTTTATGGGAAAACAAAATATGCAAATGTACTATACTATTTATTTATTAATTTTTTAGAAAAAGGAAAAAGAAGGTTTATTGCTTTGCTAGCAAAGAAGAAACACAGGGGACTCCTGTCCCTGAAGCTGTGATTCTGCCCATTAACAGGAACTGGGGGCTTTTAAAGAGGTGATTCAAAGGCTACATTACATGTGTTCTCTATTGAAGTTGTAATTCACTTGTTAATTTGGAGGATAGTCATTTCTGAGATCTTCTGGTACCATCCTCAAAGTCTGGACGACTTTCTATGGTGGATGTGTACTCAAGGACAGATAGTCTGCCTAAAATGGGTAAGAAAGGTAATCCTTTTTCCCCTGAGATTAGGGAGGGGGTGAGATTAGGGAGAAGCAAGGAGAGAGGAAGAGACAGCAACATGTTCATTTAAAAAACAAGTTGCAGTGGCAGAGCAGTAAGGGCTAAATTCAAAGCATAAAATGAACCACTTCAGTTTCTACATTCCATTTCTATGGAAAAATGGGTGATGACATCTCCAAGCTGCTTCCTGCTGAAAGAGGGCAAAGTTGGGGGAAGTAACCTAAAGTCCTTGTTCTCTGTTAGGTGGACAGCTAAGGATATTCAGCATCAGTATAGTCCAGAGGTCCACAGTGACAGATGCAGGTGACTGGACAAGGCATACATAGAACAGGGATCATGCTAAGACAGCAAAGCATTACCTTTTTCTGTAAACAATTAGCACAAAATCAATGAGTATTTCAGTCAGTCTCTGAAAACCATGAAGACAGTAGCTCATATATCAGTGAAAAACAGATTGAGTTTATCAGGGTAGAATGTTAGGAAGATTTGTAGGTCTATGAGATCTGGCTCTAATTAACTCAGGACAAACTTGTGCTTCTAAAGTCCTTTGTGGTCATTATTATTAGGCACTCCCACACTAGCACTCTTCTTTTATAGTCTCCAGCTTTACTTCCTTTGGGTAGGGTTGACACAAGTGTACATCTTAAGTTTCATGAAAAAAAATTGTTTTTCCTTTTATTTATTTATTTATTTATTTATTTATTTGGAACCAGGGATTGAACTCAGGGACACTTGGCCACTGAGCCACATCCCCAGCCCTATTTTATATTTTATTATTTAGAGACAGGGTCTCACTGAGTTGCTTCGGGCCTCGCTAAGTTGCTGAGGCTGGCTTTGAACTCGCGATCCTCCTGACTCAGCCTCCCAAGTCGCTTGGATTACAGGCGTGTGCCACCACGCCCGACAATGTTTTTCCTTTTAAATGTCCATGCAGGATTGTGATTATGCTATATGCTTCTGTCAGGTATTCAAGACCAATTGGTCAAAACTGACCTTGTTCCTATCTACTGTTAAGAGTCAGCTGAGAGTCCTCAGAGATCACTCTTGGGGATGTGTGCAAAGCCTCTTGGCTCCTTTAGCTTTCCTCTACCAGTGGTGTCATTTGCCAGGGTGGGTCAAGGTCTTGCTGAACATATGTGGCTTCTCTTGGAAGCATCAGGGATATTTTCCTCTCCAATGAACTTCCTCTTTGCAGAATGTGCACTGGTTTGCTTCCTGTTCTCTAGGGTCCTCTTGATCTCCCTGATTGGCAGATAAGTGACTCACCAGAATTGCAGGGCCCAGAGAGGGTTCCCATCATTCTCTGAGTACTGAAGGACTATAGAGGACAAGGGTCAAAATGTTGGCTGCTTTTTCCTTGGCCCTTTTACTTCCTCGACTTTGGTCTCCAAGTTTTAGGCTATAAACATCCAGCAGGCCAGTTTTACCAGTCTTAAAGTGGGAGAAACATGTTATAACTTTAATATCTATAATTGGGGTTAGTATTAGTACTAGAAGTCAGCATTATAAACTATCTGTCTAATAGGTAATGGCTTGTTATCTCAAATTAACTCAAGTTGTTTTATTAGAAGAAATATCTCTGCAAAACACTATAGCAATAGTAATAAAGTATACAAGGAAAATACAAAATGAAATTAATAGAGCAAACAAAATCAATTTGAACACTAGCTATGAACCAAGAAAAATGATTTTTATAATCTTAGATCTTAGTTATATATTATATCCCTGGTTTGATATAACAGTAATCTTTACAACAAAAATTGATCTTTTGAACACAACTTTAAATGAGCTAAAGTCTAGCTTATTTTGGAGCCATTATAACCTGAAGTAAGGTGAGAGGCAGAGCCTTATTTCAGTTAAGGCAGGGCTCTTGACAAATAGCACAACACAACATTTCATCTAAAACATGCATCAAAGAAAGACTAAAAGAGCTTTTAACTTTCTTTTTGTGGAAAAAGTGGCAAAATGCTTCCATGTTTTACAATGTCACCTTTAAACAGATCAGGTTATTGTTATTACCTTCCAAAAATACCTTTAGATTTCTATTCCAGAGTGAAGAGCAACACAAAGTTGTATATATAACTTATTGACAACAGGCTACTTTAATGACATGAATAAATACCAATCAAATTTGTTATTTCTTATACAAATCTGAGACTACTGCTACAGACAATTTTAATTTGGAGGACACCAACTTGGCTAGGATGGTTCCTCTGACCCTCCCTTTACTCACAGGAATAGCTCCTCGGGGTCGACCTGAGGCAAACTCACCCATCTCCTAACTCTCCTGCATTTGACTCTCAACAAGTTCTCCAGTCACCTTGCACTCTCAGCATGGAAGTGGC
>JAJEJO010000208.1:657785-677235 GCA_020662805.1 Glaucomys volans
AGAGAGAGAGAGAGAGAGAGAGAGAGAGAGAGAGAGACTATTTTTCATCACATTTGGTGTTAAATGATTTTTGGATGTTTCTAAAAATCAAGCTCATTATTAAAGGTTTTCAATTAGATATGAAAATATTTAAAATAATTTGACATGGATTCTGAAGAGGACTGCAATTTTCACTGAAAATCTGTATGAGTAAGCTCAACAGTTTGTCATAATTTAAGCCCAATGCAGGCAGAATTTATATCTTCTTGTTTTGAAAGGAGCTACACAAGGTGAAAGGACATGCACCTACCATCTGCCAGGCATTGTGCTAGATAGTTCCATGTACATTATTACATTTATTCTTCAAATAAGGGCAACTGAGGTACTGAGTAGTTAAAAAACTTACAGTGGTAGAGCTAATATTGGAACCCAGGCTACTGGTTCCCAAATTAATACTCTTTTTCTCTGCCCACCATCTTTACCTTCTGCAATCGTCCCCATAAACATCTGTATTAAATTCATGAAGGGTTCTCCAGATACCAAATGCTCCCTATCTGGGTTAGAGTGTGGAGTCAGGAAGAGAAGTCATGAAATCAGCCTCTGAGAAGTGCAGGCCAGGTCACCCAGCAGCTTTCAGGTCAAGTTTATGAGCCAGCAGGTGCCCAAGGACGGCCCCAGGGAAAGGTGAAGCCCAACCTGTTTATTTTTTCCCCTACCACAGAATGGTTTGAATGGTTGATTTCTCTTATCTGTTTCTCCCTCTCAAATTGTCCGTCTCAACTTCCACAGCTGTCCACATCTTTCCTTACTTCCACCAGTCTCTTCCTCTAGAATAACTGAGTACTAAAACTTAATCTTGTGGGTTGGCCTGTGGTCACAGTTACTCAGGGAGGACCACTTGAGCCCAGGAGTTCAGGGGCAGCCTGAGGAGCTTAATGAGTTCCCAAGACCCTGTCTAAAAAAGCAATAAAACAAAACACAAGCAAAGCAAAGCAAAACAAAACCCTCTAGACATCTTTTTGCATTTCATTTCAATATGCCCTGAATTTCTGCCCTTCATATTCTGGCTGCTTTTTTTTTTTTTTTTTAAATCAGAGAAAGAAATATAAGCCATTACCTACATCACATAGGACTTGCCTCAACCCACCAAGTTCTGGAAGTGCAATGACATTGAAATTTACAGATGGACATTTGGAGATTAGAGCAATATCGATCATAGAGATTAGGCCCCAGATGTTTAGGTCAACTTTTCTTTTGAGGGCTGGTTCTTGTGCTCGCTCTCTCTCTCTCTCTCTCTCTCTTTCTCTCTCTCTCTGAGTGTGTGTGTGTGTGTATGTGTGTGTGTGTGTGTGTGGGTATGTGTGTATTTTAAACTCACATCATTTATCTTGGAAAGACCCATATACTTAAAGCACATGGGCTTTATTCTCAGGCAGCCTTGAGTTTGAAGAAATTAGATTCGTCACTGATCATCTCTGTGACATAGAGCAAATTACTTAACTTCTTCAAGTCTTTTTTTTTTAATTTTTAAAATTCGTTCTAATTAGTTGTACATGACAGTAGAATGCACTTATACATTTTGACAAATCATACATAGAGTGTAATTTTTCATTTTTCTGACTGTTTATATGGTAGGATCACATCAGTTATGCAGTCATATATGTACATGAGGTAATAATGTCTGTTTCACTCTGCCATCCTTCCTACCCCCATACCCCTTCCCCTCCCTTCATTCCCCTCTACCTAATATAAAGTAACTGTATTCTTCCTTAACCATCATCATCCCCTATTGTGAATTAGCATCCATATATCAGAGGTCTGGGTTTGGCTTATTTCGCTTAGCATGATATTCTTCAACTCCATACATTTACCAGAAAATGCCATAATTTCATTCTTCTTTAAAACTGAGGAATATTCCATCATATATATCACCTTTTCTTTATCCATTCATCTGTTGAAGGGCACCTAGGTTGGTTCTGTAGTTTAGCTATTGTGAGTTAAGCTGCTATAACCATTGATGTGGCTGCATCACTGTAGTATGCTGATTTTAAGTCCTTTGGGTATAATCTGAGGAGTGGGATAGCTGGGTCAAATGGTGGTTCCATTCCAAGTTGTCTGAGAATCTCCATACTGCTTTCCAGAGTGGCTGCCCCATTTTGCATTCCTACCAGCAATGTATGAATATACCTTTCTCTCCACATCCTCCCCAACACCTATTGTTGCTTGTGTTCTTGATAATTGTCATTCTGATTGGAGTGAGATGAAATCTTAGAGTAGTTTTGATTTGCATTTCTCTAATTGTTAGAGATGTTGAACATTTTTTTCATATATTTGTTGATTGATTGTATATCTTCTTCTGTGAAGTGTTTGTTCAGTTCCTTAGCCCATTTATTTATTGGGTTATTTGTTTTTTTGATGTTAAGTTTTTTGACTTCTTTATATATCCTAGAGATTAATGCTTTTATCTGAGGTGCATATGGTAAACTTTTTCTCCCACTCTGTAGGCTCTCTCTTCACATTATTGATTGTTTCTTTTGCTGAGAAGAAGCTTTTTAGTTTGAGTCCATCCCATTTATTGATTTTTGATTTAACTTCTTGTTCTTTAGGGGTCTTGTTAAGAAAGTCAGATCCTAGGCTGATATGGTGAAGATTTGGGTCTACTTTTTCTTCTAGTAGTCACAGGGTCTCTGTTCTAGTGCCTAAGTCTTTGATCCACTTTGAGTTGAGTTTCATTCAGGGTGAGAGATAAAGGTTTAATTTCATTTTGTTGCATGTGGGCTTTCCATTTTTCCCAGCACCATTTGTTGAAGAGGCTATCTTTTCTCCAGTGAATGTTTTTGGCACCTTCGTCTAGTGTGAGATAACTGTATTTATGTGTGTTTGTCTCTGTGTCTTCTATTCTGTACCATTAGTCTACATGTCTGTTTTGGTGCTAATACCAGGCTGTTTTTATTACTAAAGCTCTGTAGTATAGTTTGAGGTCTGGTATCGTGATGCCTCCTGCTTTACTTTTCTTGCTAAGAATTGCATTGGCTATTCTGCGTCTCTTATTTTTCCAAATGAATTTCATGATTGATTTTTCTAGTTCTATGAAGAATGTCATTGGGATTTTAATAGGAATTGCATTAAATTTGTATAACACTCTTGATAGTATGGCCGTTTTGACAATATTAATTCTGCCTATTCGGGAGCATGGGAGGGCTTTCTATCTTCTAAGGTCTTATGCAATTTCTTTAGTGTTCTGTAGTTTTCATTGTAGAGGTCTTTCACCTCTTTTGTTAGATTGATTCACAGGTATTTTTTTTTTTTGAGGCTACCTGTGAATGGGGTAGTTTTCTTTGTTTCTCTTTCAGTGACTTCATTACTGATGTATAGGAACTTCTTCAAGTCTTGATTTCCTCATCTTAAAAGTGGGATCATAGTAGCTGTCTTAAAGGAATGTGTTAGGAGCATAGGTTTGGGGGTTAGGTCTGAGTCTCACTCCTCCTCTGCTATTGATTGACTGGTTCCAGGCAAGTTGATTTCCTCCAGGCTGGCAAAATGGGAGCTAATAATGCTTATTTATAGGATTGTTAGGAGGATTCCAAGAAGTGATATATTTCAAACTCTTAAGTCCAGGATATGGCACAAAGAAAGCACTTAATAAGTGGTAGCTGTTCGTAGGATTAATGAGCTAGTGAATATGAAGTGCCCAGCAAAATGGCTTTCCCACAGCTGAGTTTCAATAATTATTAATTCCCCTTTCTTTCCTCCCAGGCAAAAGCAGCAAAATAAATTGGATACTTCCTGATTATCTCCCCCGCCAGCCTAATGTGTATAGGATTAACCACCCCCCCACTCCTCCTCACTTTGCATCTGATGACACTTCTAACAAGGATAATATGCCATGAGAACTGGCCCTATTTTACAAGGATAAAGAGCTGCTTATATTTTGCAATTTCAGAAGGACTGAAAGCTTTGTATCCCTCAAATGCTTATCCTTTAACAGTCTTCCTCCTTGGAATATTGCTCCTTCAGGGGCTTCCTTTGGGTTTCAACATTATCTCCTGAAGGTTTTTGTTAGGTCGCAGTTTGCTTACCTGAGTAGGATAACACATTCCTTGTCATTTGTATATAAGCGTCCATTAGTCCAGGGAAAGTCCTGAGGACTGGAATAGGGGAAGGATGGATTTTAAGAAAAGAGAATAGGAAATCTGGAGGAACTGTGATGGGCTTATGTAGCCCAGAGATGCCCAAGTGGGCCCGGGATAGACTTTGCCTTATTAGCTGTTGGGGTTCCCCTCCAGGAAGGAGGGGACCTGGAGCAGGCCCAGCCTGCTTCTCCTTGGTGCCTCTAAGAACTCCATGGTGGTGTCAACACAAATTAATGACTCTGCTTTAAAGGAAAATAAGAGAGTAGTTTATTCTGAGCCAAATATGAATGATGTAGGTCCAGTTTCACAGACTCAAGTTGCCTTGAGTAGTTCCGAAGAAAAAGAAGTTGTCATGACTGATCTTTAAAGTTGGAGAACAAAGGTAATCATGAATCATATGTTCAGTGAATATACTGGTGTGGGCATTGCACAGGTGTGTTAAGGCAAAGGGGGAGGGATCTGATCACTGGACTGCTGTGGCATCTTATCTCATTCTTAAGAAGAAGATTGGTTAAGTCAGCGGTCTGTTCTTTTATGCAATTGTCATAAGAATGTTAGGTCAGATACAAAAGATGAAAAGTAATGGCTTGTTTTCTAAAGGCCCAATCAGCCCTTCTAGTACTCGATCCCAGATCCTCACCTGCCTGCTCTTTATCTCCTTTTGGGAAGAAGAAGTTGTCCATCTGGTGCTTATTGGAAGAATTCTATGAAATACTTTCTTCAGGAATGTTTAATGTTAGTGGGCAGTGAGTTCCCCCATTGTGGATCCCTAAGGAGGGAGCTTATTAGATGACAGGGTCTGATGAGGATCTAGTCATGGTGTCTAAGTAGATGCAAACTAGAAACTGCAAGGCTTAGGTGGATGTTTGTATGAGATGCATCACAGAAAGAATAGAGCTTGACAGAAATAAAAGGGGGAAATTAGATAGGGCCAACTACTCAAATAACAAATAACCCAGGGAGATCATCTCCCATATGAGGTGATTCAGAAAAGAAAGATAGCAACATAACTCCAATGGAACACTTAGGAGTGGGTGGAAAATGGATGACTAAGGATAGACTGATTACATAAAAATAAGAAATGGAAATACAAACAGATTATTTTTTTTAATCCTTCAGAAACATGGATTTGAGGACCAGCAAACTATGCCAACAGAGCCTTTTTTGTTTGTCAACTCTGGTGTCTAAATACCATAGTAGCAAAACCACACAACCTTAATAAGGTTCACATATTTTAGCACTTCTTTCTGAAGGATTTTTATTCCCTAGAGCATAATTACTGTTTTTTCAAGATTTCCAAAATTGTTGTATAAACAAGAATGTTGCAAATGCTTTGTCATTCCAAGTTCACAAATGGGATAATGAAGGCACAGCTGGATTATGATTTGAATAACAGCAATCCATGTTCCTTGTACTTCTGTCTGCCTGAACCCCCGTTTGCTGTTCAGATGTGTAAATATACACATACATATCATTATGATTAACATTCCACAGAAAGAACCTAGTGAGGCAGAAAAAGTTTATTTTCAAACTATAATCAGAGCTGCTGGGGAGGGATATTGTGAGAATGAGAAATACACATAAATAACTCTACAAAACAGAGAGGTTGAAGGTCTTTCAGGAATCACACAGATTAGAAATTGATCCTTTCTTGCCAAAACCTAGGGGAGGTTTTCAAACCCTTTGTCCTACCACAACAAGACATTTTACAGCACAGTCATTCACTCATGCACACAAATGTGTATAGCATTTGCATAAGTCATAACACTTATTGAATAATTGCTATGTGCCATACTGAGCACTCCACATAGTTATCTCATTATATAACTGGAATCCTTAAAGTAGCAAATAACAGATATGGTTAGAACCAAGGAAGTAGCAAATAAAAATGGACATGGTTAGATCCTAGCAAATAAGGATTCTGCATTCAAAAGAGAAAAAAGCAACTTTTGAGTAATTCCAGAAAGGCCTGGGATTCTCCTTAATTTGCAGATAAATCTGATATCTAATGATGTTCAATATTGTTTGTAGGCCCAGGGAGAGTGTCGCAGGGACCAGTAGATGATGCCCTAAATAAGTCAACAGAGAACCAGAGCCAAGAGAACTTGCTCTTGGCCACACCTCTTAATGGGGAGGGATTGCTAGTTAAGAAGTGAGTTACATGGTGATTGAATGAGTATTCTGATTGTGGGTGGTTTAATGAAATTTCTTATTTCAGTTCATCTGATAATAAACTGGATTTAATTCATGGTGTAGTTCTATGTACTTTCATGGTTTGGATAGCCTAAAAGAACTTCTTTGGTTGGCAAGCATCCCAATTCTGACCTTTTGTCTTGTAGTTCATGTTCACTGACTTGGGGAAATGTTTACAATGAATTGTGAATGACTTCAGTGAGTATAAAATATCATGTATGATATTATCCCATTTTGTAAAATAAAAAAAGGCAAGTAAACTCTAAACAACATCATTTATTAGAATTAGAAAGTGGGAAAAACTATATATGTAACTATGAGACACTAGTTAAATCAATTCAGGCATATGTATAGACAACCATTAAAATTACAACTGCAGAAAAATATCTTGACTCTGAACATGTTCATAACTTACTGTTAAAAGCAATAAAACATAAAGTAATACAATCCATTATTTTTTGATTTTTAATTGTTTTATTTTATTAGTTTTCTCTCTTTTATTTTTACAGATTGCATTTTGATTCATTGTACACAAATGGAGGACAACTTTTCATTTCTCTGGTTGTACATGATGTAGTCACACCATTTGTGTAATCACACACGTACATAGGGTAATGATGTTTGTCTCATTCTACCATTTTTCCTTCCCCCATCCCTCCCATCCCCTCATTTCCCTCTACCCAATCCAACGTTCCTCCATTCTTCACTTATCCCTCCCCATTATGAATCAGCATACACTTATCAGAGAAAACATTCGGCCTTGGGTTTTTTGGGATTGGTTTATTTCACTTAGCATGATATTATCCAGCTCCATCCATTTACCTGCAAATGCCATAATTTTATTCTTCTTTATGGCTGAGTAATATTCCATTGTGTATATATATACCACAGTTTCTTTATCCATTCATCTGTTGAAGGGCACCTAGGTTGGTTCCACAATCTAGCTATTGTGAATTGAGTGGCTATAAACATTGATGTGGCTGTGTCACTGTAGTATGCTGATTTTAAGTCTTTTGGGTATAAACTGAGGAGTGGGATAACTGGGTCAAATGGTGGTTCCATGCCAAGTTTTGGGAATCTTCATACTGCTTTCCAGAGTGGCTGCACTAGTTTGCAATTCCACCAGCAATGTATGAGTGTGCTTTTCCCCTCACATCCTCACCAATACCTGTTATTGCTTGTACTCTTCATAATAGCCATTCTAATTGGAGTGAGATGAAATCTTAGGGTAGTTTTGATTTGCATTTCTCTAATTGTTAGAGATGTTGAACATTTTTTCATATATTTGTTGATTGCTTGTATATCTTCTTCTGTGAAGTGTCTGCTCAGTTCCTTAGCCCATTTATTGATTGGGTTGTTCGCATTTTTGTTGTAAAGTTTTGTAAGTTCTTGTAAATTCTGGAGATTAGTGCTCTGAGTGCATATGGAAAAGATTTTCTCCCACTCTGTAGGCTCTCTTTTCACATTATCAATTGTTTCCTTTGCTGCGAAAAAGCTTTTTAGTTTGAGTCCATCCCATTTATTGATTCTTACTTTAATTTCTTGCACTTTAGGGTACTTGTTAAAGAAGTCTGGTCCTAAGCATATGATGAAGATTTGGACCTACTTTGTTTTCTATTTGGTGCAGGGTCTCTGGTCTAATTCCTAGGTCCTTGATCCATTTTGAGTTGAGCTTTGTGCAGGGTGAGAGATAGAGGTTTAATTTCATTTAACTACATATGGATTTTCATTTTCCCCAGCATCATTTGTTGAAGAAGTTATCTTTTCTCCATTGGATGTTTTTGGCACCCTTGTCTAGTATGAGATACCTGTATTTATGTGGGTTTGTCTCTGTGTCTTCTATTCTGTACCATTGGTCTATCTGTCTATTTTGATGCCAATACCATGCTGTTTTTGTTACTATAGCTTTGTAGTATAGTTTAAGGTCTGGTATTTTGATACCTTCTGCATCACTCTTCCTGCTAAGGATTGCTTTGGCTATTCTGGGTCTCTTATTCTTCCAAATGAATTTCATGATTGCTTGCTCTATTTCTCTGAGGCACATCATTGGGATTTTATTTTAATTTTTAGTTGAATTTTAAAATTGGGAATTGCATTGAACCTGTATAGCATTTTTGGTAGTATGGTTATTTTGACATTATTAATTCTGCCTATGCAAAGACACGGGAGATCTTTCCATCTTCTCAGACTTTCTTTAATTTCTTTCTTTAGTGTTCTGCAGTTTTCATTATAGAGGTCTTTCACCTCTTTTGTTAGATTGATTCCCAATGTTTTTTTTTTTTTTTTTTGAGGCTATGGTGAATGGAATAGTTTTCCTAATTTCTCTTTCAGAGGTACAATCCATTATTTATAGAAGAAAATTTATGCATAGACAAAACATTTAGAATATAACTATCAACATATTAACATGCTTACCCTGAGTGGTGAGATTACAGTTGTTTTTTAAATAAAATTTGAGTAGATTTTATTTTTTCAAAAAGTTTTTAATTTAGAATTCAGATAATAGAGTACTCATTTATCTCATACCCACATTTTCCTATTATTATCATATTACATTGGTATGGCACATTTGTTACAATTAATTAACCAATATTGAAATATCTTTATTAACAAAAGTCCACACTTTGTTCAGGTCTCTTTAGTCTTTATCTAATGTTCTTTATCTGTTTCAGGATCCCATTCAGGATACTATGTTATATTTAGTCATCATGTTTCCTTCATTGATTGTGATAGTTTCATATACTCCTTGTTTATGTTGACCTTGATAGCTTTGAGGAGTACAGGCCCAGGTGTTTTGTAGGATGCTCCTATAATGGAATTTTTCTTAAGTTTTTCTTTGGGCTGGGGTTATGGGTTTGGGGAAAGAATAATGAAATTTTTATATCATTTTAATTTATCTATATCTTTCAAATTTCCTAGAATGAATATGTTTCATTTTTTACTAAAACAATTATTATGGGGTGAATTAGATAGATAGATAGGGATGGCTATGTATGTATGTGTGTGTGTGTGTGTGTGTGTGTGTACTGGGGGTTGCCACTAAGTGAACTTGTAGTTGGCAAGTTCAACCTTTCTTTTTAGTACCATCTCACCCTCCTCTCTAGCTCCATTTTAATGTCCCAGAGAGTTGGTAAAGATTTAAGATACAGCGTCTTCATGGAGGCACTTGCATTTTATTATAAGACTCTTTCTGACTCTGAAATCTATTGTGCTTGCCTTCAAAAGAACATGGTTTCCTTTCATAATAGCAGCCCAATTTTCCTTTAGTGACTCCCCCTCTCCCACTCTGGGATAAACATGTGACTTAAGTGAGCCAATGGGAGCTTGACTTGAGATTTTTGCTGAGACTCTTAAGAAAGATGAACTTTCATTTTGTTATGGTAGTAAGGTTGACAGGATGTAAAGCTGGAGTTGTGAAAGAGCTTGTGGATTACCACAGAGAAACAATCTGAAAAGGAAGCCAACACAAAGGAAAGCAGGTCTGGAAATGGAAGAGGAACAGATTCCTGAGGTTAATTTGTGAGCATCCTGATTCTGACAAGCCAGATTTATTTCCAATATTTTTTAGTTATATGAACCAGTAAAGCTTTTTTTCCCCTCCCTTCTGAAACCCTTTAAGATTGTATTTTTGTTACTGTAATGGAAAGATTCTTGAATAAGACTTTCTCAAGATCTTATTTTTGTAATTAAACTATCTTTTCACTCACATCTGAGTTCAGCAACCTCTCTTTAATTCTCAATGCTATTTATTTTATCTTAGGACTCTTCTGTCTTGTTTCTTATATATAAAAGATAACCCACTAAAAATTTAGTAAAGCTGATTATTTAGCTTCATGTAATCTATACAGTTTATCTCCACTGGCGATGTAATCAAATTTGGAATGCATTAAAATATTGAACATATCGAAAATAGTCCCTGTGATTAGGATATAGATACAACTTTGTGCCTTTAAAAATTCTTGCTCTATTTTAAGCAAGTCTGTTAACCTATCTCTCACCCCGGCCATTTCTTAACTATCAGGACGCTCCAGTCAGTTGCCATGGCAGCAGCACCAACTTAACTTTTCCTAATTTAAAACTGTCATTTGTCAAATGAGCAATCAGCCTCTTTCTATCACATCCCAATCACTGGGCCAATGTGAAGCAAATTAAACAGAGTAACATGCTATTCTTTGCACTGGAAGAAATGAGAGGGCAATGAAATTGCTCTTGAGGGTTCACATGGGATAGAGGCTGAAATTTTGGACATCTCACAGCCCCTTAAAACTGGATCTCACCCCCAACTCTGCTATTTACTTGATGTCTAGTTGTGGAAAGCCTGTTAATTCTTTGTAAGTTACATCATCTGAGACATGAAAATAACAGTGGAATAATAACCTCATATAGTGTCTAAAACAGTTGTACAAAATAAGAGGGCTAACATGAAGTTCATGATTTGGTCCACACAGCTGACCCAGAGGAAGCACTCAGTCAGTGTCAGGTGGCTATTTAAATATGCAGTTGTAATCACATCTGGATTTCACTGAATGCTTAAAATGGATATAAAGCCTGTGTAGTAGAAGCATCTAAAAGTAGGAAAAATAAGGGATCAAGCTGACAAAATCTTTTGGAAATGATGGATAGGTGGAAAATGTATTAAAGATTTAACTTGGGTAAGTTATTTGCTGTCCTGTTTGTTCTGTAATTGTGATTGGAAGTGTTACCAAAAGAATTAAGCCATAGATGACCCTCAGAAGTATTGCTATAAGCTTTAGACTTCTTCCATTATCCCTGTTGAAAGGAGTCATTAAACATTCTTACTTGTTGCATAGTTCATGCCCATTAATTTTTCAATTGTACTAAAATTAAAATTTAAAATAGATATCATCAGAACTATTTATGCTTCATGAATCTATGTCAAAAACTGAAATGATTTCTTGCAGAGAAAATTCTTTCACATGTGACTCTTCTAACGTAGGTCATTGAAAATCTAATTAACATTGGAACCTCAGAAGTAGCATTTCTCATATTTTACTCTGAAAGTGAAATAGATGATTTCAGGATGATTCTGGTCCATCTTTTCATACACTCTTTAGTTGCATGATCAAAGAGAGTATAATAATTGATATGTTTAATTCATATTGACTCAAAGAATGTCTCCTTGGTGATGAGGTGCTAACATGAGTTGAACTTGGTTGTCCTCCAAACCTTGAAGCTATTGCTTTTGATTCACTTCTCTCAAATAGATATTCATGGGTAATGATACTTTTGAGTAAATGTGGCTTAGGTTCATAAGAGAGAGTTAAGCTAAAGCTATTTGAAATTGTGACAGTAGTTGCTTAATGAACTACTGAACTAACTGCCTAAATAGCTGAGTACCCGCAGGTTTTCTTTAAGTCAGAAGACCACTACAGGGAAGGGACTATTTACAAATAGTATTTTTTGAACAGCTGGGTAGAATTTGGGGTCATTCATTTATGTTCAGCATTTCCAGAGATTTAACATTGTGAATCATGCAACTGAAACTGGCATCACATGGCTGCAGAATGTCACCACATCAAACACCCAGCTGGCGTCAGGGGAGGAAGCTTGATGTCATTGTATGGCTATATGTTTTCTTAACCCAGCAGCTTGCTTCCTGTGAAACTCAGTGGAATGTCTCCATAGACTATGTGTAAATCTTCAGGATGCTTCTACCATCTTGTTATGCTGGTGAGCTGAATCATCCAGTCAAATGTCCATTTGGAAGCCAAGTTCCGAATTATACAGATGAAAGAATAGGGAAAAAGATGTGCCAAGTGGCATAATATAGAGATCCAACTGAGGATACTGAGCAGGGGGACAGTTCAAATATAAGTTACATTAACCAAAATGAAATCCCACTTGGGATTACAGTTCTAATATTATATCTGCTGCAACCACCTTCACAAACCACAACCTGACTAGACTTAGCATTTAGATTCAGTTTTTATTTCAGGGGTACTATTTGCATATGACACTCTTTTGGGGAAGCTTTACAACTTTTAATTACCCAATAAGTAAAATCCTGCTCTTGTATTGTGATGTCTAACCATTTAATCTTTAAGAATTTATAACCTAACTTCAGATGAGCAATTAAAAATAAAAAAAACTACAAAAGACAAGTGCTATTCAGATCAGTGGTGCCCCTAAGCACTATGAGGCAAGCATCCATCTGACTTGAAAGCCAGAGTGGTCACGGGGTTTGTTCTATCATCTCTAGATTTCACAAATTAAAATTAAATTAAATTTCACAAATTAAATTCTGTGCTTGCCCCACATTGAGAACTCACTAATTTGATGGAGAAGGATCTTCCACTAAACTCCTAAGTTTCCCAAGGAAGGTGCTGTCTCATTCATATTCAGCATTGTGTAACTCTAGTATCTTGCACAGCAGGCAATGTATAATGGACACTTAAGCATTTTGATGGAATAAATGTACAAATATAGATTATTAAATGTGACGTAAACTACCCAGGATAAGACAACATATACTTATTCACTGACTGAATAGCAAATGGATGTTTTGGAAATAGGATGGTCTTTGCTTTAGCTGAAACTTGCTCTGCTTGACTCCTGGCATATCACAGCTCTGCCACAATGGAGGGAGAGAGACTACACTTGGCAGAAAGCCCACAGCCACTCCATGGGTTGGGGGCAGGAGGGGATGACCTTTAAGGACTCTCATGCCCCTGAATTGTTCTAAGACCATAAAACCCAACAAAATAAAGCAAAACAGGAAACCCCCCTCCCCCAGAACCAGTATTTTCTGTGAAAAATATTCATCAAGCTGTGGTTCAGTGTCTTATCACAATAGCCAAATTTGCAGAAAAGGTTATGACAGATGTTTTATTTACATCTCCACATCTAGATGCTTGGTTGTCATCTAGAAACAGCTTTAGCCTGGAGTTTGGCATCTTAGCATGTCAGGAGGGGACTGGCTTCTGTCTCCAGCCCTTGTCCACTTGCCAGTGGTGATGAGGAGGTGTTTGCTTCTGTTTCCTTGTTGGCTGACCCTGGGGCTTGGGTTCTGGAGCTCTCAGTGTCCCTCACAGGGACAGAGACAGGGACATATCCTGGAAACGGCCTGGCAGCTCACTCTCCCGGCGTTCTCTGTGGGTGAACTCAGGCAACCAACAACTCGGTGACTCTGGCAGATGTTTTTGTTTCTTAGCCTCGGGCACCTTGCCCTGCTGTCTCTCATGCAGAGGGTGATATCTGGCACCCTGCCCAGTGCCGCCAGGAATGAGCATGGCCCCAGGGAGTACTGCCAAGTTGGGTCGGCAAGTTGCTTTCTGGGAGCCAAGAGGCCACTGGAGCAATGTGTTGGTCTGTGTGCTCAGAACACTGTTAGAGGGACACATCAGCTGAAATATCGCCCTGTTTTATGTGGCTGTGAGTTCTAAATCTATGTTCTGTGTCTCAGGCCATTTTGTTTATGTGTCGCATTTGCTTCATTGAGCAATCCTGGTGACCAAGGGGCTTCACTGGAGGAAAGCCATAGGCTTCACAGCCCCGTCCACCTAATATTAGTGGGAAAACATGCTGCCTAGTTCAACCCCAAAGACCAGAGTCACCTAAACAAAAAATGAAAACTAGACCTATACTAGTCAACCCAGATGGCACAGATCCACTTTTGGTAAGAGCTTGGCCCTGTGGGAAAACACTAGGCTTGTGGTATAACAGTCTGCTTACAGTCCCTGCTTACTATTTGCAATCTGAGTCATTTACATGTTTTCAATTTATTCCTAATTCTTTCCTATTTCTATTTCAACAACTTTCTTTCTCAAATTAAAAAGAAAATACAAACAAATGGGTGTACAACTTCATTAAATTAATTTCTTTGTACCTTGATTTCCTCACCTACATAATATTGTTCGTTTATTCATTCAAAAAACATCAATTGAGCATTTTCCTCTGTGCCGTTGCATAGTCACTGTTTAAGGATAAAGAGCTCCGTGTAGAGGTGATGTTTTGAGCTGACTCTAGTAGAATGAGCTGGCCAGGCACAGAGGCCGAGGCAGGAGGATAGCAAGTTCACAACCAGACTCAGCAATTTAGCAAGGCCTTAAGCAACTTAGTGAGACCCTATCTCAAAATAAAATATAAAAAGGGCTGGGGATGTGGCTCAGTGTTTAAGTGCCCCTGGGTTCAATCCCAGGTACCAAATAATAGTAATAGTAATAATAAAAATTAAAAAATAGAGGGCTGAGCTGGATTTGCATCAAGCCATACCACGGCTTGGAGCAGGAGCTGGTAGAATTCTGAACAAAGAGGAAGGTTTGGAGTCCAGAAGGCAGTGAAAGAGCATCAGGACCCAGGGAGAGGAGACATGGCCTGGCTCCTGGAGGAAGTTAAGGAGGCTGGAGTAGGAAGTGCAGCTGCAGCCATTGTCCTGTACAATCTCCTTCCACACAATGCCTGGGACTGGTGCCTGTAACTATGAAAATAGTTAGAAGAATTTTTCTGATGACAAAAGTTATGTAGGGTTATTGTAGAAAATCTAGAAAATATGCCAGAGTGAAAATGAAAAAGAAAACCATCTAGAAACTCTCCCTCCAGAAAGAACTGTTAACATTGTGACATACTTTTTAATACTTATACGTGAATCCACATTCATTCTCTGTGGTGTTTGAGCTGAGAATGGAGTAGTTACAAAGATGAGAAGGGGCTCCTCTAGGGAGAGAGATGAGCTCATGGAAGACCCCAAGAAGGGGAGCAGCTGGCTTGGAGAGGAACTGAAAGAAAGCCAAGGCCCGGGATTGGGTGTAAGGGATGAGGTTGAAGACTGGCAGCAGATCACATGGGATCATGTAGGTCAAGTACAGCATTTGAATGACTAGGAGCTTTGACCAGTCTTGACCAGGAAACTGACATGACATGGTCTTACTTTTAAGAAGACCACCTAGCAGCCAGAATTGACCATAAAGAGGTAGGAATGGAATCAGGAGACAGCAAGCTGTGGGTGAAGATTGATGGGGCAGTGAAGATGAAGAGCTAGTTCCATATTCAAGGTAGATTTTGGAAACATTATTGGCAGAGTTTAGTGTTGAATTGACATGGGGTCCGAGGGGGAGGGAAAAACTGAGGATGAATAAGAAGCGATTCATATGTATTAAAGTATATGTGGCTATATTATATTTAGTTAATAAAAGTTAGGCATAGTTGGGATGTTTCTAATTTTCCCATATTATATTTCATTTTATCAGTGCTTTATATTTACTACTAACTTACTCTTACTACTAGTTCTTCTATGTGAGGTCTTGAAATAAAATATATATTGTTAGAGATGATTATTCTCCTTGTCACTCTTTTCTGTCCTTGTTTCTTTCTTCCAATAATTATAGGAGTTTCCATTTCAATTATGGATATTGGTCAGAACATATAGCTATGAGCCACACCTGGGATATGACCTGGTGGGGAGTATGCTGGGTATGTGTGTGTTGGGGGGAGCTGGCAGGGGAGATGGGTGGGTAGAGACAACACATCCCCAAATGTGCTGGACAGGCAGGGAAGGGGAAGCTTTCCTGAGGTGGAACCTGCTCTCCCACCCTGGGTGCTCCAGCCTCTCTTGATCTTCCAGGTGGAGCCAGTGTTGTTGGGTCAAGGTGAGTTGTTGAGGGCCTCATGAATGAATGGGATAACCAGTCTTAGTGAATGGGAGTGAACTCCAGTCAGCTGTAGGACTCGGACCTGTACTGACACAGGTCTGAGTAGATGACTTGGCATGTAAAGAATGTTGACTGCTTCTGCTGACTGGTGGGGAACTAGGATGTTAGCAGTGGCATCTCTATGTAATGGGGTTATGGTGACATTTATTGTCTTCTTTGTATGCCTCTGTATTTTATAAAATATCTGCAATGAGAACATGCTATTTAAAACTTAGTAAAATCAGTTTTAATATTGTTATTGCCATAAAATTATAGAAAGCTTTAAAATTTACCAGTTTTAATAATTAGTGGAAGGAGTTCAGAGCTGGGAACTCCTAAAAGCAAATTGCCAATTTGTGAAACTGCCTTGTATACTTGGAAGTTTTCTACAAGAATATAAACTGAGACTGTACTCAAAATGTTTCAGAATATAAGTAGTATATTTTATACAACTTTATGTGATTATCATGTATAAGCTGTGATGTGTATGTGTGTGTGTGTGTGTGTGTGTGTGTATGATCCTTGTATGACTCACAGAGTTTATCTTGGTACCTGCATGTAGTTTAGTGCCTCAGTAGTTGGATATTTGGTTAATTTGGATAATTATTGGAAGTAGAGGACATTTATTGCATGCTATCCAGGATGTTAATTAAGTAAAATGATTGGAAATACAAATAATATCTCTTCTTTTGAAGGTAGTTAATTTTATAAGAAAAATTATAAGCTTTTTTGAAAAAAAAGATGTATACATGGATAGAACAAATAAAGAACTACCTAACTACAAAAAGGGACTTGATATAAGAGCAGAACATCTAATAAAAGATGGGAGCTTTTGTTTACTAAGACCTCAAAATGATGTCACACTTAATGTTAAGCAGTATTCATAGAAATGTAATATCTCTGGCAGGAGAAATTGCATTGTCCATTTAAGAACAAACTATAATTGTCTCTGAAGGAAAAGTATCTTCACATGGTTCAGTTACCAAAAAGTTTTCAGTATTAATTTATTGGAAATTTCACTCTCCCATCCTCTCCTGTATCAGTCTGGTTTCCATCTTGTCCAAGAGGTGATTAATGGTATCGGCTCTTGTTTATCCTTCATAGGGTCATAGAATTTCACATAGTTGGGAACATTACTTTTGTTTTAAACAAATGGCAGCACTATGCACACTATTCTATATCTTTGTATCTTGACTTTTTGTTAGACAGAATATTTCAGAAATCATTTAATGCTATGCATTCACCTTTTATAGCTATATGATATCCCATTGTAGTATATTTAACAAATTTCCTACTAACAAACAATGAGGTTGTTTCCTTCTATTCCCCTTTGATAAAAAAAATGCATCAAAAATCTTTACACCAAGAACACTAATAACCCAATCAATAAATGGGCCAAGGAAATGAACAGACACTTTACAGAGGAAGATCTTCAAGCAATCAACAGATTTATGAAAAAATGTTCAACATCCCTAGTTATAAGAGAAATGCAAATCAAAACCACCTTAAGATTTCATCTTACCCCAATTAGAATGTCTTTTATTAAGAATACAGGCAACAACAGGTGTTGGCAAGGATGTGGGGAAAAGGGTACACTCATACATTGCTGGTGGGAGTGCAAGTTGGTGCAGCCACTCTGGAAAGCAGTGTGGAGGTTCCTTAGAAAACTTGGAATGGATCCACCATTTGACCCGGCTATCCCACTCCTTGGCCTATACCCAAAGGACTTAAAATCAGATTACTACAGTGATGTAGCCACATCAATGTTCATAGCTGCTCAATTCACAATAGCTAGATTATGGAACCAACCTAGATGCCCTTCAATAGATGAATGGATAAAGAAACTGTGGTATATATACACAATGGAGTATTATTCAGCCATAAAGAAGAATAAAATTATGGCATTTGTAGGTAAATGGATGATGTTGGAGACTGTTATGCTAAGTGAGATCAGCCAATCCCCAAAATCCAAAGGCTGAATGGTCTCTCTGATAAACGAATGATGATGCATAATGCGGGGAGGAAGGGTGGCAAGAATGGAGGAAGGATAGATAGCATAGAGGGAAGGGAGGGGTGGGGTTGGGGTGGGGGGTAAGAATAATAACAGAATGTGTGACAGACATCATTGCCCTGTGTACATGTATGAATGCACAGATGGTGTGACTCTACTTTGTGTACAACCAGAGAAACAATAGCTGTACTCCATTTGTGTTCAATGAATCAATAAGTAAATTAAAAAAATGCATCAGAAAACCTTAATGTACACATAAAATATTATGTGTATGTGTATCGGTATATTTGTAAGATATATTTCTAGAAATGATTTTTTAAAGGCATACAAATTTAAAAAATTTTATTGTTCCTAGTACTTTTCCCCTTGAGTTAAGTGATTTACACTGTCCTCCAGCAATGAATAAAAGTCACTGTCTCTCTACTCTTGTCACCAACAATGTATTTTCAAACATATAATTATGTAAGTAAAAACTGATATCTCAGCTTAGTTTTGATTTCCATTTATTTAATGGAGGAAAAAAACACGTTTCCAGGTTGGTAAGTCATTCATACTTTCTTTTCTGTGCTGTTTCATTGATCTACTCTGCTTAGTTTTGTATTATATTGATTTTGTTCCTTAGGTAGAACTAACCCTTTACCAAGATCCATAAGTTCCTATGATCTGGCACCCAGCCAGGTGAAAATTTATAGTGGATCATAAAATCAGGGGAAAATTCGTGAGAGGAGGAAATGATAAAAGTGGGAAAAATGATACCAAAGCATTTCAGAAGCTATGGTAATGTGCTAACTTCTGCTTTGAAAACTCTAACATACTGTGAGTGTTCCCTTTCCATTACTGTAACAAAATGCCTGAGATAGTTAATTTACAAGGAAGAACGTTTTATTTTGGCTCATGGTTTCAGAGGCTTCAGTCCGTGGTCTCTTGACCCTGTTGCTTTGGGCCTGTGGTAGACAACACATTGTGGCAGGAGAACATGGTAGAGGGGATCTGTTCACCCCATGGTGACTGGAAACAGAGAGAAAAAGGAGGGAACAGTGTCCAAATATTCCTTCAAGGGCATACCCCAATGACCCAACTTCCTACCACTTAAAGGTTCCACTATCTCCCAAGAGGGTTCAGACTGGTAACCAGCCTTTAACACACAGGCCTTGGGAGACATTTTAGATCCAAACTATAGTACCCAGAAAAGTAATGTGATTGCATAATAAAAATTAGAAGAAAATATTTGCATTGGGAAAACTCAGGTATCTTCTACTTTGATGGAAACAAACTTTGTTTTTTCTCCATAAAGAAAGACAAAGCTGGGAGATATAGTTCATTGATAGAGCACTTGCCTAGTGCTCAACATGTGAGACCTTGGGTTCAATCCTCAGCACAGAACACACACACACACACACACACACACACACACACACACACACAATAAAATAAAAGAAGAAGAAAGGAGAAAAAAAAAAGGAAAACCAAAGTATGTTACAGAATCA
>JAJEJO010000208.1:677335-709574 GCA_020662805.1 Glaucomys volans
AAAAAAAAAAGGAAAACCAAAGTATGTTACAGAATCAAGAACAAGTGGTTTTTAAAATAGTGTCTTAGGGTTATAGTAGCAAAGTGAAATGCAGGATTGAACAGTTTTCAGGATTGTTCAGACTACTGACAATAGCCCCAATCTGATATGTGGGGTAGGGATTTCTTTCTTAAATAGTCTTTATTATAGTCTACTGTTTTCCAACATCTGTGTTTTTTTTTTTTTTTTCTACTCTACTAAATTGTTTCCTGGGCACAGAATTTTGATCCTAACTAAAGTCAACATTTCTCAATCTCTCTTACAGCTCACGAGATGTATCCACATGGTTATGTTCTGGTAATGGGATGTGAGCCGAAAGGATGTGTGGCACACACAAGTCTTGAGCTACAAGGACTGTATGTGAAAATCCAGTATATTTTTTCCCTTTGTGCTGAATGGGATGTATTGTGAGCCCCCTTGGACTGAGAGATGGAAAATGTGTTGAGGCAACCTGGACTTTCATGTAAAAACTTATTTAAATTACTGTATGTTTGAATCTTTTGGTCAGGACATCTTAACCTGGATCCTAACAAGTATAATGTACCTTTCCTTCATAATAAACTGGCTCTGAACACAGTGACTTGAAACGACAATCATTAATCAGCTGATGACACTATGGTTTTTTGAATTTGGCCTACACTCATCTAGACAGTTCTTTTGCCAGTCTTGCCCAGGTTTATTCACATGGCTGCAGGTAGATGATGAGTTACTAGGGGATAATTGGCACGGGATGGCCTTACTCATGTGGTTGGCAGTTGTCTTGGGCAAGGGGAGCAACTGGGTCATGTATCTCTAGCAGTTAGCAGGAAGCCCAGGCTGGCTTCCAAGTGTAGCAAGAGATAGCAAGTCCCAGTGAGCAATCACTTTTCATTCTTCTCTTCATGCATAGATGGTAATGCCACATTAGCCAAAGAAAATCCCGTGGCCAAACTACGGATGAATGTGGGAGTGGACTAACAAAGGGTGTATGTTTCTATCAGGGTTTCTCAACAGGAGCACTGTATAAATTAGGCTGGATCATTCTTGTTGTGTGGGCTGTCTTGTGCATTGCAGGATTTCCAGCAGTGCCCCCTGGTTTCTAACCCCCAAATATCAGTAACTGTCTATGACATCCAAATATGTCTCTGGACATTGTCAATGACCTCTTTGTGACAAAATTGAGAAAATCGCTAGTTTGCCAGGAGATCTGTATCTGGTTGAGCCATTGAGGGCTGTTCATACAACAATCTACCACACACAACCACTGATGTAATAACTCTGCTTATTTTTCTTTGCTATATTATTAACCTTATATTCTGAGATTGTTGTTGATTATTTCTGTTGATGTGCATGTTTTTGAAAAGGTATTCTTTGGTTCAGGAATTCTGCCCTGTTTTCAAAGCTTGATGTCTGTGATTTCAACTTAGACTTTTCTAACATAGAATTTACCTTACTTGTTAGAAAATATTAGGTATTGTGACAGGTTGGATTGTACTGCCCAGATCTTTGCTTTCCTTCTGTAATAATACATTTTCCCCATTTTCCAGGTGACTTTCTATGCTACACAGGTGGCAGAATATACATCATTGCTCCATTGCTGTTGGGCTTGGCCATGTGATTTGTTGTGACCAATACAGGCTGGGCATAGGTGACAGAATACCAATCCTAAGAAGAGGTTTTAAAAGGCATGGCATGTTCCTATTGATCACTCTTGTGCTCCTGGCTCCTTCCCTGACAACAGTGTATTTCAGAACTAGTCTTTCTGCCTGACTCCTTGTAGGAGATGGTGGAGAAGACGTGACCTTGACTTGTAATCTGGAACAGAGGTACTGCAGATGCCCCACAGACACTGGGAGAGAAATACATGCTTACTGTTGTAAGACTTTGATATTCTGGAATTGATTGTAGTGTTATTGTGGCAAAGCTGACTCATACAATTTCCAGTTTTTATTCTATCAAGCTGCTTCCATCTGAAAAATACATAATTACTGTAGAAAAATAAAATACAGAAAATCAGAATGAAGAAAAATCATCTGTAATCGCCATCCACATAAAAACCATTGTTAACATTCTGTGTATTTTCCAGCTTTTTCTGTGTACATTAATTCAGTAATTCATTTATTCCTTCATTCATCAAGTAGATTTTGAGCTACTTGCCAATAACTAGATGTAGCTAAATGTAGTAGAGTATGAGCTAGACATGTACCTCATGAGGATTATATTCAGGTGGAAAGACAGTCTCCAGTAACTACAAAGCAATTAAGCATATATTCACAACTGTGATAAATACTATTAAGGGGAAGTATAGAATGTACAAGAAGAGGGCATAATGTACTTTGGGGCCAAGAAAAGCATTCTTTAAAAATAACATAATACACTTGTACAATGTATTTCATATACTACAAAATGTTTTCTATATTATTGTATGTACATAATTTCATGTAGTACACATATAGTGTTATTTTTCTTCTACATGAGTTATAATGTAGCACATGTATAAGAGAACATATTAAATAATATGTTCAATGGACAATATGAAATGAACACCTTTCCACATTAATAAGTATGCTTTTGTATCTGTATCATATGCCCCTGAAATTTGTATTCCATTTTTATTCAACTCATTCCCCGGTATTGGAAATTTGAGTTGTTTTTTGTTTTCTCTTACTGTAAATCTTATAATGAACATTCTGGCATAAAACTCTAATATGTTTATTGAAGATAAATAATTGTGGTGAAAATAAAGTATGTGCTTTGAAGCAACATTCCATAATGTATCTTGACCTGTGTATCCCAGAGGAAGCATAATAGAAATATTTATTTTTGAAATAAAATTTCTCACGTATTTCCAACAATACTCAGTCATTCCTGAAGGACTTTTGGGAAAATCTTCACTATCTTTCTTTGATGAAGATTTATTGATGGTAGATAGGGGAAGAATGTCAAGGGAAATGGTATAAATATATATAGTGAAAAAAGCCAGAATACCACCTCTGCTTTTTCAAATCAAGATGTGATTGGTTGTAATATTTTATTGCTGGTTTAGCTTTTTTTTGGTGTGTGTGTGTGGTTATTGTTACTTCTTCAGTGGCCTATTTCCAAAAGCAATGAGTGAGCCCCCGCAAGATATTCCCTAGCGTGTCTGATTCTCTCATGAGTAATAGGCCAGCATAATGCACTAAATAAACAGTTTAGCTCAACTGTGTTGCAATTGTCTGAATGAAAATCAAGTATGATAAGACAGTAGAGTTTACATGGTTTCTCTTACACAGGATAACAACCCTACATTCTTATTTCACTTAAAAAGTGATAATTTAGAATTGCAAACTGGCAAGAAGACAGACATATTGAATAAATGGAATAGAAAAGAGACCCCAGAAATGAACCTGCACATATATGGTCAAATGAGCTCCATAAGGGTGCCAAGAACATTCAGTAGAGGAAAGGACAGTCTTTCCAGCAAATCTACACACAAAACAAACAGAAAACCCACAAAAAAAACAAAAGAAATCAGACCTTATACTACATACCAGACCTAACTCAAAACGAATCAAAGAGTAAATGTCAGACATGAAACTGAAAAGTTCTTAGAGGAAAACAAGAGGGGAAATCTTCATTGGATTTCTTGGGTATAACACTAAATACATAGGCAACAAAAGTAAAAACAGATACATGAAATTAAGAACTTCTGTATATCACAGGACACAATCATCAGGGAGAAAAGGCCACCTACAGAATGGTATTTATACCAGATATGTGATCTATAAAATATAGATCTATAAAATATAAATTACATATCTGGCATAAATCATATAGCTGTTCTGCCTACTTAAATAAAGAGTTCTTACAACTCAATAACAATAACAAAAAAGCACAATCTGATTAAAAATGGGCAAAAGACTTGAATAGATATTTCCCCAACGAAACTAAACAAATGGCAATGAGCATACACAAAGATGTGCAACATCACTAATCATTAGGGAATGCAAATCAAATCCACACGAAGACGCTGTTATCAAAAACTCCAGAAAGTAGCAGGTGTTACAGAGGACATGGAGAAACTGGCCTCCTTGGGCATTGCTGGTGAAAGTGCAAAAATGGTGCCATTGCCTGTAAAAAACAGTACGGCAGAGTCTCAAAAAATTAAAAACAGAAGTATTAGGTGAGTCAAGCAATTGCACTTCTGATTATATATTCACAAGTATTGCAGACAAGTTAGCAAATATTTATTTGTACTTCTATGTTCACAACTACATTATTTACAATAGTCAGAAAGTGCAAATAGCCCAAGTGACCATCAACTAATGAATAGATAAATGAATATTCTTAGTGAATAATATTGAAAAATATTAGTGGGATGTTGTTAATAATGAATAATATTAGGAGAATATTATTCAGCCTTGAAAAACAAGGAAACAAGGAAATTCTGACATATGCTACAATATTGATGAAACTTGAAGACCTTATGCTAAGTGAAGTAAACCAATCACAAAAAAATGAATACTGTATTGTTCCACTTACATGAAATACTTGGAGTAGTCAAATTCATAGAAACAGGAAGTAGGATGGTGTTTGCTGGAAACTGGGGAGAGGCACAAGTGGGAAATTGTTTCATGGGTATCCACATGGAATTTCAGCTTTTCGAGATGAAAAAGTCCTTGAGATTGGTTGCATTAAAAATGGGAATATACTTACCATTGAACTGTATTTAAAAATAGTTAACTTGGCAAATTTTATGTTATGTGTATTTTATCACAATTAAACCAAAGAAAAGATTGCCTAATATTAATGCAGTTGGGCTGAATTCATATAAAATGTATTCTTCTTTCCAGGAGCTGGCTCTTGTTACTCTCTCATGTGAACAGCATGCCAGATGACCTGAATACCTAAGCTAGGTGTTCATATTGGGATTTCTAGCCAGGTCTTAATATGGTCACTAATTTCTGTGCATTGGGATTACCCTCCCATCGAACTGGAAACTCCCTGGGTAGAGACTCCCTTACTTCTTTGAGTTCCCTGGTAGTCTAGTTAGAGTCTGCCCCTCAGCTGGATGTTTGTCCCTAGGGTGAGGTGAGGTGTGTTACCTACAAGAAGCCTCTTCCTCAGATGTGAAGGGTGGTCAGATTCAAGTGTCCAGGGACTGATAGTGTCAGGGATCAAGGGCTAGAAATGAAGAGTGGGTGAAGACCTCTTTCTATAGACTTTAAGAACATCCCCATGTGATCAGCCTCACTGGAGGTCTAATGGCAGTAGCACCATGTCCTGGGCACAATTTGATTGAGTGGATCTATCTAGTACTGTAAAAGGTACTAGATGGGGAATGGTGGAAGCATATACCAAAACAATTCCCAGTTAGTTTCCTTCCAATTATCTATACTTTATAACATTTTGTTGTTTAAATTAGAAATGCAAATATGTGTAACCAAAGAGCTTAGGAAATTTTCTTGCATTCAGTTTACTCTGGTTTGAGGTACAAAATGCCAAAATAGATTGAAAGTAATTAATTGTCAATTACTAAGATGACCCAAATATTTGTATATTTGATATCAATTGGATTGTTTTCTCCACACCCATCCTCCAACAGTCATCTTTCTATCCATGTATATTGGCACAGCCCTACTACTCCAAACAGCTTACAAACGTGGGGTTAGAGGAGTGTGGGTGAGGAGGAATAGGGAAGAGGAGGGGAGAAAAAGGGAGATGGAAAATATATTCTATGAACCTTTAAACCAGTGGTTCTCAAACTTGAGTGTGCATCAGAATTACATGGAGGTTGGCTAACAAGAAATGCTGATCACTTCCCTGAGGTCTGCAGTAGGGCTTTCCATAGTTCAGATTTGAAATGTCTTCCAAAGGCCCATGTGTTAAAGAGTGATGCTGTTGAGAGGTGGTGGAACTTAGTGGGATGCCAGCCCCTCTCTCTCACTTTCTCTCTTCCTCCCTCCATCCTTCCCCCCCATCATACTAGGGATTGAATCTGGGGGTGCTCTTCCACTGAGCTATGTCCTCAGCCCTTTTATTTTTTATTTTGAGACAGGTCTCAGTTGACCAGGCTGGCCTTGAACTTGTGAGTATTCTGCTTCAACCTCCTGATTAGCTGGGATTATAGGCATGGGGCACCTCACCTGACTTCTTCTTTCTCTTTTTGGCATCTGAGCCATGAAGTGAAGTTTGCCCCACCACCAGCTCCCTACCATGATGTGCTGCCTCACCACAGGCTCAAAGCACCAGCACTAATTGGTCATGGACTGGAATCTCCAAAACTGTGAGCCAAAATAAACCTTTCATCTTTATGAGTTGGTTATTTCAGGTATTTTTTGACAGTAACAGAAAGCTGACTAGCACAGGGCCCAAGGATTTACATTTCTAACTGGTTCCTAGGAGATGCTGAGGCAGATGGTCCAGGACCATTCATTTGAGGACCACTGTTCTAAAGTAGTGGGTCTTAATCACAACCAAACAGTAGGTTCACCTGAAGAGTTTTGAAATATCCTGCAGCCCAAGTGACCAATTTAATTGAACCTCTGAAGACAGAGCCCAGCAATACTTCCACTTTCCTTTTCCCCTCCCTCCCTCTGTTTCCTTTTCTGTATTTTACTTATCTTTCCTCTCTTTATTTATAGTTTTTAAATTAATGCATTATAAATATATAATAAAGGTGAATAAATAATAAAGGTAAATAATAAATATATAATATATAATAAATATATAATAAATATAATTATGTATATAATTATATATATAATATATGTAATTGTTATATATTATATATAATAAATATAATAATAAATATATAATATATAAATAATATATAAATATAAATAATAAATAATAATAAATATAAAAATAAATAAAGGTGAATTTTGCTGTGGTACATTTATTTATGTACATAGGAAAGTTTGGTCACATTCCACTGTTCCTCCCTTTTCCCATCCCTCCTCTCTCCCCCTCAATCCCTTTATCTACTCCACTCATCTCCTATTTTCATCAACATTATTTTTTAACATGTCAAACACATTTTCCTTCAATGAGCCTTTTGCTTAGAAAATCAAATTGAGAAGAAATAAATGAAACATTTTTAATCTTCCCATGGATATATTCCTCAGTGTATTAAAAGTCACTTTTACTTGGAACATGCTTAAAATGCAATTGCTACCATTGTAATACCTTGTAGGTCCATGAATAGCTGCCGCCTTTGCCCAGAGAAGGTCAAATGGGCAGGTCATCTGCATGGCCCTCTGATTAGTTGTGTTGTGGTCAGTGGCCTGACTGGCTCACCACATCACCATTTTTCAGATGCTGTTTGTGAACTCAAAGGGTGATCTGAAAGTGCCAGATATGAAGTTCTAGCTTAGCAAGGAAAAGGGAAACAGCTTACATGGTGGAAAATCACCAAGAGAAGTAAAGAACAGAGCATAGTCCAGTGATTAAGTCCAGGGACTCTGGAGCACAACTCCCTGGGTTCACATCCTGATTCTGACACTTACAAGCTGTGTGTCCTTAGCAAGAACTTTAATCTTTCTGTTACTCCTCTTTTTCATGTATAAAAGGTGGATGTTGTAAATCTAATGCATTTTTATTCTTAAGTGATGTATCCTCTGAGAGAGAAATTAGGAAAACTATACCATTCACAATATCCTCAAGAAAAATAAAATACTTGGGAATCAATCTAACAAAAGAGGTGAAAGACCTCTACAATGAGAACTACAGAACACTAAAGAAAGAAATTAAAGAAAGTCTGAGAAGATGGAAAGATCTCCCATGTTCTTGGATAGGCAGAATTAATATAGTCAAAATGGCCATACTTCCAAAAATGCTATACAAATTCAATGCAATTCCAATTAAAATCCCAATGATGGATCTCATAGAAATAGAGCAAGCAATCTTGAAATTCATTTGGAGGAATAAGAGACCCAGAATAGCTAAAACAATTCTTAGCAAGAAGAGCGAAGCAGGGGGTATCACAATATGAGACCTTCAAATATACTACAGAGCAATAATAACAAAAACAGCACGGTATTGGCACCAAAATAGACAGGTAGATCAATGGTACAGAATAGAGGACACAGAAACAAACCCACATAAATACAGGTATCTCATACTTGACAAAGGAGCCAAAAACATACAATGGAGAAAAAAATAGCCTCTTCAACAAATGGTGCGGGGAAAACTGGAAATCCATATGCAGCAAAATGAAACTAAACCCATATCTCTCACCCTGTACAAAACTCAACTCAAAATGGATCAAGGACCTAGAAATCAGACCAGAGACTCTGCACCTAATAGAAGAGAAAATAGGTCCAAATCTTCATCATGTTGGCCTAGGATCAGATTTCCTTAACATGACTCCCAAAGCGCAAGAAATAAAAGCAGGAACCAATGATTGGGATAGAGTCAAACTAAAAAGCTTTTTCTCAGCAAAGGAAACAATCAGCAATGTGAAGAGAGAGCCTTCAGAGTGGGAGAAAATCTTTGCCACACACACTTCAGATAGAGCACTAATCTCCAGAATCTACAAAGTACTCAGTAATCTTTACACCAAGAACACTAATAACCCAATCAACAAATGGGCCAAGGAAATGAACAGACACTTTACCGAGGAAGATCTTCAAGCAATCAACAGATTTATGAAAAAATGTTCAACATCACTCGTTATAAGAGAAATGCAAATCAAAACCACCTTAAGATTTCATCTTACCCCAATTAGAATGTCTTTTATTAAGAATACAGGCAACAACAGGTGTTGGCAAGGATGTGGGGAAAAGGGTACACTCATACATTGCTGGTGGGAGTGCAAGTTGGTGTAGCCACTCTAGAAAGCAGTGTGGAGATTCCTTAGAAAACTTGGAATGCATCCACCATTTGACTCAGCTATCCCACTCCTTGGCCTATACCCAAAGGACTTAAAATCAGATTACTACAGTGATGCAGCCACATCAATGTTCATAGCTGCTCAGTTCACAATAGCTAGATTATGGAATCAACCTAGATGCCCTTCAGTAGATGAATGGATAAAGAAACTGTGGTATATATACACAATGGAATATTACTCAGCCATAAAGAAGAATAAAATTATGGCATTTGTAGGTAAATGGATGATGTTGGAGACTGTTATGCTAAGTGAGATTAGCTAATCCCCAAAATCCAAAGGCCGAATGGTCTCTCTGATAAGTGAATGATGATGCATAATGCGGGGTGGAAGGGAGGCAGGAATGGAGGAAGGATAGATAGTATAGAGGGAAGGGAGGGGTGGGGTCAGGGTGGGGGGGTAATAATAACAGAACGTGTGACAAACATCATTGCCCCATGTACATGTATGAACGCACAGATGGTGTGACTCTACTTTGTGTACAACTAGAGAAACAATAGCTGTACTCCATTTGTGTTCAATGAATCAAAATTAAATAAATTAAAAAAAGGTGGATGTTGATCATAAGAGTATCTACCTCACTAGATTGTTGAGAGGATACAATTAGTTCATATTTGTCAAGCTTTTAAATCTGGCCTATCATAATTGCTTTATGATGATTAAATTCACAGGATAAGCAGCATAGAATTTATATTCTTTTGCATAGTTAAACCCCAGGAAAATCATGAAAGACCATATATTACTTTCTGATGCTGGAACTGAGTCAGTTTGGTGAACAAATTTCTCTGAATGGATAGAGCATTACCCTCAATTGTATAGTCGAGTAACAAGAAGTCATAAATCATTTAAAAAAATGATCATAAAAGACACGAATTAATGAAGAGGAGGATTTTTAAAAGAGGAGAAATCCTAATGTCAACAAGCACCTTAGAAGATTCCTGTTTCTAAAGAAAGGAGTTGGGAGCACTAAATTCAGAGGAAAATGTTTTTGTACACCATGGAGACATAACAGGACTCCTATAGGCACACGATTAGGAATTAATTATTATGAAAAATGTTCTCAGTTGACCAAATGAAAAATAAAACTTCCCCTCTTGCTAACTGGAAGGAAATGTCCCCAGCAACCCCATTTGGAGGGTTTCCCTGGTCACACGAGGTTCTATCTATCACTTAGGGCATGTGGGTCTACTCAGCCACACAATCCAAACATACTGAACAAAGTCACACAAAAACATAACCCAGGGTTGCTTTCCCCAACCCAGAGTCCATGAAACCACCATGAGCCATATACAGGAGTCACATTGCATCACCCAAATCACACATTTCAAGTTGCAAAAACAGCGAGGCCAATAACCTCCTTTTGGCTGGTCAAGCTGTGTCTCCCTCCTTATTTGAAAGGGAATTGCCTCTCTGCTCAGTCCCTCTCCACCTCTTTGGTTGCTTCCTTCTCATCTTCACTTCCACCTTGAGTTGAAGAGCCTCTTTGACATTCCTCTCCATCAGCACCCCTCTCCTGGAGATCGTATCCTGCCACCAGCCCTTTACGGTAGACCTCTCCTGAACTCCAGGTTCCCATACACAAATATCTACACGTCCTCTTGCAGTCCTTACTGATAACTCAAACTGATCACATCCCAAATTGAACTCCTCATCTTCCCCTAAGACCTACTTCTTTTCAAATCTCATTTGATAGCCACTTCAACCTTCTAGTTTTCCTGGCCAAAACCCTTGGAACCATTCTCTTTTCTGTCACATCCAACATTCATTCCACTAAGAAATCCTGATTCAAAGTTATGCAGAATTTGACCACCTCCCAACCACCTCTGCTACTGTACTGCTCTGGTCTGAGCTGCCATTTACCCTTCCTGGATTATTTGTATAGCCTCTTAGTCTTTTTGAAACCATAGTCAGATCATGGAGCTCCTTTGCTCAGAATCCTGCCTGACTCAACATTTAAGTGGGTGAAAATTAAACTCCATGCAGGCTCCCATGGTCTGGTTCACCCTGCTTGTTACCTTTGTGACTTCATCCTGAACATCTCCCCCATCCCCACGGTTCTCCATACACATCAGCCTCTCAGGGATGCTCTACCTTAGGGCCTTTGTACTGGCATTCCTGGTCACCTACACACTCTTGACTCAGGTAGCCCTGGGCCTTCCTCCCCCACCCCTAAAATCTTTGCTTAAAAATCATCTTCTTAAGGAGACCCACTTCAACAACTGTATTTAAAACTATAGCCCTCAGCTACATTCCTAAGCCTCCTCACTTGGCCTTACTTTCTATTTTCCTTAGCAATTTTCATCTTCCCACATGCTAAATAAATTATTTATTTATTATCTGTCTCCCCTTGCTAGAATGTAAGCACCATCGAGTCGTGGAAACCTGATATATTTTATTCATGTTGTAAGTACTCAATACATATTTGTAGAATGAATGAATTCCTGATTGACTTGGCTCCAGGTTTTAATATTCAGCAGGCCTTCTGGGACAGGGAGCCCCAAAGATCCTGCTAGGTCATCAGAACATGTGTTGCATTTAAAAGACTAAATAAGCATCCTCTCCTAGGATGGAGTACTGAGTTTTGTCCCTCTCCAGGCCAACATCTCATTTTTGCTGGCTTCTTCCTTCTGACTCCCAGTCCCCACTTAACCTGTCAAGTTACTGGCTGTCCTGATGCTAGTTCTAGTCAAGCTCCAATTTATTTCAGTCTATTTGGGCTCTGGAATCTTCTGCATCAATCCAACACATGTACTACCAGTTGAACTTAGATGCAGAGGTCAGTCCCTGGTCCAGGAAAAGGCTTTAGCACATAGAAGCATATCTGTGGCTCTGAAATCCTTAATTTTATATACTGTATAATTGTGCATCTTTCATCACTGCCTTGGAGCCAAAGGGAGGGCAATGATATAAAACATAACCAAATCTTATAGCCTAGCTCCTTAGAGGGGTAGCCATCTTGCAGGCCCCTTCCCATCTTCAAAATGGTTAAATGAATATTACCCAAAGCCTTTGGATTTGTTTGAGAAAGCCACAGATTAACCTTGGAATGCAGATTCAGGATGAAGCCCTCTGGATTACTGGGTGATATAGTTAGTTTTCTCACTGCAATAACTTAAAGACTTGACCAGAACAATTGTAGAGGAGGAAAAGTTTACTGAAGGGCTCACGGTTAGAGAGGTCACAGTCCATTTACAGCCAGCTCCATCATGGCAGAAGAGAAGGGCAGAGGGAAGCAGCTCACATGATGATCAGAGAGCAGAAAGAGAGAGAGAGAGAGAGAGAGAGAGAGAGAGAGAGAGAGAGAGAAAGAGAGAAAGACTCCACTCTCAAGATACAAAATATATACCCCAAAGACATACCCCCAGAAAATCACTTCCTCCAGCCACACCCCACTTGCCTCCAGTTACCACTTAGTTAATCCCACCAGGGATCAATTCACTGATTTGGTTAAGGCTATCGTGACCCTCCTATCATTTCTCCTCCAAACCCTTTTGCATTGTCTCACACATGAGCTTTTGAGGGACACTTCACGTACAAACCGGAACACTGGGAAAAACATCTATCTGTCATCTCAGAGCTATCGACCATCATCTCATCTTTCTCTTTATCCCAATTAATTTTTATTCTTTAGTTTAAGAAAATGAGCTATTGTGGGAATTAAAGGAAATTCTGGATGGTCCAATATATCAGACTGAGCAGTGAATATATGCTTAGTACAAAAGCACATTTTAACACTCTATCCAGATCTTTACATCATTAATTTTTTTATTATATGTGTAATGATATAAAATGTGATTTTTTTCCATGAACAAATAATAATAAATTATATTTAAATAGGAAGATGATCGTCAACCTACAGTTCTTCCAAAGCAAGCTACCAGTTCCCTGGGAGGGAAAAGCTCACAAATAATTCTAGGAACAATGTTAGCTTTGAGAACTTACATTATGCCAACCACTTTAATCTACATACATAAACTCAGGAGATCTTCACAGGCATTATGAAAATTAGGTGTTATACCTGCTTTATACATATGAAAATGATGGCTCAGAGGGCTGAAGCCACTTACCCAAGTTCTTACAGCTTGTTAGTGGTAGAGGCAGGTTTTTAATCAAGGTTGAGGTATTGCAAGGCCATGCTAAGTACCTGGATCATGCTGTGCTTCTCCCTTCCTGGGTCATGAGTTGCTGCAGGTTCTCCAAATGCAATGGCTATATTGGAAAGCTCAGAGCATGCTAGCTTCTCATATCTTTCTTAATTTCTAACAACGAATAAAGTCATAAAGGGGACATTTACTAAATGTGGCCTTAGAAAAGTGTGGCATAATCATCATAATAGCAAAGGTTGGTGTAGTTCCTATTTTTTGCCAGGGGCTGTCCCATACCATTTATGTGCATACATTCATTTGGTCATTTCAACAATTCTACAAAATATGTTTTACCATTATCACCCCATCTAACAGGTTTCACATATATTGTTTTTGAGACTTCAACTCAGACTGTCTGTCTCCAGAGGTCAAGGCCCTAACTGCTCTGCATTCTGCCCTCTAAGTTATTGATCTATTGTAGTCTTAGCATTGTTCTGTGTTCTTGTGTGCGTGTGTGTGCATGTGTGTGCATGCATGCATGTATGCATGTGAGTGCACATGTATGCATGTGTGGTGTGTGCATATGTGTGCGTGTGTATGTGCATTCCTCTGCTATGACTTTGTGGCTCCATCTTGCATTGTGATGATTCTGCAATCTGGATTTTTCATTATCTTATGCAATGACTTAATCAGAGACAAATTATGATCCAAGCAGTAGAGATGCCTTCAACACACCCAGAAGGAGTTGGCCAAAGCCAAGGGGATTGCTTTAGGGCCCCACCACCCTTCAGTTCCAAACCCAGTGCTGGAAACACTCACCAAAAAAGAAAATTGAGGTTGCAATTTGTTGAATTGCAGATTGTACTGATGGTGTGGTTTGAATAAGTACCATCCCCTTTGAAAGCCTCAAATCTTTGTGAAATATTAGATGTATAAGTGTTTTTTAAAGCTAATTATAGGCAAAAATCCATTTTCATAGCTGAAATCTGTTAGGGAATCATTTGCTGCTTTTGTGGAATGACAAATATGTTTAATTTAGCCTCCTGGGTGTGGCCAGACCACCCATGGTCTCCTCCTTCTTTGTAGATCTATGAATAAAGCTCTTTGTAATGAGGTCTCCTTTTTTTTTTTTTTTTTTTTGGTGCAACACTAACATGTTTCTGAGAAGGATATAGGGTCAGGTTTTCCTTGAATAGTGGTATCTTGTATTGTTTACTTTAAAAATAGTTTCTAGTGCAAAGGAGAACTGTGTCCTAGAAGAACTGTCCCAAAGAGCCCATGAACAGGAATAACGGTTTGCACCACTGCTTTCTGGAAAGCAAATGAGATTTTGATGTGAACTCAAAGAGGGGTCAGACCACACTGACATATATTTTCTGGTTTCTAATCTTACTTCCACTGCCATTATGGACTGCATTACACAACCCTCTAACCTAAGGCCCAGACATTCTACAGCTTTTTATCAGTTCACAGAAGGGCCTCAGCACAGCATGGCTTTAACTGAGGGCTCAGGGACCAGTGGGTGGCCAGACCTCAGGCTCTGGGCATGAACACCCTACTTCAGTTCTCTGAAATAGAATTATGACATCACCAAGGGCCAATTAAATAGTTTGTCTGATTTTGATTCTGGATGCCCTGGGATGGTAATTCCTGGATGATTTGATCTATGATACTGTCCAGTAGCCTGAATAATTGATAATGCTGATTAACTGAAAAATATTTTTTATCAAGTTTCTATGGTTATTTTTTCTTTCTCTCTCTCTCTCTTTCTCCCCACCCCCACCCCCAGAGTGTCAGGGGGTTTGAGGAAGGAGGATTAGCTTTCTTTTTCCTACTTAAACAGAGAACAAAATTTCTCAGTAACTGATGCCCAGCATCCACTCAATTCATAATTTTAAGTAAGACTCATCTCATTCACTTACAGCCAATATCCTCTCTGCCCCCAAATATTTCCTGAATTTGATTGTTTTCATCATATCCAGTGCTAAACAGCCTCATTCCAGGCATGATCATCCCTTGCTTAGAATCATTCAAATACAACAGCCCCCTAACTGGCTTCCTGTTTCCCTTCTTGCCTGTCTCCACACAGCAACTAGAGGAGGTACTCTAAAGAGCAAGTCATCATAATATGACTTAAAATGTCACTTTAGGACATGATATGTCACTTTTCTGCTGAGAGTTCTCCATTGCATTTCCTTGGCAGCCAGACCAAAACCCCCACTCCTTCCAATGAATAAGCTGCAAGGTCCTGCCTACTGTCTGCTCTCCACTTGCCCCTTGGTTCACAAAGTTCAGGCACAGTAGCCTTGTTTTTATTTCAAGGCCATCGCATTGATGGATGCTCTGCCTGGAAGGCTCTTCTCTACATCTTTGTGCAGTTGCCTCTTCCTATCACTCAGGTCTAATTCAACTGTTACCTTCTCAAGAAGGAGGGAAAATGCTCTTCATGACAACTTGCACCCATGTAGCATTTCTCCCCTGCACCTGAGTGTCAACCCCATGAGGTTAGGGACAGTGACAGTATTGTTTTTTACTTTATCTGTAGTGCATAGCACCATGTCTTGCACCTGGGAGGGGCTCAGTAAATGAGTGAATAATTTCATGGGTCCCAGCTGGTTGGGTGTTTACTACTGGGAAAGTTCTTTAGCATGCCATGCAATAGGCACTTACAAACAGCAGTCACATGGTGACAATAAAAAGCACACTGATTTTCAGTTGATTTTATTACTGCTTTAAATCTTCTACAGATAACAAACCCCCTTATTTCCTGCATGGAATGGACCACTTCCACTGCCCTGCTTTTGATGTAGTTTTTAAGAAAATATAAAGGCTCTTCTCATGGCAGTGAGGGTAAAAGACAGTCAGCTGACCTAATGAACATAAAGTATTTTTGTTAGCAAGAGACACAAAGCAGAGTCAAAAAACTTACAGAGACAAACCACTTCTGGAAAATAAGCAACTGGGGTAGGAATTTTGCAGAGCATTTGGAAGAAATATCTGTGTCAGGTAGGTCACAAATACAGTAACAAACACTACCAAAATCTCAATGGCTGAGCACAATGCTTTTTTCCCCCCACGTCCATGATATTTATTCAACATGGGATGGTAAAAGACTTCTTTTTATGGGATTCATTGTCTCTGGGACCTATATGGGTCCATGTTCTTTGAGACAGGAAAAGGGAAATATAGCGAATAATGCATTAGCTCTCAAAGATTCTGCTTGGAAATGGCACCCACTACCTTTACTGACACTGTAATGACTGAAGTAAGTTACATGGTCACACATAACATCAAGATATAGGGATGTAAAATGCTACCCTGCAACTGGAAGGATACCTGGTTCTATTTGAGGAATTGCCCTAATGATGATCTCATCCTCCTATCAATACAATTGATTAAAATATAGCTGAGGGAATTTTGAGTAATTGCAAATATATAGATGTATATGGTCAATGCACACACTGATAGGGGTCATATTGATGTGACCCTACAGCAGATGAAATATAGAAGGATTGAAGAACAATAGAATTGGGCACTAAGAGAAGAGCAATATGGATCGGAACAAAACAGGACCTATCGATATTACCAGCCCTTCTCAACTGAAGTTCTGTGAAAGAATTAATCCCCAATGGTCTATGTACCTACAATGTTCTAGCTATTTATCCTTGGGAAAACTGAAAAGAGCTTTCAGATAATTTTCTGCAGAGCTTAATTTCTTTATGAACCATGATCGAAGAAAGATTGTTTGTCATGCCTGTGGTAATGTTTCCACCAAATCCTTAGGTAGGAGGGCATGGTAATTAATATCATAACCCCAGTGGAAAATGAGTTGAGGTTGCTTTTGCATAATAATGCTAAAGTTTTCTAGAATGAACTATAAATAACTTTCTCCCCTTGTGTGGATCTGGCTGTCTTCAATTTATGTCCCGCTTCTCAAGTGGTATCTATTGCTATAACCTATTGCTCTTACTTTCTAAATTTCCCTCAAATCTATCAAATCCTCCCTGTTTCTATTAGCCTACCTAAACAACCTCAACATCCCATCTGTATCAGTTAGGACTTTCCAGAGAGAGAGAGAGAGAGAATTAATAGGAGATAGATAGTAAGACGGATAAAAAGAAAGATGCTAGAAAAATAGATAGAAAACTTTCATTTGGGGATTCAGCTCACACAATTACGAAGACTGAGAATTTCATGGCAGGTAGTCTGCAAACTGGTGACCCAGGGAATCTGGTGGCATGTCTTAGTTCAAATCCAAAAGCTTCAGAACAAGTTTAGTTTATGATGTAATTCAGTTTGGGGCCTTTTGTTGTAAATTCTGGAAACCAGAGGTTAGAGAGCCTGGGGGACTGGTGTCCAAGAGCCGCAGCTCTAGAAGAAAGACGAGCAGATATACTTTCTTCTGCCTTTTTGTTCTATTTAGGTCTCAGTTGATTGGATGGTGCCTGCTCACATCAAGGGAAAATCTTCCCCACTCTGTCCACTCACTTATGCACCCCTCCTCCAGAGACACCTTCATAAACACACTGGAAAGAATTCTTTACAAGCGATGTGGGTATCCCTTCATTCAGCCAAGCTGACACCTAAGATCATTCATCACACCCTCTTAGTTGTAACAATAGCCTAACAGACTCATCCACTCTTGCAATCCTTCAGACTAAGAGTTTGATTCATTGCAGCCTGAGTACTTTTCACAATTATTTCAAGGCACATGTGCATATCCAAAAAATCTTCAGCTCCTTTTCATTGAGTATCAAGATCCTTAACCCAGTCTACAAGAGCCTGCATTTTCTAATATGCAACCCCTCCAGCTTCACCTTGTACACTCTTTCCCCTCTCTCTGTGCACCAGGCATAGTGCCTCTGCCCTGCTGCTGCTGCTGCAGCCTCCTTCTTCTCTTTCAGAGTCATAATGTGCATGGTTAAAAAAATTAGCCAGGATGGGTGGCTCACTCAAAGCTCTTCGGGAGTCTGAGGCAGGAAGATCGCAAGTTCGAGGCCAGCCTCAGCAACTTAACAAGACCCTGTCTCAAAATAAAAAAATAAAAAGTGCTGGGGAGATGGCTCAATGGTAGAGCGCCCCTGGGTTTCCAGGTTCAACCTCCAGGATTGAAATAAATAAATAAATAAACATAATTAAAAAAAATAAACTAAATTGAAAAGTTTACAAATATAAAGACAACACACCAGTATAATCATTTCTCCCCACCGAAGAAGCACGAACAGTTTTTGGCCATTTACCACCTCTCTTTTCCACCTCTCCTCCTTCTTCTGCTTTTATCAAATGTACCATTAATTATAAAGTACCTTAAAAGACATCTGCAAAAGATACATCATGTACTTAATATAGTCTCAGTGGAATGTTTTACTTTTTTTTAGGGAATAAATTCAAGGTATTCATTACGTCTCTGAAGATGAGTGAATAGTATCACCTTATCAAAATGAAACAACACAAAACAAACATACAAAAATACCCAGCATTTGATTTTGTTGCAGGACTACTAGTTTAGCTCTCCAGTATGTATTACTGGTGTACATAAACATCAATCAGTTATTATCTATAGAAGCCCACTTTTGAGGAAATTTAGAATTATCACCATTGAAAGATGAAGATTATTGGAAAAAAAAAAAAGCAAGGCATAAAGAGACCAAAGGGGGAAAAGAAACTATGATTCCAAAAATTCAAACCATAATTGCAAAAAGGATGATATCAGCAAATGTGGTGCTTTTTTTTACAGCATGCCAATTCCTGTCTTCCACGTCAACTTAAGAGAATTTTGTCAGAAGGACATCACACAATAGTCCCCTCACACCCTGAAGCTTTGAAATTTTTAAAGCAGCAACTGAAAAATGTTTAAATAGAGTTATGTGTTCCTATTTATCTGCTCCTCCTCCTAGTGATATTTTCTGATGATTGAACAAATGACGGCCTTACTACGCTGTTTACCATCCATATTATTCTACAGTTACTGTATTTTAATTGCTCAGGCTTAAATTGTTTCCCTTTTAAAGTACTTCTCTAGGTGTTTCACTGATGCTGAGTGAGGGAAGAGCAGAAGGACATTGCTGGGCAATGTATTGTAATAATTCTTTTGATGTTTTGGACTCCACTGATGATCTAAGAAAATTAGATTTCCTCCCCTTCCAAGGCAGGAAATGCACCTATGCATATGAACACACATTTTAAGTACAATTTCAGAAGGTTTGAGGAGGAAGACTCCTAGAATCCCCGCTTTATAGAATTAATTTATTTCTCAGGCAATTATAGGGAAATTTCAATTTCTCTAGCTCATGCTTGCAGTTATCATTTTCTGTTGTTCCTGGAATGTACTACTAGAAACAATCACTATGTAAACACACCACCTGAGGTCGCATAGAAAATAGCCAAGAGATGAAAGTGAGCAACCACACCTTTCTGTGTGTTTTTATTTGGCTTCTATGGAAATCTTTTGGGAGTGCTAATTCAGTGTTTGTAGCTCAGTGGTTTAGCGCCCCTGGGTTCAATTCCTGGTACCAAAAAAAAAAAAAAAAAAATGCTGATTCAGGGAGGGCTGTACCATATGGAGAACTGAATGAAATATATCACACTATCAGTTTCCTAAGACTGTGGAAAAGAAAATCTCTTATCTTTCGAAGCTTATTATTTGTGTAGCAGTTGTAAAAAGAGGTGAGGGCCAGGGCAGGGGTTTAATTATGCATACAAGTAATATCTTATTGAATATTTTACCATAGCATGTCAGACTGTTTCAAATAAGTATGCACCTATTTGAGATGGTTAGAAAATGTGAAGGCAAAGAAGGAAAGGAAACTGAAAGGGCCACGCTTTTCATCTTCTGCATAACTGTTGGAAAACTCATATTCCTATTAACAACCATTGCTCAGAAGTGGTCTGAACGGTGTGTGATCTGGAAGACATATTTTCACTCTGGAAGAAATATTGTTTTCTTTGTTCTGCTACTCCTAAGAAACTTGAAGCATTAGATGAATGTCTCATCTAATTTTTCTAGTTAGATTTTTTCTCTGGGGAAACAGGTTACCCATGCCATAATGAGCACGATAGATCATCCATATGTTTTGTCATATCATCTGTAAAGATTCAATTACTGGTCCTGCACTATTGTGTTTTTAAAAAGTTTTATAAATAAGAAAGAGATGAGTCATGTGTCCTTGATCTAGACTTTTAATTCTTCTTTTTTCTTGCTTGAAATGCTCTTTTAAAAACTGCCTTAATTAAAAGGTGTGCTGGAAGCTGGGAAAAATAATTCTGTTAGTTAACATTACTGTTTGTTAAGAAAATGTGATGACAATGATTTCAAAAGGCTGTTTTCCTCCATCACAGTTGTCTCCATCACCACCAACACTGTCATCATTGTGGACATTATTGACCATTACCATGGAATTGTGCTGTGAAATTTGTCTGTACTATTTTCATAAACTTCCTCTCTCACATGAGTTGTGCCTTTTGCACGTGCTAGTTCTTTTTCTCTGAACACCCTTCTCTGCTCCTTTTTGTTAACACCAACCTGGATTCCAAAGAGCACTTTACACATCCTTTCTCAGGAGAAGATCCCACTGACTCTGTGTCCTTCTCTGTTCCCTAACCTTGCTCCATTAATAAACTCCTAGTTCTTGGAAGACAGAGACCATATGACTTCTTGCTCACTAGGGAGAGTAGAGCACACAGCATCCTATGCAGCTCATGGGACTTTGCATTTGTTTAATACACGTGGCACTGGGGCCATCTCTGTGACCATGAGTTAGAAGCCAGGTTTCCATTCCAGTACTTTTCTGGCACCAGAGATGTAACCACTGCTATTCTACCTTCTCTTCTGCCTCCTTGCTCCTTCTCATTCCAACAACATAGTGTAGTGTTAAAAGTGAAGGTTTCATATTTAGATTATCTGGGTTGGAATCCAGATAGTTGCACGCAAAATGCGAAGTTCTCAATCATCATTTTTGCTAAGTTGCCTTCACTTCCATTTCCAATCCATGGGTGGCTGTGTCATACCAGGTGTGATGTGTGTCCTTTGAGTTAGGCAATGGAACCCATATTTTAACAAAGCTGATTCATTGCTAGGGGCCATGGTGCATGCCTGTAATCCCAGAGGCTCAGGAGGCTGAGGCAGGAAGATTGGGAATTCAAAGCCAGCCTCAGTAACTTAGAGAGGCCCTAAGCAACTCAGAGTGACCCTGTCTTTAAATAAAATACCATATGGGCTGGGGATGTGGCTCAGTGGATTAGTGCAAAAACAAATGAGCAAACAAACAAAAACCCCCAGTTAATTCAGGGAAGGCTGTACCATATGGAAACTGAATGAAATATATCACACTATCAGTTTCCTAAGACTGTAGAAAGAAAAAAGGCCCAAAACCAATTAGGCAACTGATGCGTCGTAGAAGGAGGAGTCTAATAAGAGGAGGCTTCTGTTAGTGAGGAAAATTTGAGGGCTGTGTGAATGGTTTTAGGTTAGGATTTAATGAAACCTTGTGTTCCCTGTCCTGAGAACTGGCAAAGGCTGAGGGCAGTGGAGGAGAAATAAATGATACCAAGAAAAAGTTCTGGAAAAAGATGGTGCATATTAGTAAAGGTATGGAGTATGATGAGAATTCATTGCAAATACAGAGATTGATCCAAAGGCTTGATGGCAAAGATAGTTATTGGTTAACAGGATGATGGATTAGAATAATGATAATCATGGTTTTCTGGATTTTTTTTCTTCTTTTGACTAACATTTTCAAGGGTACATTTTACTAATACACTGAGTATTTCATCGGCCTTAAATGAGATGACAATTTAAATAATCAACCAACATGGAAGACTACAAGGAGTTTCAAAAACTGTCTTAAATTGATTAAATTGTCACACAGTGACAAACTCTGGATTTGTAAATTCAATATGTGCCAAGTAAATGAGAAAATTTTATATATTTGTGTACATGTTGCAAAATAGAGAAAAATCAACATATCCTAGAAATTGGTGCTATAATTGTAGGTTTAATTTTACCAGTGGTTACATTTCTCATAGTTTCCTGTGTTGGAGTTTATGGCTTGGGAATGAATGACCACAGAATTAGTAATTATCCTGTAATTTTAACAGTGTGGTCAAATTTGTTTCTGTTAGCATTAAGTTTTCCACTTGCATAAAAACTTACTACACAAGGTATTTGGAGAAAATGGATCAATCTTGTGTTCCCTAGTGTTAGAAGCTAGTGAAGATAATGATATCATTATGCTCAATATTCTCTTAAAAAAAGAGTGGAAGCTGATTTGTATCTCTAAAAAGCTACATTAATTAAATCCCACTCTCTTATAACACTAACATTTGTAGAGAGTACAATAATTTGTAAATGTTAATTTTGCACAATAAAACTGATTAAGATTATTCCGGACATTCTATTTAATGTATAATAAAGTATGGCTTAAAATTGAAAGCCAGAAATCCTCAGGAAGTATTATTTTACCAACTGTAAGCTCCTCAATATTGTGTAAGTCTCTCTCAATTCTAATTTCTTAGGGCAGGAAAATCATAGTCATTTCTTTATACATATGACTCTTGAGTCAGGTGCAGAGTAGGTGCCTGATGGAAATTTGTTGATAAGGGTGGCTACATCTATTTGTGCTGAAATTCAGGTTCTGGAACACTGACTTGGTGCTAACTGCCATGCAAGGTGTTATGGTTGGAATATGAGTTGTCCCCCCACCCCCTCAAAAATCTCCTTTGGTAATGCAGGAACATTCAGAGAAGATAATTGGATTGTGAGAGCTGTAACCTAATCAGTCCATTCTAGTTTTATTGATTGGACGGAACTCTAGGTAGGTGGGGCATGGCTGGAAGAGGTAGGTCACTGTGGTTATGGTGTGCCCTGGAAGGATTCATCCTCCCTGTGGCTCCTTCCTGTGCCCCTTCCTGCCTCCTCGCTGCCCTGAGGGAAACAGCAATGCCATTCCCCCATGATGTTCTGCCTCACTTGGGTCCAGAGCAGTAGAATCAGTGGTCTGTGACTGAGACCTCTGATACAACGAGCCCAAATAAAGGTTTCCTCCTCTAAGTTGTTCTTGTCAGGTATTTTGGTCACAGTGATGCAAAGCTGACTGAAATAGAAGGGATGGTAAGTAGGGAGATCTGGGTTCAATATCAAAGAAAGCATCTATTATGCCATTTTTTTTTTTTCACTCAAATGTGTCCTGGTTTCCTTAAGCAAATGAAAGTGGACCTGTGCTGTATAGGAAAGCAGAACTTTGACCCTATAATCTATCTAGACTTGGGGCTTTCTCTGGAATAGGCTGGTTCTGGTCCATGGAACCTTTCAGTGATACCAGGTGAGTGTGGAGTCCACCCCGTTTAAGAGAATCCCAGAGTCTGTCAGTCAGTGCTGGGATGAAGTGGCTGGGTGTATGTAGCCTGTGTGTCTTCTTAGCTGCCTGGAAGATGGAGAATAAAGGCTTGGGAAGGGCAAGTCCCCTGCCCGCCACCCCCATGGAGTTTGAAAAACCAAATAGCTTGAAAGATAAGGAGGCTGAGTAGAAGCTCACTTACTTCAGCTACAAGGCAGGCAGAGATATTTCACTTTTCTCACTGATGAATGGAAATCCAGTCTCCAAAGGACTGCCTTGACCATTAGCCTTCTGCATGTAGCAGAATGCCACTAGTTCTTTTGGCAGTAGTATAATTAGCTTTTTCAAATTTAAAAGTTACAAAGATTCATTTCCTACCTTGATTCTGAATGCAATATACAGTGATTGCAAATATTTTGAAGAATACAAAAAATTCATAAACAACCTTTAAACCCACTTGGATGGAATCCAGAAAATCATGACATATTAACATTTCAGAATAGTTCCTTGTTTTTTCCATAAATAAATTAATGAATAAATACTTAAAAATAAATAAGATCATAATGCATGTTATGTTTTTAACCTTATATTTTTCCTCCTAATATACTGTGACTACAGTCCAATATCCTTAAATGATTTTGAAATGTTCACTATATCACAAAGATGTATTGACAAGGAAGTTTATCATTACATTATTTGTCATTCCAAGCAATAAACAATATACATGCCCCCAAATAGTTATATTTATCAAAACTCTATTTTTGGTCATGTATATTGTTTACAGCTTGGAATTACAAATAATGCAATGATGAACCTCCTTGTCAATAAATCTTTGTGCACCTTTCTGAATATTTTCTCATGGTACATTTCCTATAGAACTTACATTTTAAAATGTTTATAATCAGTCAAAAATGCTCTTTAAAAAAATCTTTAAAAAGATGGTCTTTTAAAATACCACTGACCACATACTCACACGCAGACACACAGTAAAAATGATTCAATAAATTTAAGAACACCTGAGGCCTAGCTCAAAAGCTTTAGTGGCAGACCCTCCTTTTCTCTTCGACTTTCTGTGCAATCACCAATGAATTGTGACTAGACAAGTCTGAGAAAGACACTTCATTTAAAAAAGCATCACCTGGGGTGAGGTTACCCTGGAGAGTGGTGAATTTGTGATACAGTGAGAATAATGAAGTGAAGTCCAATTTGATAAAACCTCTCATTCCTTACTTTACTTTATCTGGCCTTAGGGAAAGAAGGGGGAAGCCAATTTCCGGATCTGATTGACTGAGATTTTTCCAAAGGCCAGCATTATATTCATTTGCCCTCAGCCTGGCACTACTGGAGTCCTTCATTTTAAACTTCTTAGTCCTGTCCTTCACTGGGGACAGAAAAAAGAATATTCAACCTGTCCTTGTATTGTCTCAACAAAAGTAGTTTTCAAGTGAAGAGTTTAGCAAATTGCCAGGTGTTGAATCCCACCCATGTCATTGAACAGCTTTCAAAACTAGAAAAACAAAAATAGATTTTATTTTGGTACCCAGTAAGCCTGCTGCAAACTTTGACCAAACTCCATGGGGAGAACCCACCTCAAGGGTCTGCTTCCCAAGCCTGCCCTAATGTAGCTGAGCTGCATCAGCAGATTGGGAACCCAGAGTGATGGTAAGCAGAAGAGACAACTGAGAAGCATTAACATTCTGAAAGGATCTCAGTGCTGGACTTGAAGAAGAGTGAGCCCTTTGTCCCATCTATGCTCCTCAAATAGCAGGTCAGTACCTGAGGCCTGTGTAGAGTAAAGTCAAGATAGTGGATATGGTGATAAAAATATTGAATTCCAGTTTTTCCAGTCATTCTCCTCCTTTTTCCTATTTTGATAGCTTTGCTTTTCTCCCATGTGCTCTGGTTTTTCTTTTTTCCTGCATTATCAACATTTTCCTATTACCTCTCCATTTTAGCAGAAGTTGGAGATTGATAAGCTCGTGAGGATGGCATGTCTGACTTACTCTGAAATTCTAGGCATAGGGGGCTCCTTTTCTTCTTATGAAGAGAGTAACGATGGCTCTGTTTCTATCAGGCTTGAAGAATGGAAATTTTCTGGAGAAAATGAAATGGGCAGAGTAGGTTAATGTGCATTTCAAGTTACAAATACTTAAAAAAAACTCCTGTGCAACCTAAGGATATTCTGTGTGCATCTGTTTGAAGCCAAGAATAGAAGAAACCAAGGACTGATATGATTATTCAAATTGATCAGCAGACATAATTTTTCTCTTTTTATCTTCCTTTTTCTGGGTGAAATTGCACTGTAATGCTTTGAATAGTGTTGTTAACTCATCTGGATTAGCATAAAGACTCACTTTGGAGTTTATAATTCCACTACTGTTTCTTCTTTGATCTTCAGTCCAGCTCATATATAAGTTATTCAGAATCAACATGGGAGTTGGTCTACATTACTAACAGCATGTGTTCTCCATCAGCTAAAAAGTAATGTCCTTGAAACATACAGTATTTCTAATAGGTGATAGAATTTTATATTACATTTTTTCTCATTAGTTTTATTGGAGTTGTGATGAACTGCAACCTAGTAAGTAAGATGGTTATTAAGTCATAACTGATGGAGATAACTCATTTATTAAACATCTTAAACTCTGACACTCCAGGTTGGGAAGATGAATTCAGGAAGAGGAAACACAAAGTTGAGCAGGTAGCACTGATGTGAGTCGGGTCTGGTAACTGCTGAGGGTATGCTGTATGCCTAGGTTGGGAGGCTCGTGAGGGTGTACCTGCTGACAGTGGAGGGACAGCTAGATTGGAGCGTAGAGGCAAGTTGGTGGATTGAACATCCTGACAGATTTTAATATCTTTTCCCAAGAGAGGTTGATATTTTGTTTCCTCAAATTCAAATTTTATATAATCTCTCAGCAGTTATGAGGAAATGAAAAGAATAAAACCAGGAGATGGTAACTCTGTTAATTTTAGGGAATCTGCCATTGAACTTTCTGCCCATGTGAGAGAAATTTGTTTCTCTGTGCTGATATGGCCTGATGTCAGCAGGAGGGCATCCAGTTCAGCATGGATGTCACTCGCTACCACGTGAGCACTGTCTGCTTGGACATTGAGTCACACTTTGATGATCATCCATATTGATCATCTTGTGCTGGAGTTAATTATTTCCAAGACTCTGAGGTCAGGGTTTGTTGTGAGTTCATTTGGGGTCAACCTAGACTTGTTGAAGCATAGGAGAGTTATTTTTTTCCTACAGACTAGAGAGATTTTCAAACATTCTTTGGCGGTAGAATCTTTGGGTCAGACAACTTTTCAGGGAACCTTAATATAGAAAATAGATAAAGGTGGATGTTCTCTGGTACCCTTGATGTCCAACCATGGTCTTTACCGCAGGAGACAGCATGAAACCTCCTCGGGGAGAGATACGCTAACCAAAGTGGAAAATTCCTCTCCAGATTTGTACGTGAGCAGAACCTGCTTGCACTAAGTGGTAGCACATGGAAAGAACCTGGCAGCATTGAGGAATGTCATAGGAAGCAAGTCTATGAGACTTATTTTTGTGTTTACTGGAGGGATGTTGTTAAGGATGTGGTTGCTGACATCCCACAGTGTTTCCTTTATGAAGATCTGCTGAAGAAATGTTTCTCTTCCCTCAGGACTGCAATTAACCACATTTCTCCTGAGCAGCTGCGAAGCTTACATCTTGTAGGTACTGTACATTATGGGCTATCTCTGTGTTGCCTATAGGGCAGGCCTCTCAAACTTTACTGCACAATGGAATCCTCTGGGGATCTCTTATTAAATTGCAAACTTCCAGGCTCGCCCCAGAACAATGACATCAGAATCTCAGGAGGAGGAATCAGCATTCTTAGAAGTTTTCTGGGTTATCTCAATGTGCACTCAGGGTTGAAAACCACTATTGCCTTATTGCATTAATTGTGGGCATTTTTTTTTCCTGTCCAGTTGCTCAATTGTTCATTCCTTATGTATCTTTGTTAATCTTAATTTTTTAAATGAGTGGATATGCACATATACATATGTCTGCAGGCCAATGAATGATGATTAAATAAATGTTCAGGAATAATCACATTCTTTTAAAGTAAAATTTGGTTCTTCTTACAACTGTCTCCTGTAGTACATGTGTTAGTTTGGGTCCTCCAAGCAGCAGATGCCAAGATGGGATTAGATGTGTAAGAAATTTACCAGCAAAATGCTTGGGAGGGAAGATGAATAGGGAGCTGGAAATGATTGGGAGAGCTAACAGGGCTAGATGTTGGTCTGACCTCTGGGAAGCAGAGAGCAAAGGAATAAATTATGGGTGAAGAGTCTCAGCTCACGACAGCTTTAGGTAAGGTTAACAAACCTGATGGGAGCCTTAAGCAAAAATCATCAGTCAGAAGAGTTCGAGGCTCCCAAGGATAGGTCAAATGGAGGACCCTGCCCTGCTTGACCATTGACTGGGAGTACCGAAGGGAAGGGTAGCCTTGTGCTAACTATCACCTGGGGCCATCAGTCCATGATGCTACTGTCAGAGAACTGAGAAACACATTGCTCTGACAGCCTCAGTGCATCATCTGAATTCCTTTTCCACTTTGAGTCTACCAATCATTCATGTGTAGGAATAGCAAAGGATTGGGAGGGATGAGGCTGTATGACAGGAGGAGGAAAGAAAGCCACAGGGTGAAGAGAGTGACAGATTGGGATGTGAGAAGGTGGCTTCAAGGAGCAGAGGGGAATTAAATGGAGCATTAGTCCTGGTTCACTGACAGACCAAAGGGAGAGATAAAGAGTGGGGGTATGAATGACTGCTGGGAGAAGAGTGAAGGAACAATTTGGACAAGGAGTGAGAAGGACCGTACTGGTTAAATCCCAATAGAGACCAGCTATAGTATGGGTGTCCTTCACTCATGAAAAATGGAGGCATATGTCAACCTGGGGTGGCTACCTCACTCCACTATTCCAAAAAGGCCTGTGGGAGCTTTAATATTGAGAAAACTACTTTATTTCTTTAGCAGTGGTTTCTATCCTGGTTTCATGTTAGAATCATTTGGAAATCTTAAATATACTGATGCCCTAACAGAATAATTCAAGGAATATTTTTGAAGGCATGTGCACACATCAGTGTCTTGACAAGGTACCTCAGGTGATGCTAATGGGCAGCTCAGATTTAGCCTCTTTACCCAATCCAAACATCATGAACAAAGCATGTGCAGGACTAGGAGTAAAGTGTACATTTATTCACATAAATATCTGAGAATAATTTGAGGGCATGGGAATTGTATAAGGTGCTGCAAAGTGGAGATTTTAACATTTAAATAACCCATGAAAATTGTATTTGCAGTCTGATTCTTCCTTGTTTGCATCAAAGACCATAATAAAAACATTATCTGCTCTGCTACAGCAAAATTATGGGGAAAACAACTTCCCACTCCCTTCTCCCAGTCTTCTGGAGGCAGGATGAAATGGGTTTCCAGTTCTAAACAGGCCAAAGCAGATCTGAAGCAAGAATGTACAGGTCCACACAGAGAACAGAACCAAATATAGTCATTCCTCCATATCCACAGAGGATTGGTTCTAGGACCCCCTGTAAATACCAAATTTCCTGGATGTTTAAGTAATCATATAAAATGGTGGAATATTGCATATAACATGCACATTTTCTGGTATACTTTAAATCATTTCTAGATTATTTATAATAGTATAATATGAATGCTATTTAAAAAGTTGCTATACTGTTTTATTAAGGGATTAGTGACAAGAAAAAAATGTCTGCACGTGTTCACTACAAATACATTTTAAAAAATATTTTCTATCTGCAATTGGTTGCACTTGTGCCTGGGGAACCCATGGATGCAGAGGGCCAACTTTACCTTGCTCAGGGTTTGTTTCAACAATCATCCATGAAATATCCTGTGCCTGGTGACATGAGGAGCACTGCAGCAGATATGTCAAAGAACAGGACAACTAGAGGTCCTCCCTTGACATCCAGGTGCAGTCTAGCCCTGCTTGAGATGCAAATTGTAAAAAGACAGGGCCTTCACAATGGAAAAGGGAATACCATTTTGAGAGATATGAGCCACCTAAAGGTATTTGACCAGTAACTGAAGGGCTAATGGCATTAGTGTGGTAGTTTAAGTTTAGTATAAATCTGTAATCATTAATTAATTGAGAACATCCTATGTGCTAGACACTGTGCAAGATGCTTCAACTGATTTCAGAGGGGAAGACCTGGGAAGTTGTCTCATCTGATTTTGGGGAATTCTGTGGTACTGGCATGGAGACAGTTATCTTCTTTGTCCTGAAAAGTTCCTGTGGTAGGGAGAATAATGGTCCTTACCCAAAATGTCCTAATCCCCTAAACGGGGGATGGCTAGGTTGCATTGTGTGACAAAAGGGAATTGGCAGATGGGATGAGTTAAGAACCTTAAGATGGAATTACCCAGGTGGGTCCAATCTAATCATTTGTGTTCTTTTAAGAAGGAAACCTTGTTTAGTTCAAAGAGAGAGAGATGGAACCAAGAAGAAGGGTCAGAAAGATAGCAGTCACCTGCCATTGTTGGGTTTGAAGATGGAGGAAGACCCAAAAGCCAAGAAGTGCATGCAGTCCGTAGAAGTTGAAAAGGATAAGGAAGTCTTTTGAAGTTTCCAGAAAGGAATACAGTCCTGCTGCCATCTTGATTTTTGTCCAGTGAGACCTGTGCTGAATTCTGACCTATAGAACTTATAAAATAAAGATTTTGTGTTGTTATAAACCACTATATTTCTAGTAGTTTGTTATAGCAGCTGTAGGAAACTAGTATAGTCACTGAAGAGTCTGCAATCCATTGTAGAGAGAAGAGACATATTCCTTAATTTTCATTGATTTTTAGTTTTTATTTTGAGATAATTTTAGGTTTACAAAACAGCTGCATAACAGAGCACAGTTCCCACGTACCTTTCACAGTTTTTCATAATGTTAACATCATAGATAATAGTAATAAAATGATCAGCATTAAGAAGTTAATACTGATACAATACAATCAACTGAAGACTTGATTCAGATTTTACCAGTTTTCCATTTTCTACCAAAGGTCTTTTCCTTTTTGTTCCCAGATTCCACTTTGCATTTATTTGTAATGTCTTTTTAGTCTCCTTCAATCTGCGAATTTCCCAGAATTTTCTATTCTTTCATGACTGACATTTCTGAAGAGTGTTGGTTATTTTCTAAAGTGTCTTCCTTTGGGTTTGGCTGGTATTTCTCATGATTATTAGGAAGAATCCCACAGAGGACATGTACTTTTCTCAACGTATCCTATCAGTTGTACACTCTGATGATTTGTCTTTTTACTGATGATGTTAATTTGGTTCACTTGGCTATAGATTTTACCACTGTAAAAGTAAAATTAATACGTGGATATTTTGGGAGATATTCTTACAGCCTATACACATATCCTGTTTCCCCTTAAACATTTTCCCACCAACTTTATCATTCACCAGTGAATCTTGACTATAGTAATTATCAGTGTGGTCTAATCATGGGGCTTTAGTTCCTTTATTCCTTCTACATTTATTAATGGGACTTGTAAGAAAAAAAACTATTCTTTTTCTGTCATTTATTTCTTTATTCAGTTATTTATTTATATCAGATGAACTCAAGGATATTTATTTCATCTTTTGGCTCATGACCCACAATGCTATCATTATTTATTCTGTTGCTCAAATTGATTCATATTTGGTCATTGGAAGCTCTTTCAAGTAGGCCTCTGTGAACTTTTAATATATGCTCAGTCTGTTTAAAAATACTGCTCATTTTGTATTTTCCCTGCCCTAGCTTTGAATTCAATCACTTCTCAAGGAGTGCCCTGATTTTTTTTTTTTATTTACTTATTGATACATTGAACACAAATGGAGTACAGCTATTGTTTCACTGGTTGTACACAAAGTAGAGTCACACCATCTGTGCTTTCATGCATGTACACAGGGCAATGGTATCTGTCACACAATCTGTTATTAATTTTACCCCCCACCTGCCCCACCCCTCCCTTCCCTCTATGCTAGCTATCTTTCCTCCATTCTTGCCATCTTTCCCCCCCACATTATGCATCATCATTCATTTATCAGAGAGACCATTCGGCTTTTGGATTTTTGGGATTGGCTGATCTCACTTAGCATAACAGTTTCCAACATCATCCATTTACCTACAAATGTCATAATTTTATTCTTCTTTATGGCTGAGTAATATTCCATTGTGTATATATACCACAGATTCTTTATCCATTCATCTAATGAAGGGCATCTAGGTTGATTCCACAATCTAGCTATTGTGAATTGAGCAGCTATGAACATTGATGTGGCTGCATCACTGAGGCAATCTGATTTTAAGTCCTTTGGGTATAAGCCAAGGAGTGGGATAGCAGGGTCAAATGGTGGATCCATTCCAAGTTTTCCAAGGAATCTCCACACTGCTTTCCAGAGTGCCTGCACCAACTTGCACTCCCACCAGCAATGTATGAGTGTACCCTTTTCCCCACATCCTCGCCAACACCTGTTGTTGCCTGTATTCTTGATAAAAGACCTTCTAATTGGGGTAAGATGAAATCTTAAGGTGGTTTTGATTTGCATTTCTCTTATAATGAGTGATGTTGAACATTTTTTCATAAATCTGTTGATTGCTTGTAGATCTTCCTCTGTAAAGTGTCTGTTCATTTCCTTGGCCCATTTATTGATTGGGTTATTGGTGTTCGTGATGTAAAGATTTTTGAGTACTTGGTAGATTCTGGAGATTAGTGCTCTGTCCGAAGTGTGTGTGGCAAAGATTTTCTCCCACTCTGAAGGCTCTTTCTTCACATTGCTGATTGTTTCCTTTGCTGAGAAGAAGCTTTTTAGTTTGACTCTATCCCAATCATTGATTCCTGCTTTTATTTCTTGCGCTTTGGGAGTCATGTTAAGGA
>JAJEJO010000209.1:0-16589 GCA_020662805.1 Glaucomys volans
GTGAGAGGACCCCCGGCTAGCTCCCCCTGCTACAGCACTGCTTGCTTTCTGCTGGGGATAAGTCCCCACTGCTGAGGCCACAGGAGACTTCTGCGCCAATTATGGAGTGATAGCAGAGGAAAGACAGTTTGTTTTTCCAATACTCATTTACTGGTTTTGATTTTTATCCATACATACCTGTGATAAAGTTTTTAATTTACAAATCAGGCACAGTAAGAGTTTAACAACAATAATAAATAGAATAACTATAACAACATACCATAATAAGTTATTGAAAAATTATGAGGTGTTTATTTTTGGAATTTTCCATTTAATTTTCAAACCACAGTTGACCACAGGTAACTGAAACCTTATAAAGCAAAACCTCAGATAAGGGAAGACTCCTGTATGTGTGCTGAATAACAACACAACCCTAGAATAAACAGGAACAGTACTTGTCTGTAGGCCAGAATTCTGCTCCTGGTCTTGCACCTCTCCTTCCATCTTCACAATATTGGTTAAGATAATAGATAGAGGACCAGGGGCCTTTTTTTTTTTTTTTTTTTTTTTTTCTTTTAAAAACAAAAGGAAAGGGTGGAGGGGGTCTGGGTTAATTCCCCATCCTTTTCATTTACAAACAAAGTTTGTTCAAGCTCTAAATAATGGGGTAAAAATGATACAGATGACTACCATTTCAAATGTGGGCCCCAACAGCCCTGGTCCCTATCTCTGAAGGCCAGCTCCTCCAGCCTTGCAAGTTCAAGCAAACAAGATCAGGCTAATCTCATCCTATGATTAGCAGGGAAAACACAGGCTTCAGAGTGAGAGACAGCTAGGCTTTCAACTCTGGCCTGGAGACTTGAAGTGTCCCACTTTCCTTCCCTAAAAGATGGGACAACAATGATTTGTACCTCACAAGGCTGTGGAGAGGACTGATTGAGAGAAAACACGTTAGGGCCATGCTTGGACACACGGTAATTGCCTAATAAATGCTGAAGTTCAATTATGTTCTTACTTCCCTGAACAGACTCTAAGACTGAAGCAAGGACTACATCTAATAACTTGTTTGCATCTTTCTTTACTGACAGCCTCCTCCCTGCCCACCTAGCACAATGTGTCTGATGTCAGTTAAGAATAAACAAATGCCATCTCACAGTCATTAGGGTGGCTACTCTCCAAAAAACAAAAACAAAAGAGAAAATAACAAGTGTTCAAGACAGCTGCGAGAAATTGGAACCCTGGTACACTGTTGGAGGAAACGTTAAATAGTGTAGCTGCTTTAGAAAATAGTGTGGTGGTTCCTCCAGAAAATAAAAATCAAACTCCTGTATGATCCAACAATCCCACCTCTGGGTATATACTCAAAAGAACTGAAAGAAGGATTTGAACAGATAATTGTACACCCTTGTTCATGGAAGCATTGTTCATAAGAGCCAAAAAGAGGAAGCCGACTAAATATTTACTGGTAGGTGAATGGATAAACAAAATGTGAGCTGTACATATGAAATTTATTTTTCAGCCTTACAAGGGAAGGAAATCCTGACACATGCTACAATATGGGTAAGCCTAGAGGACATGATGCTAAATGAAATAAGCCAATTACAAAAAAGATAAATACTGTATGATTCCACTCATGGGAGGCACCTAGAAAAGTCAGATTCACAGAGCCAGAAAACAGAATCATGGTTGCCAGGAGATAGGGGGACAGGGGAATAGGGTGGTGTTTAATGTATATAGAGTTTCAGTTTGCAAGATGAAAGAGTTGTGGAGATTGGCTGAACAACAATGTGAATGTACTGAACTGTACTGAACTACGTAATTAAAAATGGTTAAGATGGTAAATTTCATGTTTTACATATGCATGACAATTAAAAGGTTTTAAAAAATGAAGGAATATGTTTATATGTGCTATACCATAAATGAACTTTGAAAGCATTACACGAAGCAAAAGAAGCCAGACATAAAAGATGTCTCTTACATGATCCTGTTTATATGAAATGTCCAGAATAGACAAATACAAAGAGACATAAAGTAGATTAGTAGCTGCTAGGGACTGAGGGGGGAAGGGAATAGATATAACCACTAATGGATACAAGATGTGCTTTGGGGGTGATGAAAATGTTCTAAAATTAGATAATAGTGATGCGAACTCTGTGAATACCCTAAAAACCACTGGATTGTATAAAGTGTGACTTTTACTGAATGTGAATTATATCACAATATGGCTGTCATTAAAAAAAGAGTGAAAGGGCTGGGGATATAACTCAGTTGGTAGAGTGCTTGCCTTGCAAGCACAAGGCCCTGGGTTCAATCCCCAGCACTGCAAAAAAAAAAAAAAGAATGAACAAATGAGGTCTAACTATATCCAGATCACTGGGATTGGTTTATTCAGCATCAATTCCCACAGAAGGGATGTTTATCAAAAGAGTAGCTGGGAGAGGAGGACGAGGAAATTACCGTTAGGTAAGAGAAAAAAGTTCTGATGTGTTATGGCACAAGAGGATGTTGGTAGATAACAATAATTATTGTGTATTTCAAAAAAGCTAGAAGAAAGGATTTTTGAAGGTTTCACCACAATGAAATGATAAATGTTTGAGAAGATAGATATGCTTGCCCTGATTTGAATATTAAGCACTGCATACATTGAAACATTACAAGGCACCCCATAAATATGTATAATTTTTATCAGTTAAAAATAAAATAAATATATAATGGGAAAAAAGACTGATTTGGGTCAGAAACATGAGTAGCAAGAGGTTCTAATATGGAATATTAGCAAACCTCTGCCTCAGTCCCAGAAACCTTGGAGATTTTCTAGCTAATCCTGCCAAGAGCTGCTAGAAGCCCTAGGCTTTGGCAATTGACCAGAGGACCCACTTCTCCTTGGAGCCACTGGATAGTCTAACCCCAAATCCCTTCAGGGAACTAGAAAAGAGGCAGTACATCTATTCCCCAAGAAATGCCCTATGGGGAAATCAGTTTACTACTTGCCTTTGTTATGATGTAATTGCACGCTACTCATTGATAATGTGCAAAAACAATCATGAGACAGTATAAACAAACAGCTGGTGAGCAAGCTTCTTGCAAAATGCTAAAGGCAAACTTTAAAAAATAAGTTTTAAATCCGTTTTAAAAACCTGACACGGTAATCCCAAATGTGCAGCAGAGCATATGCAGCAGCTCGGAAGTGGCAATGACACATTCTGTAAAATGGCATATTGTTAGGACCATTCACAGGAGAAAACCTGAAGGCAGGATGAGCCAGAAAGTGGAACTATGATTTTCTGGCAGGCATTCATTTCCATCGATGATCCAAACTTTTCATGCTTGAAAACACCTTCTGTCCCCTAGCACATTTTCACACAGCATGTCAATTTCAAGTTGCTTCTCCTGAAAATGCTCTTCTTACCCATCAAACAGGAACCTCTGTGCTTCTTGTCTGGGGGCTAACATGCAAGGTATGTCTAGTGCCCAAGACCCTCAACCTGCACTGCTCGAGGACCTGGTGCTGTATTTCTAACAACTGGAATGGGGCTTCTAGAATCGAGTCTTTGAAAAACAACAAAAGGAATTAAGTATTTGAAAATTACCAAATCATCACTATAGTAAACAATTAATGTAGACCCAGAAATAATGATTATGACAGGCTTAGTTTTATCTCCTACCCCTTTTTTCTGAAAAACTTTAATTCTTCAAGCCCCAGCAAGGATGGCAGAGTCTGGGGCCCGTCCGGGTTTGTCATCTGAATGTTACTATCTTGATCTCTTTCTGCAGTCTCCTGTGGATTCCAGCACAAGCAGAACAGACAAGAGCATTCTTGGTTCTTAGCCCTAGAATGTGGGTTGGCTTCATTTTCTGAGGTTGCTTCTTGCTACTCCTTTATAAAAGAAAAAAAGACTTTGTATTGCATAGAAACAAAACCATGTCCTGTAAAATTCACTGTTTTGAAAGTGTGCAATTCAGTGGATTTTAATATATTCCCAAGGTTGTGCCACTGTCACCACTAACTTTAGCAATCCCATGCTCTTTAGCAATCATTCCTATCCCCTCCTTTCCCCATCCCATGAATATCACTAATCTAATTTGTTTCCATTGATTTTCTCATTCTAGACATTTCATGTAAAGTCATATGACGAGGTCTTTTGCATCTGACTTCTTTCAAGGTTTCGAGGCACATTCATGCTGTTACTTGTGTTAGGACTTTATTCCTTTTTGTGGTTGAATAATATTCTGTTAAGCACATAGACCATATTTTGTTTATTCATTCATCAGTTGATGGAAGCTTGGGTTGTTTCTACTTTGGGGTTATTATGAATAGTACTTGCTGTGTACCTATGTGTGCAGTTTTTGGGTGGATACATTTTTCAGTTCCCTTGGGTACATTAACTATGAGTGGAGCTGCCGGGTCATATGGTGACACTATGTTAACTTTTTGAGGAACTCCCAGACCAACTATACCATCTTACACCTGTGGTTACTTATTACTATGGTAGTAATAAGGCCTTTTCTTTTTTTCTTTATTTTGTGCTCCTCATTACCCCACCTAATCCTCAGATCTCTCTTGCAAGATCCTTCCAGGTAAGTTTTTGTTTTCCAACTCATCAACTCACTCCAGCTCACCCCCATTCGAAGAGAGGTAACTTGCTCCCAAGCAAAGAAAAGTGAAAGAAAACAAAACCGTGGCAAGGACCAACTGCACACCAAGCGTCATATTCCACAATGCACGTGTCCCGGTTCTTTGTGACTCACAGTAAGACATGAGGTAGATGTCACTGTCCCCACCTTACCAATAAGGAAACTGGAAAGTCTTTGCTAGTGTTATTGCTCCATGCTGCCTCCCAGGCCACCAAGAAAATGGTTCTCAGACTGTGTGTATCAGAACCTGATAGTACTTTATGAGTTCAGCAAAAAAACAGCATTTGGGGCCAAACGATGAAGATTCCTTAAAAAAAAAAAAAAAAATCTACTCCTAAATTCAAACTGTTTATTAATTCTATGAAGACCTTGTCGATCTTATTCATATTGTCTTCCCAGAGGGGCATATAGTTGTTATTCAGTAAGTATTTATCTAATGAATGAATTTTTCTTCTAAAAATCTGGCAAATCTATTAAGGCATTGCTTCCCAAATCTGACTGTAAGTAAAAAGTAGCCAAAAGGCTATTTTTAAAAATACAGTTCACTGGGCCCCTCTGAATCAGACTCTCTAAGGAATTAGAGTTGGAATCATTATTACATTTCCCCAGGCAATGTGGGCAAACGTTCTACAGACCTTCGTTTGGGTGCCGGCTCTTAGAGGTGCTACCATAGGGCCAGTGACATCTGAGGTTTCCTCCCCAGGACTAGGAGATCTCACTTTGGACCAGAACCACATATCAGCAACTGTACAGTCAAGATTCTTTTTTTAGATCCATTGTTATTATAGTCTGCTGACCACCACTGGCTTCACTCCAACCATTAGACTGTAAGTTATTCATACCAAGATGGAGTCATTTTTGTCAAATTTAAACAAAATAGAGTGAGGAGGCCTATATGGAAAGGACTTCATGCACACATGGGTATGATTAGAACGATTACAAAGACTCTCTGAAGGGCTCTTATGCACATATGCCTGTAACCAGGACTTGTGCCAAGGACTTTCCAACCCAGCACGTTGCCCCATGAGTCACAAGTACAGCTAGCTAGATGCATAAAAACACTTGCCTGATATAGTTTCTATTAATGAATGGACGTCAACTTCCACAATAAGTCCCTGTCATCAATGTTCTCTGATCTCAAAACAACTTACATATACTCCCCATTTTACCTTTAAAATCCCTTAACTCCCTTGGCCTCCCTGAATGTGCCCATGGTTGCCATGGTGAGCGGTTCACATTTCATTGTCCTGTTATTCCACATTGCACTCATTCCTCTGGAGAGCCTCTCTCTGTTATTTAGGTTGAAAGTTATTGAACCTTCAATGTGAATGACAATTCCCCATCTTTGAAGAGCCCCACAGGTCAGTCTTTTCCTAGTCCCCTATTTTATAGATCTGCTTTCTTCTTATTAATTAAAGGGGATTAAACCCATGCTAGTTTGAATATCAGAAATTATCTGTGCACAAAAAATAATTCTCACCATATTGTGGGGCACAGTGGAGCATGCCTGTAACCCCAGTAACATGAGAGACTGAAGTAGGAGGATTGCAAATTCAATGCCAGCCCAGGCAACTTAGCAAAACCCTGTCTCAAAAAAAATTTTTTTAAAGGTTGGGGATGTGGCTCAGTGGTAGAGCTTCCCTAGGTTTAATTCTCAGTACAAAAAAAAAAAAAAGAAAGAAAAAACTCACTTCTTACCACTGCTTATATGCCAAAACTGTCCCCTCTATTCCTCAAGGGCTTGAAGGATGAACACATACCTTGCAAGAAAGGTTGGGTCCCCCTTTTTCCTCCACCTATAGAAAGGATCAGGAGTTCTTACATATTCAATATTTCTTTCAAAGTCAGAGATAGTATAGGAGATTGTAAAGTCTTTCCTCATTGACCAGAGAAAAAGAGCTCCTGACCCATTTTTATTTGTACAAGGGATCTTGTATCCCTTTTCCCCCTAGGATGAAGGAGGATTTTTATCACACAAACTGAAATCTAGAGATATCCAACTATTTATCTATAGTTAGAGTAGACCCACAGGGTGAGCAAAACCAGGTTGTGTCACTAGGGCTGCACCTTAGTCAGGGTAAGGGTGCAGAATGAAGATGTGAGTGAAGGGATCAACCGAGAGGGGAGAAAGGGGGAAGCAGGCAGGATGGCCACTAGTAGAACCCAGGAAACAAAGCACAGGATCCAGGAGAGTACAATCCCAGTGCAAGCAAACTGGCACCAGGAACTTAAGTCTCAAGATAGCCTCACAGATATGTCAAGAATGTCAACATGGACTCTAGCACTTTATCAGCCAAGGTGTGGTCTTTCAACCAGAAGCAACAGTATCACTTGAGCATTTGTTAGACATACAGAGCCTCAGGTCCCACTACGCAATTTAACAAGGTCTCTGTATCAGGTCAATGCACAATAACGTGCCCTGAACCAGCTTGAGAACAGCATAACTCAATATTAAAACCTGGTAGATGATTCAGCTGAACCTGGGGCTAGTCAACTCTGCACCTTTGTGTGCCCATGAATTGCCTGGGAAGATTCTGTTCCAAGGACTTTGGGTAGGCACAGAAGCTCTTATAGTTTAAGCAAGCACACAGGTGATTCTAATTCCAGAAGTTCCAACTGATTTAGTTTTGGACAGATGACATAAGGTTCCCATGTATGTGTGTACAGAATAACGTTTTAAATTCTTGACCAATTTTTTTCATGTATTTTCTCTGTTCCTTATTGCTCATTTCCAGAAGATAGTTCATTCTGTGCCCACTGCCATTTGCCAAGGATACGAACAGATGGAAAACTCAAGAAGAATAAGAGTGCTATAGACAGACAGATAAGCAGATAGACCTCTTTCCAACAATAGCCCCCCAAAACCTTAAGCTCTCAGTGATACTAAAGGAGTTGTACATACACCCAGAATTGCTTCATTCTGGGGGAAAGGAAGGACAGGAAAAAGGAAGACTGGGGCTCCGTGCTCTGATGACTCCTGAGAGGAATGGCTGCCCAAGAAATTCCTGTGCTCTCAAAAGTAGCATTTAGTCACACAGGAAAGGCAGACAGGGATGAGGGGCATCTAAGGAGCAACCTCATACATTGAGAACAGTCTTTTCAGGCACCTCGTGGACAGAGGACTTGAAGACCAAGTGGGCCTTCACCACCACCATCACCATTGTGCCTTGGTATTCACAAATCCTCTGAATATAGACTGACATGCAAATATAATACCACCAGAAGGGGCATGGTATTGAATGTAAAGCCCCAGGGATTGGGGACTCCTAATTCAGTTTTTGTAGACATTACAGACAGCTAGACTGTAGATCAAAAAATCATACTTACATGCCAGGCATGGTGTGTACGCCTGTAATCCCAGTGGCTCGGGAGGCTGAGGCAGGAGGATCGGGTTCAAAGCCAGCCTCAGCACGGGCAAAGTGCTAAGCAACTCACTGAGACCCTGTCTCTAAATAAAATACAAAATAGGGCTGGGGATGTGGCTCAGTGGCTGAGTGACCCTGTGTTCAATTCCCAGTTCCAAAAAAAAAAAAAAGTCATACTTACTACATGGGAAAACCGGCAGGACTTTAACTTTAGAATTGTGTTCCACATTGTTCTCTTACAGAGAGGGGCCTTTCACATGGTGTCACTCAAACAGCAGTCTTTCTTGCCACTTCTCCAAACATTTCCTCTCTGAGGCTGGATAATCATCTCTTTGGGTAGAGGGATCAGTTACTCAAATTGAACGTGCTTAATATTCAAATAAATATTCTTATCAGTGTAGTTCTTCATTTGAAGTCAAGGTGAATGTGTCAGCTTTGGGAAGAAATGCCAACTAATGACAGCTAGGATAGTGCTATGATCTGGCTCTTCGTTCCCTCCAAAATTCATGTTGAATCCTACTCCCCAGAGTCCCCGTGTTTATGGTATTGGAGGAGCTGCCTTTGGGAGATAATCAGGAATAGATGAGGATGGGGGTGGGGCCCTGATGATGGCATCAGTGACTTTATAGGAAGAGGGACCAGAGTTAGTAAACTTGCTCCGTCCCACATTGTGAAGCCCTGTACCACCTTGGGACTCTACAGTCTCCACCAGCACGAAGGCTCTCACAAGATGTGACTGGTTCACTGTGGACTTTTCAGCCTCCAGAATTATAAGAAATAACTTATTTTCTTTATAAATTGCTCGGTATTTGTTATTCAGTTTCAATAACAGAAAATGGACTAAGACAGTGTCCTCCTCATTTATACCCTTTTACCTTCTCGGTGATGAAGTTCAACTTTTCTAAAGATACAGGGTCTTCCCAGCCTGAAATGTTGATCCCAGAAAGACTAATTCCTGTGAAAAGCATTTGCCCTATAATTAGTTACAGAGTAACCGATTTAAGTGAGTTTGAGTTTCTGGGATTACAATGGCTAGCTAGAGGCAGTGGTAGTCTGATCTTCCAGAAGTGAGCACTGGTCTGAGGTGAAGACATGCTCAGGGAAAGAAAAAACATCCCCCACACATTCTCCAGTTTCTGTTATTTCTGTGCAGGAATTTTTCCCACTCATTCTAAAGAACAGCAGGTTCTGGGCTTGTGCCAGCCCCACATCTCCACACCTGCCATTAGCCTCTATGGCAGGCTGCCCCCATACTCTCTGAGGAGGGCAACAGGAGGCTCCTCTGGCCTCCAAACCAGCAGGGAAGTGCAACAAACTGTCTGAAAGTGAGCCAGGACAGTTAGCGTGACTCAAATTACAACTATTACCTCTGCCTGTCCCCCCTTCCTCCTCCCACCTCTCATTGCTTCCAGAAAGCACCTGTCTGTGCGTCCTGCATTTCCTCCTACTTTTGCTATAGTGTCTATATGATTGTATGACCTCATACACTTCAGAGGGACAGCCAACTGTAAGGGAATCATTGATTCTAGGGTGGCCAACTTGTGTCGTGTGGGCAAAGAAGGAGAAAGAGAGAAAAGGTACAGAGTTGGAAGACGCTGTGAAATGGAAGATGAGAGATGATCGGCCAGCCTCGGATCCTGGTAGCTCATTTCCTACTTCCCTACTTCCTACACATTAATGGCCCCTGGGTTCTACAAGGTGTCATTGTGCATCATCATAATATTTCAAGTCTCCATCACAGCTATGCTATTCTTCACTTATCTTGTCCACCTCTCTGTCGATGAACTGGGGTCTGGTTGACAGTAGGGATCCCTTTTATTCGTATTTGGAACTCCAGCCCTTTGCAGAATAGTCTGGTACAGAAAAGGTTATTCAAACACCAGTTGAATGAGGCCTGAGGCTGCAGCTCAGGTAGAGTGCTTGCCTAGTATATGCAAGGGCTTGGGTTTGATCCCCGGCACAACCTGAAAAGAGGAAAAAAACTCACAAGATATCAGTTAAATGAATAAAGGGGCAACTTGATTATCACATTATCCTTAAAGAGCACATATTTCATAATTGAAAAATATGGTGGCACATCATGTTTGGTGCTTTACATGCACACAAATATTTGACATCTTTTTTGCCATTCATGAGTTGACAGTGAAGTCAAATATTCTTTGACAAACATAAAGCAGCAGAATAAAAACATTATATGTGCATGAATGGCTTTTAAAATCACACTAATGGTGTAGGGAATCGATTTAATAATTGTGGGAGTTTCTTGTCCAGACAGAAGAGGGTGGAGCATATTTTCTCTGTTGAACCCAGGAGGCTTTGTAATGAAAGAAGAGCCATCTACAGAGTTTCCTAAATGTTAAAAGGAGAACGACAGGGTAAAAGGCAGGGTGGCCTAGGTCAGGAAGGGCCAGGTATGTACCGGGTGGAGGTACAGGGTTGTTACAATTTTTGAGGGTTTAAGGAAGTGATAAAGTTTATTATTTCACAGTTCTGGAGACTTGAAGTCCAAAATCAAGGTGTCAGTGTGTTGGTCCCAAATGCTGCAAGGGAAGACTGACTTTGGCTGGTTGGTCTGCATCTCACATTCACATGGTGTTCTCCTACCTTTGTGGCTGGCTCCAGATTTTTTTATAATGACACCTGTCACGTTGGCCTAAGGCCCCCTCTACTGACTTCTTTTTAACCTGATTTCTATCTTCAAGTAAGGTCACATTCTGAGATACTGGGGATTAGGAAGTCAGCATGTGAATATTTTTTTTCTTTTTTTGTACTGGGGATTGAACCCAGGGGCACTCCACCACTGAGCCACATCCCAGCCCTATTTTGTATTTTATTTAGAGACAGGGTCTCACTGAGTTGCTTAGCGCCTCACTAAGTTGCTGAGGCTGGCTTTGAACTCGTGATCCTCCTGCACCTCAGCCTCCCAAGTGTTGGGATTACAGGCGTGCACCATCGCGCCCGGCTTAGCATGTGAATTTTAAGGGAAACACAATTCTATCTGTATACTGGGGTGCCCTGGAAGTGCTGTGAGATAAGGGTATGTTCATGTCCTTGTTCAAATTCCAGATCTCAGCTGGGCGTGGTGGCGCATGCCTGTAATCCAAGCAACTTGGGAGGCTGAGTCAGGAGGATGGCGAGTTCAAATCCAGCCTCAGCAACTTAGCGAGGCCCTAAGCAACTCAGTGAGACCCTGTCTCTAAATAAAATACAAAATAGGGCTGGGGATGTGACTCAGTGGCCGAGTGTCCCTGAGTTCAATCCCTGGTTCCAAAAAAAAAAAAAAACAAATTCCAGATCTCCAGCTGGAAGTTCTTTCTTTGTTACTCTCTGTTGTCACGCTGTCACTACCCTTGCCCCATCACGTGTGCTTTTTATGACTGCTAGAAGTGAGCGCCCTTGGGTGGTACTTAAGACTGTAGAATCTCCTGCAGGACCTTCAGGACGAGATGCTACCTCCCTCACAGTCATTCGACCTCTTGGCAGCAGCACCCACATCCTGCCATCCAAGTTAAAAAGGCCAAACAGGAAAACTCGGTCTTGTTCACAACCAGAGCACAGGCAGGTGATGCAGTCTTAACTAACAGCACCTGATGTGGCTTCTGCTGGGGACCTTTGGCAAAGCACGTCCTCCTCAATAACTGAAAGAAACAAGATGGGAACACCCTCCCCTTCCTGCCCTGAACATGCCTGGTGGGGAGGGAACGTTCGGAGTTCCAAAGTGATGTCACGAAAGCATTGAGAATGGCAGAGTAGGAAAATTAAAACTTCTGAACAACTTTGGTGGACTGATATCCACATTCCAATCCCTGAAAACTGTAAATCTTAACCTTATATGACAAAAGGGACTTTGCAGATATAATAAAGCTAAGAATCTTGAGATGAAGAGATTATCCTGATTTATCTGTGTGAGCCTTAACTGTGACCATGAGTGTCTTTATAAGAGTAAGATTTGACCATATAAGTGGGAGAAGGGAATGATGGAAGAAAGAGGTTGGAATGACTCAAGGTTGGGGTCATAAACCGAGGAATGCAGTTAGCCTCCAGGAGCTAAAACAGGCAAGAGAAGAGGCTTTCCTCGAGAGCCTCCAGAAGAAAACAACTCTGCCAACGGACTATAATCCAGTGACACTGATTTAGGACTTCTAGCTCCCAGAACTATAAAGGATAAACTCCTGTAATTTTAGGCTAAGTTTGTGCTGATTTATCATAGCGACAATAGGAGAGTAACACAACAGTAGGACCTCTACCTCTGGATTTCTTGTGAAATGACGTCATTTTATAAATTCCTTGTGTTTTTAAGCTACTTTCAGCAGAACTTGTTACTTGCAGCCTGAAGCAACCTAAATAATATTTTGAACATGATTTATGACCAATCGGTGAGATTATTAGGACATTGGCTCTACTGCTAACATAAAAAGATTTTTTTTTTAATTGAGGGCTAGTAGGGCAGCTTGAAGAGCTTTGCAGGCTGGGGTTATAGCTCTATGGTAGAGCACTTACCTTGCATGCAAGAGATCCTGGGTTTGATCCCCAGCACGGCAAAATAAAAAAGGAACTTTGCTCTAGGCTTATTTTATTTACTTCCCACTTTCTTATTTTTAGTAGTGAAAAGAAATAGCAGTTTACTTAAATTATCATAAAAGTATGTCTGAGTCCTCCACTATTCCTGTGATGTTGTCTTATCCTTGTGGTCCAAGATGACTTGCCATGGAAGAGGGGAAGGCTCCACCAGGACAAGGCACACTCCAGAAAACTGCCCTCCACTCAGTACAAATGTCAGAACCATGCCTACCTCTCAGGGAAGCTGGAAGTCTTGACTCCAAAGTGCCCAATTAAGGCTGGGAATGTGGCTTAGTAGCAGAGTGCTTGCCTAGCATGCATGAGGCCCTGGGTTCTTGAATTTCCAGCACACACACACACACACACACACAATACAGATTTTGGGGGGCTGGGGATGTAACTCAATTGTTAGGGTGCTTGCCTAACATGCACAAAGTCCTAGTGCCACAAAAAAGAAGAACAAACAAATCAAAGTGCCCAATTAGAAATTCAAAAAGTAAAACAGAACAGGAGACAGTGTACTTTTGGGAACAACAAATGGTCTCTGTTTCAGTTCTGTTTCAGGAAAGATGCTATAAGCATTAACGTTAAAATCAAGGAGGCTTCAGCCTCTCAGTGCAGTGGCCTAATAGTTAAAATCCTGGCTGTGAAACTGAACTCAATCTAGACCACTTCCTTCGCCATGGGTTAAGTTGTTATTTTGTTGGTCTTGTTGGTTAGTTTAGCAGAACCGAATACATAAGAAAGATATAAATGGTAGTACCCTTCCCCTTGCCTTCCAGTCACACCTAGAGCACCTCTTTGGATCATTAATACTCAAGGAGGACACTTTGAAACAATGTGTTTCTCTAAGAGGAAATGAAACCATACTGCTTTACAGATAGACACACTAACTCAGGGGGGATTTCTAAGGCTGCTGAATTTATTTCTCCTATGAGTGAACCTGCTGAACCACCCACCTCAACCCTTGGTGATAAAAAACTGGGCCCATCTTGCTGCATTCAGTGCTTGGTTTATTTTAGAATCACTGACTATAGGGAAACCACTTAGCAGATGAGAAGATATTTTCAATGACAGCCCCGCCTCGCCCCCCCCCCCCAGTTCGTGGTTGCCATGGCACTGCTTTAAACTGTGCCTGTGCTGAAATATTTTGTCACAGTGTGGCATGCTGTTCCCGCACAGTGAGACCACATCTATCTCGTCCTCCTGTTTGCTGAATGATGCTTGACATCTGCCTCAGGAACAGACCTATGTCAGCCAGAGAGCAAATCCATGTGGGTGCCACACTCCCTGCCTAGTCCATCTATCAGGTACTGGGATTGGAAACAACTGAACTAGGAAACAAGCCATCTGAGCTCCACTCACAGGTCTCCACTGTTTTTTTGGGCAAACACATTAAATTCTGTGCCTTGGACTTCTCACCTGCACAATGAGAAAGACGGAAGAGATTGTCCCCAAGGTCTCTTCCTGATGTAACTGGCTCCAATTCCTGCATGCTGTTTTGCAGCAGAGTGCGTGAGGCAGTCCCCATAGGCGGTTGCACAGCCCTCCCGTGCTGACTGTTCTGAAACTCCCCTCCAGCACCTCGGGGCTGTTTCAGAGTTGTTTCCAGTTAATTCCCTGGCAAGATGCCATTTGCCAAAAGGGCCCTTCCGTTGTACTAAGGGAACTGTTTTCAGCTCTGGTTGAGTCATTATTTGCCTTGGAAACATTTTCTTTTCAGGATAGTCCTAGTTCAAGGCTCACATAGCACTCCCCTGCAGAAAAGGTAAGTTCTAAAACTAGAGAAAGGCATGCAAGCGAGACTGTTCTCTGAACCTGTTTTGCAGAATAGTGTCTCATGGGACTGGGAGAGGTGGGAGAAAGAAACCCTGATACCTGTCTAACCAGCATGCAGCACATCCCACTAGCTGAAGATGAAGTCATCTTTCCATTTCTGCTTGCCTTGCCCTGACCCCTAGCACTGGCGCGCTGACTGTAGGAGCTGGGCTTTTGCCTTCAAATTCTTCCTCCCACCCCACTCCAATTACTTCTGGGAATTCACAGTGAGGGTTTCATGTATATCCCCCCCACAAAAAAAATAATAATAATAATAAATAAAGGCCCAGAAACAAGGGTAATAGCAAGTCCTGGCATACACCAGGGTACAGTCATGCAAAAAAATCTAGGACCTCAATAACAATCACCATCTTGCAAATGAGGATTGTGCACCTCTGTCTGCTTGATAGAGAGTGAGAGAAAACTCTCTACAGACTTCATGGATATGAAATATTGGCTGACTCTTGAAGAACGGATGCTGGATCCAATAATAATGATTTTAATAATAATTTTATAATAATAATGAAGCAAATGTCAATTGCCTTGCTCCCCAAATGGCTGAGAATCATTCATTCTTTTTTCCTTTATTTTTTAAAACAAGATTTCATTTTGTTGCCCAAGCTGGACTTGAACTTGTGCTTCTCTTGCCTCAACCTCCCTAGTAGCTGGAATTATAGGTGTGTGCCACCCAGCAAACATTCTTTTTTCTTTTTTTCTTTTCTTTTTGTTCTCTCTCTCTCTCTCTTTCTCTCCTTTTTTTTTTTTTTTTTTTTTTTTTTTTTTTTTCTGGTAATGTCCCAGACTGGAATTAGGGCAAAAAGATCATTGCATGTCTTTCAATGTCATGCGGGAGCATTGTCTAATAGACCCAACCAAACATTATTCCTTTGGAGAATGTATCTTTATTTGGCTTATTAATTATGATTATTAGGGTACAGAGTCTATGAAGTTACCTGTTAATTTGTGCATATTTGTCTGTTAGAGATGCAAATGATTCCCATTCAATAGAAAAGACAATCCAAAGACTGCAGTTTCTTACTCTTTAGGACATTAATCATATTTACCTCTAACAGCTAACATTTCAGCATGCTTTCCCTAGCTGTATACAAAGGTCTGTTCCTTGAATTATTCTTGGATTAGCTTTATTATATTGCTGGTTCCATCATTAAATGAGTTAAATAACATTTTTACACATGCTTACCATGTATTTGATGAGAACCATGTTTTAAACTTGGAAATTTTTTTCTTCGGCATTCATTGAACACATTTATTAAGACACTATTACAAGTGGCGTAGTTCATTTGGGCTACTGTAACAAAATACCATAGACTGGGTAGCTTGTAAACAACAGAAATTTATTTCTTATAGTTCTGAAGACTGGGAAGTCCAAAGTCATTGTGCTGACATATCTGTTATCTGATGAGAGCCTACTTCCTGGTTCCCAGACAGCCTTGCAAGGTAGGAGGGACAAAGGAACTCTCCAGATCTTCTCTAACAAGGGCACTAATTCCATTCATGAGGGCTACATTCTCATGATCTAATCACCTCCTCAAAGCCTCCCAATTCCTAATACCATCATTGTGGAGGTTATGATTTCAACACGTTAATTTTGGGGGTAGAGGACACAAATATTCTGTCTGTAACAATAGGCAAGGCACTATGCCATGAGCCAAGGGAACAACAGAGAACAAGATAAAGTTATCTGTTCTCACAGGGCAAACATTCTGGAGGGGACAATGTTTGCAAATAAATCAATAAATTATAGATAATTATTAGGATAATGGTACTATTGCAGAAATTAATGGAGGACTTAATCAGAGAAGGCTTCTCTGACCAGGTGATGTTAAGCTGAGACTTGAAACACAGAAGCCAGGCCTTCAAGAAGGAAGGCGGAAAGGGTTCTAAGAAGACAATGAGCATGAGGACCCTGTTGTGGGACCAGGTTCAGAGTCCAGGAACAAAAAGGCCAGGGCAGATAGGGAGCAACAAAGGATCAAAGGGAAAATGACATGATGACATGAAATAGGGTCAAAGAGGTGATGTAGAACTTAGAATTTAATCTCATTAGAATGTATTTAGAACTAAGGAATGAAAGAAGGGACTGTTCACTGGTCAGAAGCTGGGTGACACAGGATCTTAGTTATTCAAATATTAAATTGCTGGTTTTTCTTCACTTTCTTAATGTGAACATTTTACAGACAATGGTGAATTTCCCAAAAAAATAAAAAAAAT
>JAJEJO010000209.1:16689-118061 GCA_020662805.1 Glaucomys volans
GATCCTCCTGACTCAGCCTCCCAAGTCACTTGGATTACAGGCGTGGGCCACTACGCCCAGCTAGTACAATACTATTAACTAAACCAGTAAACTCCGGTTATTCAGATTTCTCTAGCTTTTCCATGACTTCATATTTCTGTTCTAGGATTCAATCCAGGATATTATATTGAATCACTTGTCATGACTCCTTAGTGTCCCTAGTCTGTGGCAGTTTCTCTGTCTTTCCTCATTTTTCTTGACCTTGACACTCTTGAAGAATGCCAGACATTTTACAAAATGTCCTTTAATCTGGTTTTAATGTTTTTTCATGATTAGACTGAGGTTACAGGGGAAGAAAACAACAGAGGTGATCTTTCTCTCTCTCTCTCCCCGCCCCCCTCATCTCTCTTCGTAAGTTGTCTTTTGACACACATACAATTTAAGGCCTTCACTGAGAATTATCTTGTGATACTCGGGGGAGGAGGATTTGTGATATTCAGAAGAAGGTTCATGATACTGAGGTGGGGGGAGAGAATTTCATGTTGTTCTGCAGAGGAAGGGAAACATGATTATAAGTGAACAAATTCAGAAGTGTGGCCTCAGTAAAAGATGCTGATAGCACACATATCAAATGGGACACAGTGTCCAGCAAAATCTTAATGAGCTGGGATTTTGCTGATATTTTAACTTTTTCTCTAACTGGCAATTTAAAGCAGTGTGAAGTTCTATTATGGGGTTGTTTTTCTTCTTCAGTAGACAGGGCTATACCTTGAATTTGAATTTATTCCAAGACTAGGGGAAAGTTGACAAAGGATTTTAAGCTGGAGACTAGTATTCCAAGCTGAAGAAACAGCGTATTCAGAGAAATGGAGCCCATGGGGTGGGCCCCACCTGCAGTCCCAGCTACCTGGGAGGTTACAGCAGGAACACTGCTTGAATACAAGAGTTCAAGACTAGCCTGGGCAACCTAGTGAGACCCCATCTCTAAAAGTAAAAAAGAAATTAAGACATGAAGGTGTGAGGACACATTTGGCACATTCAAGGAATCAGATGTTTTGGAGGGTAGAGTGAACAAAGGTAACTGTGGGATATGAAATTAGAAAGGAATCAGAAGTCAGGGCAGAAAGGGACTTATCCATTAGGTTAAGACCTTTTGGACCTCATAAGTGATCCAGAAGTCAACGGTTGACCTCATTCTGAACCCATTCAACTGTCTTGCAAGATCAAGTCACTAATTTCATGGAATCACCAGGCAAATGCATAGGTGAACACTGCAAGTTCGTCCTTAGCTCAAATGATATAAAGCTAAGGTGTTATGAAGAACTGCAGCTTGTTACTATTGGTCCAACACTCAGCAACATTTCATTTGTCTGTGCTATTGGAAGGAGTGACATCCTCACTCATCTTATACTAAGGGCATGGCTACCATGTCTTGTGTAGATTTTTCTACCTTCTCTTTTATAGTTGCTTTAGCACTCATCACTAACCATTGACCATTGGTTCTATCCCAAGACATTTTCTCACCTATGCTCTTTTACCCTATACGATTTTAGCTAGCCTTGTACTTCCCTCATTATGCATGTCCTGAAAACACCAAAATCTATACCATCTGAATTGCCGTATGAGCTCCAAACTGTATTTCCAAACATCTCCTAGCCTCAGACCTTTTGATGACACATGTACCTCAAACTCAGCATGTCCAAAACAAAGCACTTTGTCTTCCTTTCCTCCACCAAAATCTGCTCCTCCTTTTGTGTTCCTTATTTCAACTATAAGGACAATCATGCACCTAATCCCCCAAACTAGAAAATTTAGAGTCATCTTTAGAAGAGAAAGATTTCTTTTTTACTTCTCACATCTAAACTGCTGCCGAAACTTGTCTATTTTTAAACCCATTTTACCCCTTTGCCCAAACACTTGATACCATTGTCTCTCATCTGAACTGTTACTACTTCTTCATAGTCCTTGTTACTCTCTGACATTTATTAGAGTAAATTCTGTGTTGAACAGCAATCAGATGCCCCAGAGGACTGTTTTTTGTCCATTTCTGAAACCTACCCAAACCCAATAATTTATCACTCATTCTGGGAAAAGAAAAATATTTTCTGATTGCTTTCAATCACAAGAAAAAGCTAATTTTAGAAATTAATGTGTTCAGTCCAATGTGATTATCAGAGCTTCTAACTTTTTGTAAACTTAACGGCATTTTTCTTCCCCCAGCTTGGTCTGCTCAAGGCAGAGCCCCCACAGTTAAAGAAAGAGTGTCTTGAGTACTTTTTTCTCCTCTTCCTCCACCAGTCTCTCTCCCACTTTCTGTGACTTCTGACTACCCTAGACTTGGAGTTTCTGTGAACTATTAAATGGTTCGAGATGATGCTTCTTTCCTGGTTACTTGGATGTGCTGACCAGGAAGTTCTCTGATTGCTCTTCATTCCTTGAAGGAGATGGGGGCATGGCCTCTGCTTTGTTTGAGAAATGCATCAGTAGGTGATTTCATCATTGTTTGAACATCACTGAATGTAAAAGCAAGCCTGGACAGCTACAATGGGACTAGACCATATAATCTTATGGAGCAGTTGTATATGTGACTGAATTGTCATGCACTGGTGAAATAGTGAAAAGTCACCATTGACTAAAATGTCATGCAGTGCTAGACTGTATAATGCACACACATATCATAAAATTCATCTTTTTAAAATGTCTAATTCAGTGTGTTTTAGTAGAACAACACAGTTTGTGCAACCATCCCCTCTCTGTAATTTCAAACATTTGCATTACCCCCCAAAGAAATTCCCAGTACGTTAAAAATCCTTCCCCAATACCCCCTTCTCCCAGCCATGGAAACCACTCATCTACTCTACATTTCTATGACTTTTTTTATTCTGGAAATTTAATATAAAGAAAATCATACAATATGATATTTTGTGCCTGGCTTTCTTCACTTACCATAATGTTTTCAAGTTTTTCCCTATGCTATAGCATGAATCAAAACTTTCTTCCTTTTAGGTTTGAGAACATTCTATTATTTGGATAGTTCACACTTGACATTTATCCATCACTTGATGGACATAACTGGTTATTTCCATTTGTTGGTTTGTGAATAATGCTTCTATAAACACTCATGAGCAAGTTTTTGTATGGATGTACCTTTTCAGATTTTCAGTTCTCTTGGCTGTGCACCTAGGAGCAACACTGCTGGGTCATATGATAACTATGTTTAACTTCTTGCAGAACTACCAAACTGTTCTAAAGTGGCTATACCGTTTACAATTCCATCAGCAGTATGTGAGCATTTCAATTTCTTCACATCCTGGTCAACTCTTGCTATTGACTGTCATTATTTTAGCCACCCTACTGAACATGAAGAGATATCCCACTGATGACTAGTAATCTTGAGTAACTGTTGGGATATTTATTGGCCACTTACGTAGCTTCTTTAGAAAAAAATCAATTGAAGTAGTTTGCCCATTTTTAAATTGTCATTGTATTGTGATCATTGAGTTGTTAGAGTTCTTTGTGTATTTGAATCTGTGAACCTTTCTAAAACCAGATGAAAGGCACCATCAACAGTGGTCTTTCCCCTGTAGATTTTCCAAACTGCAATAGGCTAGGACAGAGGACTCCTGTCAATTTTTTTAAATGGTTCTCTTCCAAGTATGGCACATAAACCACTCTCTTCACAGAAATTCTCTATCTCCTCTTTTTATGACCCTGAGATGAATGAAGGGATAAGAACAACAAAAGTATTTTCACCGACTCCCTTTACAAGTCCTGCATAGTTAAGATGAATACACAATTTAGCATCCCAGAGCACTTTCAAATGAAAGGCACACCAAAATAATGAAAATTCATGATTAAAATATTACTTAGTAATGGAAAAATGATTGATTTTATCTTATTGGTGGAATTCTAAAGCCTGACTTCAAAATATATGTTTTCCTTAAAAAAGAAAAACAATAGGGCTGGGGATATAGCTCAGTTGGTAGAGTGCTTGCCTCACAAGCAGACGGCCCTGGGTTCAATCCCCAGCACCACACAAAAAAACAAAAAAAAAACAAAAAACAATAAAGCTGTGTGTAACTATCTTCTTTACATTGATTATCTTAACATTAAAAAAACAACCTAAGAGGACTGGGGATATATCACAGTTGGTAGAGTGCATGCCTTGCATGCATAAGGCCCTGGGTTCAATCCCCAGCACCACAAAAACAAAACAAAACCAAAAACAAGAACAACCAATTATCCTGGTTTAAATTCATGTACCTTAACCAGTGTCTCTCAGCTGTGCTCCTTCCCTCTCTCCTTGCACACAGGAACTTTCAGCTCTCCCTCTCCGCTACTTGGGAATCACAGGAAAGTTCAGGTTAATTCCTGATGTTCTCTAGCTAGTCTCATGATGCCACCTTATTTTCCATTCTCCTCATGTGGTGGGTCACATTGGCCGTTCCACACCCTTCTTAAAATTCTAGATTAAAGCAGAGCAGACATCCATGCTGCTCTTGGATCTCCAGATATAAAGAGTGGTTCCTATCCCCCAGGCCTTTTGAGAGATGGTAAGGGGGCAGAGTGCATGGCCCCTTCACTCTTTCTAACTTCCACTCAACTTCTTTACTCTTCTCAGCTTGAAGAGTGCTGTTCTAGTTGGGGAGGGTAAGGCACAAGGAAAAATAATTCTTGCTGATCATAAAGACTTTCAAGCTTTCTACCTTAGATTTTAAACTCTCAGCTCTAGAATTAGGTGAGAAATTGACTATTTCACTTGTCAATTTCCTGCTCTCTCCTGAGATGCATGGTGAACCCATATCCTGTGGTCTGAACAGTTGATCAAGAAAAGAAAAACAAACACTATTTTATTATTCTGGAATATGTATACTTACATGTGCATTTGTGTGCATGATATTTATATTTATGCATTAACTTATTGAAGGAGGTAAACACCTGGAAGGAAACTCTGCACTTAGGGTCTCTAGACCACAGCTGGTATTTAGCATTCTCTTCTCCACTATCCAATCCCTTCTTGCCCTGACCTCTGACCAGCACTTCAAGTAGAGAGCAATTTTTCCACCCAAACCTGCATTTCTAAGTGATCTGGTGGTCATGCCAGTGAAAAGGTTGAAATAATCACCCACTGACTGTTACTGCTGGACACAGATGCATGCACTAAAACAAGGAGGTCCCTGAGGTATTCCTAGATCCCTTCATGGCTGCAAGTTCACTTCCCTTTGAGCAGTGTCAACCACCTGTGTTAACCCCATAACCCTTTCTTGCCATCCATGACTAGGTGCCTGACACAGGAAATTATTACTATGTTTCCTAAGGCAAGTATTCCTCCCTTACAGAATAAAGTACCAACACAGCAAAGCCCAGAGTTGAGTAAAAGTTTTATAATTGAGTAATTAGATAAAACTTTGAAAGGCACCACCCCCAAATCCTGTACCAGTATTTCCTTCCAGGCATTAGATACTTCAAGTTACTAAGTACACGATAAAACCAAGCTAGTTAGTGTAGTGTCCCATTGCCTTGTTTTCATTACGAAACAAGTTCCTTAACTGAAGACTCATCTCCCTCTGATACTTGGACCATCACTGTAGCAGCTGGGTCATAAAGACCACCTCCTCTGCAGTCTGGAAGAGCTAGAATTCTTTTCTTGTTCTCAAGTGTGAGCTGTCAGTTCTGGATTCCCCAGGTTAATGGGTTGAAGCAGGACAACCAAATGTGTTTTCTCTTACCTCCAAAATTCAAGAAGCCCTATAAATCGTAGAGAATATGGATCCCTATTTCAGTTCACTAAATCCTCCCCTAGAAGATTCCCTGAAGTGTTTGTGTATTTTCATAATATTTCCTTCCCACTGTCTAGCATGTATGTGTCTAAAATATTGAGGTCAATATCAGTGATAATGGCTACTTCCTACTCTATAAGCCATATATACATATTTGGCATATTACATGAAGGCCTGCTTTATGGCCTATAGGATGGTGATATGATCAAAATCCCTACTGGACTCAACATTTCCCTGAGGCAGTGTGGCAAAGGAATACATTTCTATCAGGTGAAAGCAATCTCTATCTGGTACACCCTTTATCAAAATGGGAAAAAAAAATACCATTGCCTTATCTGCTGTTGGTGCAGCGACCATGTTAATATGCTCTAGAAGGCAGACTGCATCTTGGTCAGTCACTGCAATAGGAGTTTCCAACTAATTAGGCATACTGAATCCACTGATATTTTCAGGAGCCACCTACCCTGGTAATGGCCATAACAAGGAATCAAGCTTAGTTTCAAAATCTTTAACTGTGGTTTGTGATTCCCTTATGGTTATGGTATTGGTTTTGATTTATTATTCTGGGGGGAAGAACAAACTTTAATAGCTCCTATTTGGCCTTTCCAACCACAATGCTCCTTACTACATTGCTGAGAGAGCCATCATGAGGGTCTGCCAATTGCTAAGGCTTTCGTTCCAACTCTATCTTTTACTCAGGAACTAGAGAAATAATCACTGTATCTATTATAATGCAAACTGAAGTTAAAATCCCACTTATCATCTGATTACCATTAAATCTACTCTAATCAAGGACTGCAATGGATTTGTGGGCTGCTAGGAATTTCCTATTAGCTCACAACCAGTATTCTTTACTCCCTAAAAGGTTTCTCTCTCCCTTTCCACATACCCCAGGACACAATTACCAGAGCATATAGTTCAATGTCCCTTTCGGAATGATAAGAGGTTTCACAGTATGCCAGTGTGAGTGATAAAGGTCCTTCCTGAAGATATTTGGTGTCCTTTCCATTCTAGGTAACTGGGTCTATTACCAGTCTCAGGTCTATGAACTGGAAGATGAGCTGTAATTTCTGTGGTAGTTCAAATCAGGCCTTTGCTGTACAAACCTGAAGCTTGTTTAAGTTCAGTTACTCACATCACAGAAAACTTGCATGAGTCACCTGTTGATCTCACTCCCAGGGATACCATAGGCAGAGAGTCTGACCATCAGACCCTTTTCCATTATTTTTACCAAGCCTACTGGAACCAATTGTAGTAACCATGACCGCTTTGCTTCCACCAGTTAATTAGTTTTCTTTGTACTCTGCCACTGTGCACTCCCAGATACCTGCTCATAATAGGAAAAAACTTCAGCATCAACATTTCCTACCACCAGTCCCACAGATTATTGAGAAGTTTCTGCTGCTTCAACCTCCAAGCCTGGTGAAGTGAGTTGTTTTTTGTTTTTTCATGCCCTCTGTCTGGCTGAGGCTCAGACCTGGGAATCAGATTCAGGATCTCTGCAGGGGGAAGAAGATGAAAACTGCATTTGGAATAGTAGACATGCTTTATTTGGAGGCAGCAGCAGTCCCCAACCCCCTGAGTTTTTCCACAGGTCTTTTACATATGCAGGCCAAACCAAGAAGGCATAGTGCCGCCAGGTTACATAAGTACTCACAAGCACATATTTATGATCTTGAGTACAAATGCTGAATCAAGGTATTTATGACTGTTGGGATAGAGGCTCAGACCCAGGAAACAGATATGAGATCCCAGCAGATGGAAGAAGATGCAAGACACAGTTGGGATAGTAGACATTCTTTACTCAGAGGTGGCAGCAGCCCCCCAGCCTCCAACTCCAGTCCCATATTGCCCCACCAGTTCCATTTCACCCCCCTGAGCCATTTCCATAGACCTTTTTTATACATAGGCCAGATACAGAAAGCACATTACCAATTTAAGTGGGCACATGCTCACAAGCAAATGTTTATGTCCTTGAGCACATACATTGAATCAGAGTATTCATGACCTTGACTACATTCTAAAAATAGCTCTGGGAAACCTCAGCAAAGGAGCCTAATTATAGCCATCTTGGGCCTACCCTACACCCTCTCAAGGAGATATAGTTTGGGGATATGTGGGCAAGATGTGTATGTCAGATTTTGTCAGTTGATAATCAGTCCTAATGTCACCCTTTCTACATCCTTCTGCATTTTTGTTAGGAATTCTTGGAATATTTCCCCAACTCCATCAACTCAGTACTGGACAGAGGTCCTGCCTTTGAAGGCAGTGAAAGGTACGAAGTAGGAGGACTCAGCCTCTCCTGGCTCTGGCAGAAGTACTAATTGCAGACAATAAATAAGTTGTAATAGCACTGCAGTTTTAATCATTGAAATTCCTGCTCAGAGCACTTGTCATCTGGAGCAGCTCAGCAGTGAGTGTGAGTTCACAGGCTTCTGCATCAAGTGGTAGCAGCTCTCTGATCTCTAGATAAATCCATGTCTCCATTTTGCTCTTCCAGTTCTTCCAAAACTTTTGTAACCAATCCCCTGCATTCAATTCCTTTCTGCTTGAAATATCTAGAATGGTTTATATTTTTTTTTCTAGTTGGATTCCTGACTGGCAAAATGTTTGCAAGAGCCAATCCAGCATTCCTTTCTCCTAAAATTTTTTAATTCCTCTTCTTATATCAGTTATTCACAATTGATAATAAATATTAGTATCATCTATAAGTTTTAAAACACTGATTTCCCCACTTCCCCAATATTCTGATTGAATTGCCCAGGCACCAGTGATTTTTAAATTTCCCCAGGCGATTCTAATGTGCAGTCATTTGAGATCCACTGCGCTCTCATGCCAAAGAATTTCTGGCCTTTCCATATGATCACAAATGAGCCAGCATTAGATTCAGGTCATGATCAGCTGACTACCCCACCCCCCATCAAAACAAACAAAACAGAAAAACCTCTGAGAACCATTATTAAACTATTCTCAATGCAGTGAGATTTCAGGCAATTTAAATTTTTCCTTACACTGTACTGAATTGCTCTAATGAACATTGTTTTAAAGTATTTTAAAAGTTATTTTCACTGTATAAAGATAAACAATCCTCCTGTCTGCACTAGCATGTGACTGCATCCATCTCAATACATCTAGCCCAGGCTAAAATTATGTTCTACCATTCTTGTTAAAGCAACCTCAAAATGCATTCTTAGAAACATCATCAGGACTTCAAAAAATATAAATAAACAATGGGTCACAGATGTATAGAGACTGTCCCCTCACAATTGTGGTTAGGCGCTGAGTGAATGGAGCCCCTGGACTTGCCACTCCTAGGTATAAGCAATCTCCTCTGTTTAACACAGCATGCTATACAAATCATTTTGTATTGCCATTTCCTTGCTCTTTTCACACCCTGATCTGTCCCACCCTGCTCTGCAGCAGGCCATGTAGTGTTTATATTTGGGTTATTGACATAGCATAATGAGAAGTAGGGCATGCAACAGTTCCTACACCACGGGAAGGACAGCCTCCTTAGGCAAAGGATAAATCCCTTCTTGAGACAGGGAAGGCTCAAAAAGTTAAGTTTCAGAAGTTTTTGAAGGTTGAAGTATTTAATTTTTTTTGGTTAGCCTAATTAATATTTTTTATTCTGCTTTCTAATTTAATCTAATCCAATGCTTTGCAACGTTTTTTCATTCCATGACTCAGTTGAACCCATATTGCCTCTGGATCACCATAACAAACAGTGTACTCATACCCAGAAACATCAAACTGTTGTCTTTTGACTGGGGTCCATGCCGTTTCCTCTGGATGATGTATTCTTCCAGTCAATTAAGTCCTAAAAATACATAGGCACATACCACACATCAGGCACTGTGATAGGCTCTAGTACTATAATACTCCCTGTCCCCTGCCATCAGTTTCAATGTCTGGCCCAAATGTCATGTCTTCCCCAAATTTTTCCTTGATTTCACCACAGGAATAATTAATAGTTTTCTCACTCTCTATTCCAACAGTTATTTGTCCAGGAAATAAACCCTTGGCATTCATAAAATTTAACATTCCTAGTTTAACCAATTTAAAAGTTACTCTAAAAGAGAGTCTACAAAGTGTCATCATGTGTCCTTTTACCAAAGCACAAATGGGAACCATTCTCCCTGAGAATGGGAACAAGAGTGAGTCACTTCCTTTTGGAAGTCTTTACTGATCCTCCATCCCTCCCAGGCTCAAGTCAGTAGCCCTCTGAATCATTTGGTATACTTCCAGCTCTAATAGAAAATGGGAATAACAATATTTATTTCACATAACACTAAATCTGAAGGTGGTAGTTTCAGAGTTTTGATTATCTCCTCAACAATGTCAGGGAATGGGGTCAGGAATTCTGTAGGTCTCTTGGCCAAGTCCACATAGTCTCATGACAACAGCAACTCTAAACAGTATCCCTCACATAAACCCACTTCAGGTGGGATGAAGGCACAGACTTCCCTTCCATCTCTCTCACGTTTTACCAAGAAGGAAAAGATCTTCTAGGAACTACTCCATTGATTTTCCCTTTCATTTCCCAGATCAGAACTTGGCCATGTTCTGCCACTAAACCAGATATAGTCATCCTTTATTTGGGGCTGGAGGGCATTGGTTCCAGGAACTCCCTGAGGGTACCAAAATCCATGGATGCTCAAGTCCCTTATACAAAATGACATAGTGTTTGCATATAACCTACGTATATCCTCCTGTATACTTTAAATCACCTCTAGATTACTTATAATATCTAAAACAATGTATGTAATTGTTATACTGTATTGTATAGGGAATTATGACAAGAGGAAGGTCTGTATGTTCAGTACAGACAACCATCACATAGTCTAGCCACATTTTCCAACCATAGTTGGTTGAATCCACAATGCTGAACTTACAGGTAAAGAGGGCCAGTTGTATTCAAAAAGGTGAACCACATGACCACACTTGTTGAGATAAGTGGTCTTTGGGCCAGCAGCATCAACATCCCCAGGGCATTTGTTAGAAATGCAAAATCTTGGGGCTGGGGATATAGCTCACTTGGTAGAGTGCTTGCCTCCCAAGCACCCGAGGCTCTGGGGTCGATCCCCAGCACCGCAAACAAACAAAAAAAAAGGAAATGCAAAATCTTGGTCCTTAAATCAGAAATGCTGGGGGTTTTTAACAAGAATTCTGGGTTTTAACAAGCCTTCCAGTGTGGAGAGCAGTGATGGGGGATGGGAGAGCAGTGATTGAGATTGGGGGTCTCTGATGACCTCATGGCTGTGGCATGCTTGGTGCCTAGGAATGTTTCTGTGCAAAGTCACAGGATGCTTAGCTGCTGTGTCAATGCCCTGCATGAAGAGGCTCTGTACAAAGTCCTATCTGACCTTGGTCTCAGGCACATAACTCCTAGGGATAGAGGAATTCTTATGCTAGACAACCACAATGTTTCACCAGCTCTGTTTCTCCTGTTCCTATCCACTTTACAGTAACTTTTAACAATGGATTTTCTTGAGAGCTATACAAAGCTCCTAACATTGCACTTTGCAACTGTGGAAAAGTTACATAGATGTTCTAGTTTCTGTAACTTTCCTGAATACAAAGAATAATGCTTGCATAGTCTTTAACCTGATGAGACATATATAAATAAAGATTGTTGGCATAACTCTTTAGATCTGTATCTCCATCAGAGAGCAGAGCTCCACCTGATCCCAGCTTAATCTTCAAAACCTGCTTGTGGATATTTATTTTTCAAATCCCACTTCGTCCCTCACTGGAACAGAGTTTGGTGATTCTGATACAAACAAAAATTTGGAATCACTATGTTAGATTGATCTACCATATCTCATTCTGGATCTGGGGGAGGATTCCTCCCCCACCTGAACATCTCGAATCCTGGAATAAAATCAGGATTTCATAACTGAGGAAGAAGAGGGGAATACTTTTGGATAGACAGCACTCCCCTATTATGGTATTTCCATTTATTTCTTTATTTGCCCATAGATTTTCTTGCTCACTCCCTGACTCAACTGTATGTTTCTTAAACTTTTCTTTTATGTTAGTGTTTCTATCTCTAGCACAATAGAAGGCACTTGATTAATCTGTGTTGGACAAATGGGTGAACATTTAAGTGGCCTCTACTTTCTAATTATCCATCACTTTCACAGCTGCTTCCTGTTACTTTCCACTCAAGGAACATTTTCAGATCTACTCATGTGAGTGAGCCAAGAACTGTCTCTTCCAGGGGGTTTGAGAACAATTGCTCCTTTGCATATGGAAGCAAATGTAGACCCTGGCTTCCTGAATGCATGTTGGACCTTTGTGCACATTCATTTGCTGACAGAGGTGTCCTTGGAGAGCTCTGCTATACGAGAGCACAGAACTGAACATATTAACTGTCGATCTGAGTTCTGGCTGCTGACTCCTGGCTGGCAATCTTTCTGAGAGGCAGCTGTATACACAGAGTCAAACACAATCTGGAAGAAGCCTGTAGGCTTAGTCCACAGCATGAACAGTATGGAGGCCATGGCAGCAAGGAGCAGCACTCATTCCATTTTGCCCAATACAATAACCTGGACAAGCCTCTTGGACTTTCTGAAGCTATTTGTATTATGAAGGGTTAAAAGTGACAGAATTGCAAAGTGGTGAGAACACAGGGATAGGAAGTCTAATAAACACACAGAACTAAAAAGTCCTCAAGTAGTATCAGTTTCAACTGCAGCTAAACAGATGCTCAGACAATGTCCTCAGGAACCGTCTCACTTCCTTGCTCAACTGAGCCTCTTCTCCTTGGCTTCATTCTCTGGCAAGCTTTTACAAAGCAACCCAGGAGCAACTCCAGACTTTTATCCCATACACTTGGCACCAACAGCAAAAAGCAAGCCCCTCTTTCACAAAAGTGTCAGCAAAAGTCCTGGGGGAGACTCATGTACAAACTAAACTTACATGGACATTCCAGTACAAATGACTGCTTAGGTTGATAGAAGTGCCCAGAGTGGAGTCTGTGGCAGTCAGTCTCACCTGAACCACAGGGATAGAGAGTAAGGAAAGCTCCCACACATACACACCCCACAATTCACAGTGCTGTTATTAGAGGAGAGGGGGTGGCTGTTGAAGATGCAAAATCCATAGACGCCCAGTCTACCACTGTTCCTTATTTTGGATCCCTAAGTAATGCTTCAAAAAAAAAGGCACCTACATATGTGCAGAACTGGGTATCATTTTCCAAAACAAGGAAGAAAATAGTGTCTCCTAAAGACAGAAAGTGCAGGCCCTTTTTCTTTCTCACTGTCTGGAAATAGCTCCAAGCCCTCCAGAGCTGGGGGATGGCACCAACCATTTAGCTCTCTGTGCAATTTAATCCCTTCCCCTGAGCGTCTGCCTGAACAGTCAGCTCCACTCCACCCCCTCCACTGAAATCCACCCCCTCTCCCATGGTTTCTTGGCCTGCTTTACTGTCTTTTGTAATCATCAGTTAACATCTGTGATATTTTATTCGTGACAGGAAGGCTTTTTTTTTTTTTCTTTACCCTTCTTCCTGCTGAGGTTGAATGCAAAATGGATTCCAATAGCACAATAAGGCAGGCAGGCTGCTTAGCATAATAACCTAAAGATGTGTTAAGCTGGGAAGTGTCAGAGATTTGGATTCCTCTCTCTGTCACCCCCAGGGCAGGCCCTCTATTTCCAGCACTGTTCTGACTTAAAGCTCTGAGTCCATCTAGGAAAGAAATGGATGAAGCCGCAAGACTGACAATTTAGACTAAGAGGGCAAAGGGTTAAGTAAGGGAAAGAAAAGCCATGACAGAGAGAGGGGAGAAAATAAATCCTAGTGGGGTAAGAAAGCAAAGGCAAGATGTCTCTGCTGTCGTTCATAGGGGTGGGGGTGGGTGGGCTATATTTTATTTTTCCATCTTCAAATGAATGACAATGCAAACTAAGAAGATAGAGTCTTTTTTTTTTTTTTCCTCCTATACTGAGGATTGAACCCAGGGACACTTTGCCACTGAGCTACATCCCCAGCCCTTTAAATTTTTTATTTTGAGACAGAATCTAGCTAAGTTGCTGAGACCAGCCTAGAACTTGTGGCCCTCCTGCATCAGGCTCCCAAGTTGCTTATAGGTATGAGCCATTGCCCCCAAGGAGACATAGTCCTTAAATTGATGGCAAAATCAAGGATTTAGTCCCTTCCCCAAACAAATTTTACTAGAAGTTTAAGAATTAATTAAATGTCTAGATGGTTAATACCAAAGTGAGAGGCATTCTGACTTAAACAGTTCTAAACTGAGGTTTTTGGATGCCAAGGAGGAAATCTAGGAAGGAAGTTAGTGAAATAGGATGAAGAGACCACCCCCAAATCTCCAGCTCCCCTGCAGACCCTCTAATGGACAATCACCCAGACTCAGTATCTGCTTCATCAGCAAGTCCCTTTGTGGCATGGATCACAGAGCGACTTCCTTTCTGACACAGGAGTAAACTGATGGGATCGCATATTTATTTATTTTTAAAAGCATTCAACTTCAGAATTGTAAGGTAGCACAAAGGCAACATTTTGCTGAACTTGAAATCTCTTATTAAAGATTTTTTTTTTTTTTTTTTTTTTTGCGGTGCTGGGGATTGAACCCAGAGCCTTGTGCTTGCAAGGCAGGCACTCTACCAACTGAGCTATATCCCCAGCCCTCTCTTATTGAATTTATTTCTCAGGTAAATTTATTTATTCCCCTGTGCTGAACTGGTAACACCCTCCAACATGTGAATCTTAGGGGTCCTTTTCCACAAACTCACTGTGTTCCCAGCAGTTTCATAGAAACTGACGTCTCTATTTCTGGGTTTCTTCCTATGGGAGCCTTCTTTTCTTGTTTCAAATCTTAAAGAGTCATTGATTTTCTTCCTGTCCTTCTCACTGTTGCTACCTTTTCTGCCTTTGTATCTGTGTAGTCACTCACAATCGTTAGTGGCAGACAAGGGCCCCCTCTCTTATGTTAACTTTGCATTACTGTAAATAGAAAAAGGTTTTGGGGCTCACTATTTTAGAGGTTTTGGTCCATGATCAATTGACCCCATTGCTCTTGGGCCTGTGACAAAGCAGCACATGACAGTATGGTGTATGGGGTGCAACTTAAGAACAAACTGATCACTACTGAGAAGTTCAAATTTGAGAGTCTTTATTAGGCCGGCCGGCTGACTGTCTCACACAATGCCCCAAAAATGGCTATTGGGAGAACAGCCCTGACAATGGGGTTCCTGGGGTTCTTATACCAAAAATCACATCAATCATAAATATCTATTGCTATTATTGGGAATTACAAACTTACATCATGAAATTATCAGCAGAGGGGGAAGTGGGTCAAAATGCCCTACCTAGGTACAAACTAAAGAATTATTACTAACATCCACAATATCATTGTGACATCACCATTCACATAGTGCATTGTTTAGTAGAAATAGGAATCAAAAGTGAACAATTTTTCATCACATAAGAATTGTCATTTTGTATTGCTAAACATATGCTAAGTAACTTATGATGGGTACAGAAATGGGATGTTCCCATGGGAGAAGCTCATTTCCTACATAACATGGAGTCTCAGAGCAAAATGGAGTCTGTTTAGTCATTGCCCATATAGCCTGGCCTGTAATATTTCTATGAAGCCAAATCTGTCAGCCTGTTACATATGGCAAAGCCTGTTTGCCTCATGGCCAGGACACACACACATACACAAAAGGAAGGGACCATGGTCCCACAATCCACTTTGAGAACATGCCCCCCAATGAGGACCTGCCACTAGTCCCACCTCTTAAAATTTCCCACCACTTTCTAACATGCTGGTATGGTTTAGATAAGGTGTCCCCCAAACGTTCATGTATGAGATAATGCAAGAATGTTCAGAGGTGAGATGATTAGATTACGAGAGCTGTACTTGATCGGTGGATTAACTGGCATGGATCTACTATAGGCAGATAGGGTGTGGCTGAAGTAAGTAGGTCACTGGGGGTTTGCTTTGTCCTTGGTGAGCAGAAGTCTTTCTCTCTCTCTTTGCTTTCTTGTTTCCATGAGCCGTTTTCCTCTGTCATGCCCTTCTTCCATGATATTCTGCCTCACTTCAAGCCCAGAGCTTTGGAGGTGACTAACAGTGGACTGAACTCTGAAACTATGGACCAAAATAAACTCTCCCACTTCTAAATTGTTTTTGTCAGGTATTTTGGTCACAGTGACACAAAACCTAACTGAAACAGGTACCATGCTTGTAACCAAGCCTTTGTGGGTTTTGGGGGGTCATTCCAGATCCACATCTAAACTATAGCACCCACTTTGAGAGCCTTGGACTGGCTCCCTAGAGAATCTTCTAACAATAACCTAGGTATTGCTGTTACGTACCACTTAGCATCTGTGGCCAGGGTTTTCTTTATTGCAGAACATGTTAGCCATACTGTAGACTTCTTAGATTTGTTTATTACAATTTCCAGCAGATGGTGTCTTATTCTAATATATCAGAATGTTAATAAACAACTTTTTTACAGATATAATTAAAGTGTTTGGGGTAGAAATAGGTGCTTCAGTTAACTTTTTCATTGCTATAACCAAAAGACCTGACAAGAACAATTTTAGAGAAGGAAAAGTTTATTTGGGGGCTTACAGTTTCAGAGATCTCAGTCCATAGATGGTCGACTCCATTGCTCTGGGCCCAAGATGAGGCAGAACATCATGGCAGAAGTTTGTGGTGGAAAAAGGTAGCTGGGAACATGGCACCGGGAAGCAGAGAGAGCTCTGCTCAACAAGGACAAAATATAAACCCAAAGGCACCCCCCAGGGACCCACTCCTCCAACCACAGTCTACCTGCCTACATTTACCACCAGGTTAATCCCCATCAGGGATTAAAGCACTGATTAGGTTAAACCTCTAAGAGCCTAAACATTTTATTTCTAAACTTTCTTGCATTGTCTCACACATGAGCTTTTGGGGGCACCTAATAGCGAAACCATAACAATAGTTATCATACCACTTTCTAATTAATACACAGATGCTGTACAGGTTAGCAGTGACCATGCCATCCTGTGTAAAACAACAGACATTGCCACAGCTGTTTCAGAAGAACAAAACCTCTGCCATGGTGCTTTCCGGAAAATATAGTCTCCTTACCCTGAGCTGAAGTCTCACTTCTACCTTAAGAAGATCTCACCCATGTGTGTGGTCTGGTGAAATGGCAGTTGCTGTGGTTTGGCTGTCCCCACCAAAATTCATGTTGAAATTTAATCCCTACTGGGAAGTATTAAAAAGTGGAACCAGGTGTGACTATGAAGAGGCGATTGAGTCAGGAGGGCTCTGCCTTCGTGAATGAACTCATTCATGGATTAATGGTTTAGTGGCTTAATGAGTTACCTCAGGAGTGGCTTTGTTATAAAAGCAAGCTCTCTCTCGCTTTCTTGTTCTGTCTTGCCGTATGATGCCCTGTGCTGCTTTGGGACTCTAGAGAGTCCCCACCAGCAAGAAGGACATTATCCAATACAGCTGCCTGATTTTGAACTTTACAGACTTCAGAACTGTGAGCCAAATAAAATTTTTTTTATTTTATAATTTTATTTATTTTATTTTATTCTTTTATTTTTTTTTTTTTTTCGGTGCTGGGGATTGAACCCAGGGCCTTGTGCTTGCGAGGCAAGCACTCTACCAACTGAGCTATATCCCCAGCCCCTATTTTATTCTTTATAAATTGCTGTGGCTTTCAGTTATGGCAACAGAAAACAGATGAAGACCACAGTCACATGGGGAATGCTGACTGCAAAGGCATCCCTCCAGCAGACTGCTGCTGCCCAGCTCCTGCGTGCAGGAATCCATGGAATGATGTTCTGCAAACCAATTCATAGGACAATCCTGAGATTTGCTGTGGAGAACATCATGTCTCCCTGCTTCCCCTTCTTGCTTCCTCTGGAAAAGCCGCTTAATCTCTGATCTTTAAAAGGTCCTGCAGATCCCTGTGGTGAAAATGCAGGACAGAGAAATTCTGGAACCAGCAAAAATATCCCTTTTAAGATGCATTATGCTTTGCAATTTACTAGTTGAAAGTTATGTTGCTTTTACAAAGCTAAAAATCTCATGAAGTTCTTCCATGTTATTTCTTCAGTCTATACTGAATTGCAAATGGAGTTTCCACTAGGTAATCGGAGCATGCATATCAATAATTACCACCCGCAACACCTAATACCTTATCAAGACTACAGTAAAGAAGAGAATGGAACAGAGGTATCAACTGCTAGAGATTTCAAGGCCTGAAAGTGAAGGAAGTCAGGGAGTGCCTGACCCAGAGGAGGAAGCAGACAGTTCTGCAGAGGGTCCTGTGTTAAGCGGTTCCTAAATGTCAGCTATTCCTGCAGCTGCGAGGTCTGCTGACTTGCCACACTTTCGTAGATTTGGCCAGCCCAAATAAATGTAGATAGTTTATTACTGACAGCACAGCAGGCAGCATAAGCCCCATGTTCTCATCAGCTCTACTTGCCCTGCAAGCCTCAAGGGTGCTATACAGAGCTGGCCAGGTTAAGGAACACTGAGCTCCAATTTTATAAAGGAACTGCTAGCAAGTCTGCATCTGCTTTGCCCCATAGGAAGACATTATGTTCATTATAGTGATCAGGAAACAAAACTGTCCTCTGATCCAAGGGTAACAGTATTTCGAGCTTCCAAAAATGTTTGCTAAGCAATCTTAAAAAGATAATCTGGACAAAAGTTGCCACAACGTGTGTAGAAACACCAAAGAGAATGGCCTCCTAACATTCTGTATGTATGACAGAGTACACTGAAAAGTGAAGTGTTAAGCAAGGGGTCAGCTAAAGGTCTAGCTGCTGCTCCCCCTCGGTGGGTAGCTGGGGAGCCATAGCTAGTGCCTTTACAGGACCAATAGGGGGATTTTTGCCCAATGAGTTTTAAGGTTACAGCCTCCTTTTCTTGGGTTTTTCCTCATCCTGATGTCACAGGATGTTATAAAGTATAAGCTGGTCTTATAGGATAAGTCACATAGGGACTGAGCAAAGGTTTGGGGATGGACTGGAGTCACTAGATTGCATTGACACTGAGAGAGGGACTGGCTCCTGTTGAGTCATTCTCAAGGGGTGTTAGTGGAAATACAGCCAGCTGAGGCCCTGGGCCCTAGGAAAATACCAGTGGAGATAATGCAGATAATGACTCAGTTCCTGGGTCCTTCGACAAAGATCATTCATGAAAAGTCCCCTATTTCTATCCAGGTGGCCCTTTCAGGTCAGGCCTCAAGGGGACACCCCCAAACCCCTCTTCTCATTGTCCTCTCCTGCCTGAAGAATTTCACCTTTAAGAATCAAGCTAATGGCCGGGCGCGGTGGCGCACGCCTGTAATCCCAGCACTTGGGAGGCTGAGGCAGGAGGATCACGAGTTCAAAACCAGCCTCAGCAACTTAGCGAGGCCCTAAGCAACTCAGTGAGACCCTGTCTCTAAATAAAATACAAAATAGGGCTGGGGATGTGGCTCAGTGGTGGAGTGCCCCTGGGTTCAATCCCCAGTACCAAAAAAAAAAAAAAAAAAAAAAAAAAAAAGAATCAAGCTAATGGACTGAAGTTATGGCTCTGTGGTAGAGCACTTGCCTAGGATGGGTGAGGTCCTGGGTTCAATTCTCAGCACCACATTAAAAAAAACAGACAAACAAAAAATAACAAACAAATAAAATAAAGATTACATTCTTAAAAAAAAAAACAAGCTAGATAGACAAATCATGGAAAAATGACAGAGAACAAACTGTAAGCTCCACCAGCCTTGACAGAGGTCAGAAACTGAGAAACTGGAAGCAGACTTGTAGACTTGTAGAGGAGCATTTAAGGGAAATGCAAGCTTTTTATTTATTTTTTTTTAAAGGGAGAAGTCAAGAAGGCTGCTTAAAATCACTGGAACAGGAAAGAGAGGTTTCAGCCTACTTGCTTCATGTTAAGACAATAACGAGTAGAGGACCTAAAAATGATATATCTTTACTGGAAAAAAAATGTGGTAAGCTAAATCCTTATCTTTCACAACAGGAAGTCAAAAAATAGCGTCGTAATTAATAAACCAGGAAACGGCAGTGCACACATAGTAATTAGACGCACAGAAGTGCATACCTAATAACCAAAGCCAGGGGCTGCCTCTGATAGCAGTCTGGGCACAGGGATAGGTATGTCTCTGAAGTATTTGATTTTTTAAAAATTGGGTACCTATATTACTTTGTTTAATATTTTTAACAATTTTAAGAAATAGAGGGCTCAGTGGTAGAGCATTTGCCTACCCTACATGCACAAGGGCCTGGGTTCAATTCCCAGCGCCACAAAAAAGAAAAGAAATATAAATAAACCTCCTGTATGGTTCCATAAAAAAAAAATCTTTTATTAAGCTTATTCTCTTCCTTTATTCCTGACAAAACTCATCTAGCCCCTGTTCCTTGTTCCACGAGTACTGATTTCAAGGATATTCACCCAAACTAAAGATGTTCCGTGTATCAAACATTTGGCTGAACCAAAGGCCTGAGACCCAAATAGGAATTTCCATCTTGTTCATTCATTCTTTCCTACACACACACCATTCATTCAGTACATACCTCCTGACAGTTTACTATGCTCTAGGCAATGAGGCTATGATGGAGAGTTTGACAGATCAGGACATTGCCTTCCAGGAGATTACAGCCCATTAGGAGAGAAGCTTGATTAATTCACTTATGTTTGCTGTGATAAGTGCCAGGAAATGAAAATGAAAATAAAGGAAACCATGAGAGCTAGAGGCAAGGAGAACTGCCAGGTAAAAGGAATTTTAAATGTTTCAACTGTGTCTATATTTCTGGACACTCACATCCAAACATAATTGTGTGTGTGTGTGTGTGTGTGTGTACACATGCATGCATGCTGGGGATAGAACTCAGGGCCTCTTGCATGGTTAGCACACACTCTACCCCAACCCCAAACATAATCTTAACTTGTATAATTTGGATACAACTCTATCTGCCTAGCTACACCCAGTAACACTTTCTTCTCTGTGGACTTTACCACATCCCTGGATCTGTATCTGGAGGAAAAGGCAGAGTGTCCTCTGCTCCCAGAGGTTTTGTCTTTCTTGATGAACCCAGGGTGCCCTTACTTGGGAATCCATCCATGTCCATTCAGGCAAAGGCATCTACTCTATTTACCGAGCCATAGGAATCCGTGTGATGTCCTGAAGACTGCATCAGACTACATCAGATATTTCTTAGTCCTTTCCATTCCCTTCAGTACTAGGCTGGCAAAACCAAAAGCTGAACTGAATATAAAAGAAGGTGACAAAGAAATCACAGGAAATACAGGACAAATAGGTTAATATTACCCTGTCCTATATTTTTAAGGGTGACAATTCACAACTGATAGGAAAAATACTTGTAATACTAGTTATTTATTGTTTCTCTTAGCATTTAAATTTTTATATCAGGTATATATTTATTCTATACTCTGTGTGTGTGTGTGTGTGTGTGTGTACTCATGCATGACCAACATAGAAAAGGAAAACCACTAATAGTTTGGTAAATGATGAAGACTCCAAAATAAAGGCCCAATAGGCACTCTAAGTAACCCGAGTTGAACCTCCCCTACCATTTTAGGCCTGGGGAGAGGAGGAAGCACAGACCAAAAACAGAAGTTAGCAAAGTATGCCCTTGGTGACTTCCCACCTCTTCTGATAGGTGACTTCTCACCTCTTCCTTTTGTTTTTTTGGGATTCCCATAGGTATGCCAGTTGCCAAGCCCATTAGACCCAGGTAACTTTTTTTAAATTTTTGAACAGTTTCTTTAGAGTAAAAAATGTATATGATTTGTACATTTTATGTGCTGAACCATGTTAAACAGAACAGCATAATTTCTTAGCACTTAGATATACCAGGACACCAGGAATCAACTTTGTATCGCTCTGAAGTAGTTCTTCCAAACCAGGAGCGTTTTTGTCCCCCAAAAAGCATGCGGCAATGTTTGAAGACACACAACAGGAGGACGGGGTGTTGCCAGCATCTAATGGGTTGAAATGCTACTAAACATCCTACAATGTATAGTGAGGTCCCCCCACAACAGAGAAACATCTCACCCAAAATGTCAGTATCTCTGAGATCAGGAGTCCCTGATTCAGAGTTTTTATTTTAAAAAGTTAAAATACAGTTTACATGCAACAAAATGTGTCCTTTAATGTGCTGTTCAATAGATTTCTCACTTGACTTTATGTTTGTATCTAGTATGTTAAGTAGTGAAGGAGAGCTACGATGTTTAAGGCTCTGCTTTTTGCCTTGTTTTGTTCTGTTTGCATGTTATCCCTTTAAATCAAAGCCAGCCCTGCTTCACGAGGGAAAGAAATGACTTAATTGAACCTTTCTCAAAAAGTAATGAGAGGGAGGGAGTTAAGTACCTGGAAGGGCCACAGTGCCTGGCAGGTGGGAGCAATTTACTGAATGTTGGTCTTGTCCGTGAATAAGGAAAACGTTGCTCTGGTCAGCTGGAAATACCCCTCAGTACCCCTATTTCTCTTATTTGATCAATCAATCACCCAATACTATTGATGTGACACTTTCACTTCCTGTCTATCAGCCCTTCCCTACCTCCCAAGGTCCCTCCACCCCGGTTACTATTACTATTATTATTACTATTATTTACTATTATTTCTCGGTTACTATTATTTCTCATTTGGACTCCAGAGGGCTGATGGCCAGAATTGCCAAGGGCCTGGTGTGAACAGCTTCTTGACTACTAGACATGGAGAAAAGACATGGAAAATGGAGCCAGGGACCTACAGAGCAACCTCTGAGCTTAACATTGATACTGGCTTGGAGATCAGGAATGGTTCTTGTTCCCCAGTGTGGAAGATCAAACACCCGAGAGATGCTGGAGCAAGTGTAGAAAGAGATTTTATTTAAGAAAGTGGTAGAGACAGACTTCTCCAAAGAGAAGGGGGCCTCAGAGCCAAAAGTCCATAGAAGAGGATGCAACTTGCTTTTTTTATAGACCCCCCAGAATCCCTCTTTCTAATTGCTGTTTTCCCTTTCTTCCCTGTATACGTGACCAAGAGCAGGGGCATGTTGGTTAATTGTTAGCAACCCAGAGTACAGAGTACAATCATGGAGGTTAACCTAGCAACCCATTGTTCTCTCTTTGGTAACCAGTCTTCATCCTCTCCCAATCCCCATCCTTCATTACTTACACTGACTTTTGTCCCTGCCTCAGTTTGTTGATGAATGTGACATAGCCTGTCCACTTAGGCCAGGCGGGGCTGCAAGTGAACTGCTTTTTGGCAAAGAACGCAATGGGGTGGGGGTTGGGGGGTCAGCACAGTGGGCCCATTTTGTAGAATTACTCTCTTAACCATGTGTTCCCACCATTCTTATCGATCTGTCTCCTAACATTAAAAGCAAGAATTAAAAAAAAAAAAACAAAAAAAAACAAAACCTGTCTTCCACACCAGGCACGTCGCATGACTTCATCTTGCTTACAGTTAATCCAAGAATGGAGCTGTTTCATGTCAAAAACAGGAGGATGGGCTGAGTGGGATGTTTTTGAAGGAGCTCTAATTCTCTTGGATTTGTGGTGTCAGGAATCAAAGGGAGGACAAAATCCATAAACCAAAGCAGAGTGGAAGGCAGTAAAATCTGAGTTGGAAACTTTGAGTTTAGACTAATAGATCTTCCAGGGAGCCCTTCAAGTTACAAGATACTGTAAATACTCCAGAGCAGGGGCCTGGCCAGCTTCATGAGTGTGTGACCTGCAGAATGCACAGGCACCCATACATAGAAGGGCCCTATACCTAGCTCTTGCTCTTTCTCTCTCTCTCTCTCTCTCTCTCTCTCTCTCTCTCTCTCTCTCTCTCTCCTGTTAATATATTGAAAATCTTAATTACTTTTGAACAAGGACCCAAGCATTTTCATTTTGCTCTGGACCCTGCAAATTATGCAGCTGGTCCTGACTAAAGCACCTATTACATGGAACCTGGAAAACAGAAGTTCTAAGTACTTACTTCCTGCTCTCACTTTAAATAAGGCTGATGTCTTTCTTAAAGGAGAGACTCTTCTCCACCCGCAACAAATTATTCTGATTTCACCACGGGGACAGGATTGGAGAGAAGACAGAGTGAATACCCCATTGACTCTCACCATTGACGTTCCTTACTAGCCACAGGAGACTGCTTGGCCTGCAGGTTGGGCAATTCCACTATCCCAGAGAGTGATGCCTCCAGAAGCTACCTTTAGCCAACCGGAGTTAGCAGATATAAACCTCAGCTTCCTCAGTCCTCAGGAATAGGGATAATTCTTTCTTTAAAATTTGTTCTTTTTAGATATACACGACAATAGAATGTATTTTGACATATTGTACATACATGGAGTATAACTTATTCTAATTAGGATCCCAGTGTTGTGGATGTACATGATGTTGAGATTCACTGTGGCATATTCCAATATGTACATAGGAAAGTTAAGTCAGATTCATTCTACTGTCTTTCCTATTCCTATCCTCCCTCCCTTCTCTTCATTCCCCTTTGCCTAATCCAACTGACTTCTATTCTTCCCCTCCCCACCTTGTTGTGTGTTAGCATCTGCATATCAGAGAGAACATTTGGCCTTTGGTTTTCTGGGATTGGCTTATTTCACTTAGCATGTGTAGGGAATCAAAACTTAAAAGCTACAGGTGTTCTTGCAAACAAGACACCTTGTAGTCCTTGGTGGAATCTGCCTGCAAACAGGATTTTCTACCAAGAGAGAAATCAGGAGTTTTAACTACAGGTGCTCTTACAAACTAGGGACTTTGTAGTCCTTGGTGGGAATTGCCTGCAAACAGGATTTTCTGCCAAGAGGTCAGAAACAGAGAGAACATTGCTTGCAAACAAGAATGTTTCTCTGGCCCTGAGGAAGGACAGAGATCGAAATGTTTGAATCTAGGTTAGATTAAGAAACAGTTCAACGAGTGGTTATCTGGCTGTTGTGTATTGACCCTAGCCGTTGCTGTTGGTGATTTGCCTGCTTTGCCTGGGAATTCATTGCTGTTGACTTTTTGCCTTCTTTGTCTGTAGGGGTATAAAAGGCTAAAATCATATGTAACAAGGGAGAAAGAAGAAAGAAGAAGAATGGAGAATAAAAGATGATTGCATGCTGACCTGTGTTGGAGATCTCCTTCCCTCTCTTCCCTTCCACCCCTTCCCCTTATTTCCCTACAAGCATGAGTCTCCAGATCCATTCATTTACCAGCAAATGCCATAATTTTATCTTCTTTATGGCTGAGTAATATTCTATTGCATATATATACACCATAGTTTCTTCATCTATTCATCTATTGAATGATATCTAGGTTGTTTCCACAGCTTAGCTATTGTGAATTGAGCTGCCATAAACATGATGAGGCTGCATCACTGTACTGTTCTGATTTAAAAGCCTTTGGATATATACTGAGGAGTGGGAAAACTGGGTCAAATGGTGTTACCATTCCAAGTTTTCTGAAGAATCTCCATACAGCTTTCCAGAGTGGTTGCAGCAATTTGCAGCCACCAGCAATATATGAGTGTACCTTTTTCCCCACATCCTCACCAACATTTATTGTTACTTGTATTCTTGATTATTTTCATTCTGACTGGAGTGAGATGGACTCCCAGGGTAGTTTTAATTTGCATTTCTCTAATTACTAGAGATGCTGAACATTTTTTCATATATTTGTTTATCATTCATGTTTCTATTTCTGTGAAATGCCTGTTCAGTTCCTTTGCCCATTTATTTATTTATTGGCTTATTTGGGGGTTTTGGTGTTAATTTTTTGAGGTTTTTATATATCCTGGATATCAGTGCTCTACCTGAGGTGCAAGTGACAAACATTTTCTCCCATTCTGTAGGCTCTCTCTTCATGCGCTTGATAATTTTCTTTGCTGTGAAGCTTTTTAGCAGGAGGCATCAGAATACCAGACCTTAAACTATACTACAGAACTATAGTAACAAAAACAGCATGGTTTTAGCAACAAAACAGACATGAAGACTAATGGAACATAATAGAAGACACAGAAACAAACCCACACAAATACAGTTATCCCATACTAGACAAAGGTGCCATAAACACACATTGGAGAAAAGATAGCCTCTTCAACAAATGGTGCTGGGAAAACTGAACTCCCTATGTAGTAGAATGAAATTTAACCCATATCTCTCACCCTACACAAAACTCAACTCAAAGTGAATCAAGGACCTAGGCATTAGACAAGAGACCCTGCACCTACTAGAAGAAAATGTAGGCCAAACTCTCTATCATGTTGGCTTAGGAACCAACTTCCTCAACAAGACTGGTAAAGCACAAGAAGTAAAACCAAGAATCAATAAATGGGATGGTATCGAGCTGGGGTAATTCTGAGGCATGCTCTCTGCATCTCCAGCGCTCTCTCCAGTCAGCTCTGGTTGCTGTTGGTGCGATCTTGCCTGCTAACATGTGAACACACTTCAGTGGCTTCCTTTGCCTCCCCATCTCACATCTTCATTTCTCCATTGGAGTTTCCTATCTAAACTAATTGCCCTCAAATCCTCATTTTTGGATACTTCTGGGGGATCCTAAACCAAGACAACAAATCGTTTCATCAATGTTTCAGGGCAGGCGCCAAGAGTCATGTGAGTAACAAATTGTATACAATTCAGGGCGATTTCTCTTCAGTTGGGCTCTGAACAAGCAAACAAACAAACGAAAAGAGTGCTGAGGATACACACCAGAAAAAGATGCAAGTAACCAAGATGCTTCTTCAGCTCCTGTTCAGAGTTGTGGCCATAAAGTTGAGAACCTGCCAGGTCAGAGGGATCTGGAACTGAGAGTCATTGCCTTTTATACCAGTAAGTTTAGGAGAGGCCTCATCTGTACTCAGAATCCATCTCCTATCATTTAAGAAAATTCTTGCTATTCTGTCATTACTTCAAGTTCTGCAAGTAGGAAAAAAAATCAGGGACTTGGGCAAAATGAGTAGAAAGTCAATTATCTTTCACTAGCAGATTGGTGGTCAAAGATTGGGAAGAAGACCAGAATATGTCTCTCACAATATGCCTCTCAAAAATATGAAGGATTGTTGAAGGCAATTACAAATAGGCAGATACAGAAAAACTCTCTGCCCTCCTATTTGCCTAAAAGCAAGTCTGTAAAGGAGTACCCCTTCCCTGTCTACTAGGAAGGATAAAAGTTCATCACTAAGGGCAATCCAGACCTTTATCAGCTAAGAGGACCAGAGGATTTTGTAAACAAATGCACCTCATTAGTTCCTTCCCATATATTTACCTTTACAGTTTCTCACCTCTAAAAATCTAAAACTACTTTTCTTTGTCTTGTCAGTTCTCTAAAACTTTATTTTTTCTTGTTGAAAATGTTACATAAGCCACAGTTTTGAGCTTGAGTTGCCTTTCACTGGGATTTTTCCTGTATGATAGGCATGTCCATTCTTCTCTTGGTAGGCTATCCCATCTTTTATTACAGGATCTCAACTATGACCTTATGAGAGTTGAGGAGAAACTTCATTTCCTCCTCAACATCAGACATGCCAAGTTTTGCTTCACTATAAATACTCTCAATCCCCAAAATTGCCTTATTCTACAAAATGCTCATAGTCCGGACACTTCACTCCACAGCAAGGAGGTGAAAATAAGGGAGAAGAAACACCTTCTCCCTTCAAGGCTCCTTGACAGACATTGTACGTATTAGTTTCTGGCTATATCCCAACGGCCAGCCTCTAGCCGTGTGACTGCCAAGCTGCAAGTCTGGGAAATGTGGTCATTCCCCTGGACATATATGTCCAGCTAAAATTTGGGCATTCTGTTTCTATAGAAGAATAGGAGAACTGATCCTCGTGGGCAACTAACAGTCTCCATCACCCATCCTCAAAGAATTTCTTGTACCCTAGTGTTACTGGGAATAAAGGTCCTACTGTTCTCTGCTTCACTACAGCCCGGGAGATAGAGGTTGGTGAAGGAAAACAGGATTGTTCAGAAGGACCTTGAGGAAGATAGAGGAGACCTGTTCAGTTTCAAAGCTCCATCTTTGGGGGACTTAGGGAGTGTGAACAGCTTTTATAAGAGGAGAGGGGGCACAGTAGGACAACAAGCAGGGAGTACATGTGTATAGGTTCAGGTAAGCTGTGCTAGTCAGAATCATGTCAGTTTCAGTTTTATTGGCTCCTGCCCAGGTCAGGGAATAACCTCCCAGTATCCATTCTCAGGATGCAGAGAAGCAGTTACCAGGAAGTTGGGAGGCAAAAACATTTTAGGACTTTAATACCAAAGGGGTTCTATTGCACTAGAATGACCCAGGAAAAGCAGAATAATTCCCATTTGCCCCAAAGAGGCACAGATGTGACTGTAAAAACTTCTGGCTGTCATGAAGCACAGCAAACTGGAATGAGAAAGGCAGGTCACTGAAGACCATATGGATGTCTCAGGAGATGCCACCCTGCAAAGATGATGAATGAGGTGCACGTGTCCCCTGCTGTCACAGCATATGTAAGCCCACCTCCACTTCATCGCTGGGGTCCAGAGAAAAAGGGGACTCCATATTGACCTAGAATGAGTTCCTACTGCTTTAGTGAAGTGAGGATCGGGGCTGTTCACAAATATTCTAGCAGTCCTCCTCCTGGGTAGATGGTAGGATTTGCATTTTTCTGCCCCCTTGAAGTTACCTGTGACCATGTGATATATTTTGGTCAATAACATATGAACAGAAGTGAGATGTGTCCTATATATGCTGCACATGAAGAGCCTGAGAGGGTTAATGTTATGTGTCAACCTGTCCAGGCCATATGGGTACCTCAATGGTCCCAGTATTTGATCAAACACTAGTCTAGATGTTTCTGTAAGGTACTTGAGAGGTGATTAACATTTAAATCAGTTGACTCTGAAATAAAATAGATAACCCTCCCTAATGTGGGTAGGCTTCATTTAACCAGTTGAAGATCTTAAGAGAAAACCACCCAGGTCCCCCTAAGGAAGAATTCTGCCTCCAGACTCCTTAAAATGACTTAAGTTGTAACATCAGCTTTTTGTTGGGTTTCTGGACTGCTAGTATTTCAGACTTGCCAGCCCCCAAAACTGTGTGAGCCAATAAAATCTGTTTCTGTCTTTCTCTTTCTGAACACACCTGTGTTCAGGGATGTATTTCTAAACACCCACGGCGACCTGGAAGCAATTCCTCCAGCCTACATCTCTCAGGGACCATGGCAAATAGAGTCCTTCGGCTGACCCACACTGACAGGGACCATAAGCAAGTAATTCCCCTCTGCTGTTAAACCACAGAGTTTTGGGGACTTTGTTGTTGCACCATTGTTGTACCCAAAGAAAATAAAATCATCCAAGCTGATCATGTAAGGCCAAAAGAAGCCTTTATTTTAGCTGGCCAGCAACAATTGCCCTTACTCCTAAAAGTGGGGTGCCGGGAAATTGCACGCCAGTTCTTTTATTGCCAACTTTTATAGGGCACAGGAAGGGACCAGGGTGGGGCTATAGGGAGGGGAAGGGGTTGGGGTGGGTTATAGGGAGGGGATTTGGGATCTTGGGGTGGGGCTGACTCTCCCAATTGGGATGGAGAATCTCCCTGGGGAACATCAACATTCCAATCTGTTTTCTCTGGCTATAACACCATTACCTGGTCTATAGGGTGATAGACAGACACAAAAGAGAAATTAGGATGACATAGAAACAAAGATAGTGCTATGTCTTCCATTCTGGAGTTTGCAGACTGAAATTCATTCCTGCTACAAGTACTATTTCTTATTTCTGCAGGCTAGGATTATCCCAGGGTTTAAAACCCTCCAAAACCAGAAGTAGCTCTTAAACTCTGCTCTGCTTAGAATATTCCTGGAATCAATGTTCTATTCCCATTCTTCCATCTGCTCCAGCTTCTCATTTTAAAATCACCTACTCCTCTCAATTCAATAAAAATGTTTCATTTCCTTCTTAGTGTGAGAGATCACAACTATGTAATAAGAGGTAATAAACAAATTCCCTCCAACCGCCAAACAGATTTTTCCCAAGGGGATTTGCATTTGGAAAGAAAATTGCAAAACAAAACAAAAATCCCAAATGAAGCTATTCTTGGTAAAGTTCCAGAATGTGTAATTAAGAGAGGAATTTGCCTGCAGTATGGGAGAGATTCTGGGGCAAGGGCAATTTTTTATAGGTGCTCTGCAAATAGAACCAATATTACTGGATATCATGCTTCTGGTTTCTAGATGCTTTTTATGGCAGAAAGCAAAGAATCCTCCAGTTCCTTTCCAGAGTTCCCATTTGTCCTTCTAGATGGCTCCCAGTGATGCCCAGAGCCCAGGTTATGTGACCTCACAGTCTTTCTGGTTTATTCTCAGGCCAAAATACTGGTTGCTGTTTTCCACAGGGCAGCTTCCTGAGACATTGTAACCTTTGTCTCAGAGCAAGGTCCTTGACACCTGATGCAAAACTATGAGCCTTGGAGCCAGGCGTGGTGGCACATGCCTGTAATCCAAGCGCCTTGGGAGGCTGAGTCAGGAGGATCTCGAGTTCAAAGCCAGCCTCAGCAACTTAGCGAGACCCTAAGCAACTCAGTGAGACCCTGTCTCTAAACAAAATACAAAATAGGGCTGGGGATGTGGCTCAGTGGCCAAGTGCCCCTGAGTTCAATCCCAGGTTCAAAAAAAAAAAAAAAAATATGAGCCTTGGGTATCACATCACCCCTCCTATCTTACCCCAAGAGGCTTGCCTCTAATCTGACAGGTAATGCCTTTCCATAAAAAATCAGGAAGGGAACTCATCTAAAATGCAGATCCAGAGGTCTAGATGCTGATGCATTAGGCTGGGATGTGGCCCAGAAAGCTGTATTTTCACAAGCTTTCCTCCCTGGGGTGGCCTAATGCAGGTGGGAGGCAGACTACACTTGGAGAAATGGTGCCCCAGGGACATGAGGAGGGCTATTAGCACAGCCCACCCTCCTGCATCTCCAGCTCTTTCCTAGTCAGCTCTGTTATTGATGTAGCCGGGCCATCTGCTCACAACCTTAAAGCAAAACAAACAAAAGAGACAAACAAAAGACTAAATATTGCTTCTAGGAATTTCTGTGCCATTTGTCTTTTCTTTCTGTTTATAAAGGGATGGGTCTTTTTTGTGATAGTCTTTGATGACAAAATTGAAGACACATGGTAGCGTACTCTCCCACTCTGCTTTTGCCTATTTGCAGAGGATTGATAACATGCCCTCAACATAAACACAGAAGGAAGCAGCAGCAACCAGCTCAAATCATTCTCAAATGAAATCTAGTATAACAAAGAGCTAAATGCAATCTGTTAATGCAGTGCTTTATAAACCTGGTTTGGAACCAGTGGCCACAGGCAGCACCAAAAGTCACAAAGACATAATCCACTTGGCCAACTGAGGAGTTAATTCTGATGGCCTCTGGGAAGAGGCGACAGAGGACCCCACACCTGCAAGTAATTATCCCAGCTCAGCCCTTGTTCTTCCCAAGCCAAGTGTCCTACCGAAATCTGTACGCCCCCTGGTGGCTTGGAGGCAAACTACAATTTACCATAAGGGGAAAAGAAAATCATGAGTTATCACTCTTCCATTTAACACCCACACAAAGCTTTTTCAGGGACTGATCTGCAGGTGCATAGCCCTCTTGCAAGTTGCATCAGGACAATTTGACAGGTAAAAAGGCTATATGGTTTGGGTGGCATCCCAATTATTCCTTACACCTCAAACATTAATTGGATACTTTGATCTTCATAAATGCAGACATTTGGTAACTCTTAAAAGTAGAGTTCTTGTCTGATCTAACTCTATACATAACCCAGGCTAACCCACAGTGCATGATATAGAAAGCAGTCAATAAAATAACTAAGAGTTAAATTTAATTTGTTAATGTATTGCCTTTACAAACCTCAAGCACTTCAACCCCAAATTCAGCTTAGGCCCTCTGGCTCCACCAGCACCCACACTTCAGTCCCAGTCCTGCCTGCCCAGCTTCTCCCCTCCTTTAGGACTGCTTTTCAACCCAACCCTTATCTCTCATGACCCCAGGATCTGCACGTTGGCACAGAGTATATTTACACTATGACACCTGACCTTCACCTGTCTAGAACACTCACCCCTTCCTCATCAACTCCCATTAGGGAATATCTCACAATGCCCAACCTGGAAGCATACGAAAGGGTCTCTGAACCTTCAAAACAGCCTGGTCCCTAGGCATGAGACTGGACTCAGGAACTTTGACCTGGCAACCATAGAAATGAAAACAAGTCAGACAAGAGAACACAGAAGCAAAGCTTTTACTAGGGCTTCTTCTAAGAGAAGGGAGACACCTCACCCACAGGTCAGTGTCAGCTTACTCCCCCCAACAAAGGGAAAGAGTTTTATTCTTGTGGAAGGGCTATTTGCAAAGGGGAATAAGGTTTAGCAATGTCTAATGGTCTTAGGTACATTTCAGAGGTGTGATTCCTTTTCCTACAGGGCACTGTAACTGAGGAAGGCATGGTTACTGGTCACCCTGGAGCCAGATGTTGGCGTCTCATGTCAGTACATCATCCTGTGTAAACATCTCAAGGTGCGATAAGGATGAGTGGCTGTAGCTGAGGAACACACGGGTGGGAGGTAGAAGAGAACACAAATCACAGCAAGTAGCAAGCTAAGGACCCTAGGAGTTGGCCATGTTGATGGGATAAAAACTGTCGAGAAGCCATGTGTTGTGGGTCCTCAAGAGCCACGGCAAGAACATCCTGGTCCTAATGAAATACTGGTCCCTTAGGTGACAAGGTTGTTTCAGAGAGATGGATAAGGCACATACCAAGCTTGAATACTTAACAAGCTATGAATCAAGGTGGGAGAGCAAAGGGGAAAAAAAATCTATATTATCTTTTAATAGTTGCCAGGCCATGAGTTAAGGCCCTGAAGTGCATTTGCCTTTTGTCCCTATGTTGCTCTGTCTCAGCCAGACAATGTGACATGCAAGATTTTAAAATTTTCAACTATAAATTATACAGAAATATTCTATTGTTAAAAAAGTCAAATATCACATACAGAAGCCATTGTTAAATAATTTGCAGCATCTTTCCAGAACTTTCTGTATGTATTCACATACATTAATGTACAGTTAGAGAATTTTGTGAGTTTGTGGAGATTTAGTTTTTAGTATAAATCGGGTCATACTATTAGGTAGGAGTTCAGGGACACCAAGACAACAGAGGCAGTGTATAAGAAAGGACCAGACAAGGAGACAAGTCATGTCCTTGTTTATAATAAATCGCATTACCATGACAACTCCCACTACTGGAGGCTTATCACCATGACAACTCCCACCACAGGTTCGAATTTTAAAATGACCTATGGAGGTAAAGTGGACAGTATTCTAATTAGGTTTTCTGAAGTAACCAATGGGGGGTGTTATGATTTGGATGTGAGGTGTCCCCCAAAGGCTCATGTGTGAGACAATGCAAGCAGGTTCAGAGAAGATTGAGTTGTGAGAACCTTAACCCAATCAGTGAATTAATCCCCTAATAGGGGTTAACTGAGTGGGAACTGAAGGCTGGTACCGTGTGGCTGGAGGAGGTGGGGAATAGGAGGTGTGGCCTTGGGTATATATTTTGTATCTGGAGAGTAGAAACTCTCTCTCTGCTTTCTGATCATCATGTGAGCTGCTCCCTTGGCCACACTCTTCTGCCATGATGTCCTGGCTCACCTTGAGCCCTGAGGAATGGAGCCAGTCACTTGCGGACTGAGACCTCTGAAAGCATGAGCCCCTAAATATACCTTTCCTCCTCTACAATTGTTCTGGTCCAGTCTTTCAGTCACAGCAGTGAAAAAGATAACTAAAACAGGGAAAATTGGAAAATATTCTCATCAGGCATCATAAGGTAACCAGTGGAAGCAAATGGGGTAAGGTCTTCAATCAGGTCCACATAGGAAAAAGAACTCCCCAAGCTCAGGATATAAGACCCTAATTTCCAGATATCAAGGCCTTGCTCTCTCTGCTTGGCCTACTCTGCTCTACCTGGGTGCTATCTTTGCCTTCAATTAATCTGTACTTTGTCTGTTACTTCTGTGTGTCATGCTCAATTTGTTTGAGACACCAAGGACCAGGACTTAAACTGGACATCCCAATGGTAACAATACTCTTTCCAACAATTTGCTGACTTCTCCTAGAAGGGGAATAGCCCCAGTTTTAGTCAGCTTTTTCGCTTCTGTGATTAAAGCACCCGACCAGCACAACTGTAGAGGAGGAAAGGTTAGGGCTCACTGTTTCAGTGGTCTTAGTTCACAGAAGGCCGGCTCCATTCCTAGGGTCTTGAGGTGAGGCTGAAATCATGGCAGCATGTGTGGCAGAGAGAGCCAGCTCACCTGAGATCAGGAAGCTGAGAGAGATTCCACTCGCCAGATATAAGTATATACCCAAAGCCATGCCAATTCCCACCTCCTCCAGCCACTCCCTACCACATCAGTTACCACTCAGTTAATCCCTGTCAGGGGATTAAATCACTGATTGGGTTAAGACTCTCACAACCCAATCATTTCTCCTCCAAACCTTGCATTGTCCCACACATGAGTTTTGGGGAACATTACATCTAAACCATAACATCCCCAAATCTGGATTTTCCCTGTGATTTCATGAAGCCAAAAATGGAGACTGAATGCTGAACACTGACAACATAAGCTTATTCGATGGCCAGAGAATGAAAAAGCAGGAGCTCAACTCCCAAATCAGCTTCTCAAGCCTTTGAAGCCAGAACTGGATAGGCAGTTAGTGTAGAAATAAAAGAAATCGGGTCAAATTGGGAAAATGGAGGACATGAAAACCACCTGCATCTGGAAGTTAGAGGCTGCCCTTGGGAATGGAATGTCAGAGATCTCTGGAGCTCAGGAGCCCATTGATTACCAGATTTACCTGCCCTTATCGAGGACTATAGGCAAAGAGTTGCTAAGTAACACCCGCTGGGACATTACCTGTTATCACTTTGGCCCTGCCCCTGCCCATCTGCTTCTCCATTTTTGCAACTTGCCTGCAAAAGTGGGCCTAGACAGGGAGGAAGGAAATGAGGGGGAAAAGGAACAAGAAAGTAAAACTTATAAAAAGGACAGGATTTACTGGCCACATGGATTCTGCCTTTGGGTCCCCTTCTTCCACCTGGGAGAAGTCTGCTTTTACTTTTCTTTAATAAAACTTATATTTTCCACTCTGCACTGGCCTTGTTCTGCTTCTATGGGATTATTCTTCAACACCTGAGGAAGCAGGACTTGGCACCGGTAACAAAGGGTAGCACCTTTAGGGCTGGGAAAGTCATAAATGCAGAACAAAATAAAGGAGGGTGAGAGATAGGTGTATAAGGTGAGGGATATTCACGTCTTTTCTAAGATGGGCAGACATTTTCTAGGAATATGGCTTCCACCTCTTTTCACTCCTTTTATGATGCTTTCCTTTTGTTGTCATGGCAATTGTAAAGTGTCATGCACGAGAGGTGTGTCATTTAGCATGCAGATGAATTTTAAAATGGAGCTTGGGTTCTGTTACAGGTCATTTAAGTGACCATCTTGGGTTCAGTCACACAGGAGCCTTTGGCCATAAACATCCTGTCCTTAAAAATAAACAAAGCTGTCACCAGAGGAGGTCCAAGGAGTTCCTGGAAAGGGAGACCTCGACTCAGGACAAATGAGGTTCTTGAAAACATTACAGAAATGAATTTAAGGAGACATCAGTTAGAGACACAGACAGATTTATTTATGAAAGCAGAGGTACATGCAAGGGAGCATGTGGACTGTCTCAAGCGTTGCCTTTGGAAGCTCTCAAGCTCTTCTTTTAAAGGAAAGTTGGTGAGGGATGGGCATGGGAAGATAAATGGGGATGATAACAGTCTGGTGATAACAAGATGATTTATGGTGCTATGGAAATTCTCACGATCCCTAGGTTGATGCCTTCTCATTATCTGATCAATAGACAATGTCAGCAAAGTACCCTGTACTATAAGTTTTATATCTCCCTCTGCTCAACTATTCTAAAAACGCATGTGTTAGTGGGCTTATTAACAGTGCATGGGCAATTTTCATAAATGAGTGAATTTCCAGTAATTTTAAGACATGAGTTAAAGATTTTTAGATTTCCCAGAAATTTGGGAGTGACAGGCCTGGGAGAGGGAACTGACTAGATATAAGGGACTTTAATGTAGGCTTTCTGATTAAAGTTATAGTCACCTTGTCCTTTCTTCTGTATCCTACCTATCTTTTGTTTCTTTTCTATCCTACCTCGGAGTTAGGGTTTGGCCAAGAGTTTTACCAGGCTAATTTTTTTGTTTGTTCTATTTAGTTATACATGACAGCAGATTGCATTTTGATTCATTGTATACAAATGGAGTACCACTTTTCATTTCTCTGGTTGTACACGATGTAGATTCACACCATTCATGTAATCATACATGTACATAGGAAATGATGTCTGTCTCATTCCACCATCTTTCCTAACCCCACCCCCGCCCCTGCCCTCATTTCCCTCTATACAATCCAAAGTTCCTCCATTCTTCCTTTACCACCCCCCATGCCGAACCCCATTATGTACCAGCAACCACTTATCAGAGAAAAACATTTGACCTTTGGTTTTTTGGGATTGGCTTATATTCTCCTGCAAATGCCACAATTTTATTCTTCTTTATGGCTGAATAATATTCCATTGTGTATATATACCACAGTTTCTTTATCCATTCATCTATGGAAGGGCATCTAGGTTGTTCCACAATCCAGCTATAGTGAATTGGGCTGCTATAAACATTGATGAGGCTGCATCACTGTAGTATGCTGATTTTAAGTTCTTTGGGTATAGGCCAAGGAGTGGAATATCAGGGTCAAATGTTGGTTCCATTCCAAGTTTTCTAAGGAATTTCCATACTGCTTTCCAGAGTGGTTGCACCAATTTGCAATCCCACTGACTAAGAATGAGTGTATCTTTTTCCCTACATCCTCACCAACACCTATTGTTGCTTGTACTCTTGATAATACAGGCTGTCTAATTTTTATACTGCCTAACAATATTGTACCCTATCTTCTCCTTTTTCTTTAGTATCTTGATTTTTAAATTAATAATAAAACTTGTGTTATCAACAAAACTTTTTATGTGCATATATACATATGGAGAACTCCTTTTTAAATTTTTTCTTTTCTTTTCTTTGCATGGAAGCAGTGCTAGAGACCAATCCAGGGTTTTGCACATGCTAGACAAGCACTCTACCACTGAGCTATATCCATGACCCTACTTAGATCTTTGTAACTGCTGCATACTATACCACAGTGTTTAGAAAGTCAAAATAATATTCTTTTATTCTACTGGAACTCAGAGAATGATGCATTTTGGGCATGCTGAGCAATTTGATCTAAAGGAAACTAAAAGGTTTTAAAAGCAGGCTTAGAATCAAGGTACCCCTGAATGTGTCTTGCTTTTCCCTCCCCAAGCACAGGGAGAAGCTTTTCACAAAGTTCCCTATCTGCCAAAATACACACTTGCCAAAGAAGAAACAATTACCTCTAGTCCCTTCCCTGAGCTTTCATTAACTAAATTCATACTGCAGGAAGAAAAATTGAAATCTGCCAACACACATGGACAGACTTTTGTCACACACCCTTGTCCTCTATTTTGGTCACTAGAAAATAATTTACAATCCATTATCTGTTCTGTGGGCAAAACAGACTTGGTTCCTGGCCATGGCACGTTCTCCAAGCCCACTGAATTCCCCTAAAAACACCTACTATTCCCCTGACAGTCTCCAGTCCCCCTCTTTCCTGTGGCAAAGGGGGATATAAGTTTCTGAGTCATGTTGGGTAAGTGGATAATCACACTCCTGTGATTCCCCTCATACTGTGATTTCTTCCCTTTTGCTTGTCAATAAACTTACTGTATGCCTTTTCTCCTATTTAATCTATTGTCAATTCATTCCAGTGAACGCTCAGAGGGCAAAGGCGAAAGAAACTTCCCTTAAATTTTACATTTCCTTTCCTAAGTTTAGAATCAATAAAGAAATAAAACAACGGAGGCAGACAGATTAAATAGAAGAAAAGGAAAAGAATGGAGGCAGACAGATTAAATAGGGGAAAAATAAATATGTCTGTGTTGTTAACAAACTAATTAGATAAAGTGGCCTAATGGCTCATCAGGAAGAAATTACTAGTACTTTGCCCCTGAATGAATACAGATGTACCTGTGGGGCCACAGGCATCCCTGGACAAACTGGGCATCCACTCCAGGTGAAACAGGCTGAAATGCCCACCAAACTGACACCTTGGAAGGTGGCCGGTAACGAGTGGAACCAGGGTGCCCAGTCCCGTATACCTAACTCAACCATCGAGCAGACCAGTCATCTTTTCATAGGGATCAATGAATGGGTGAGGAGTGAAAAGAGGATAGGAATGTTCTTCTAGATTCCACCCAAGGCCTGCAAAATGAAGATTCCCTTAAACATTTTCCTAATCTTTTTTCTTATGGCCCTTTTTAAATATCCCCTCTTCCCATTTGCAAAGAGATGGGCATTTATCAGAATATTCCTGACTCTGCTGGATGTGGTGGCATATGCTTGTAATCACAGTGATTCAAGAGGCTGAGACAGGAAGAGCACAAGCTCGATGCCAGCCTGGGCAACTTAGCAAGAAAGACCCTGCCTTAAAATTTAAAAATTGGGGAGAGAGCTGGGGGTATAGCTCCATGGTAGAACATCCCTGGGTTCAATTGCCAGTATCACACATACACACACACACCAAAAAAACAAAACAAAACAAAACAAAAGGGCAACAGAATATTCCTGGTTCAGTTCTTTATGGGTCTACTCTTTTAATACTATCTACTGCTCTTTGGATTTGTTTGTTGATTTGGGGAGGGTAGTTGTAGATGGACAGAATGCCTTTGTTTATTTATTTTTTTAATGTGGAGCTGAGGATCAAAGCCAGTGCCTCACACATGCTATAACCCCAGTCCCTCTGCTGCTGTTTGTAGATGTCTCAGGGATTGTTTATATTTTGACCTCATGATTCTCTAATAGAGGTCATGATAATCCATTAACTTCTAGACCATGACATTGCTCATTATGGTTTGGTCTGCAGTGTCACCCAAAAGCTCACGTATTGAAGCCTCGGTTCCCAAAGCAGCAATGTTTAGAGGTGGGGCTTTGGACAATGACTGGGTCATGAGGTTCTGACTTCATCAGTAGATTAATCCATTGATGGGTTCACAATTGAATGGACTTTGGAGCTGATAAAACTATAGGAGATCTAGTTAGAAGAAGTAGGTCACCAGTGGTGCTCCCTAGAAGGGTAGATCTTGTCCCTTGTCCCTTTCCCCCTTTCTTCCTGGCCACTATGAGGTAAGCAGCGTTGCTCTGCCACACACTCCCTACCATGATGTTCTGCCTTGTTCTGCCTCACCTCACATACACAGCAATGGGGCCAAGCAGCCATAGACTGAAACTTCTGAAACTGTGAAAAACACAACAAAAACTCCTTCTGGAAGTTGATTTCTCAGGTATTTTGTTACATCAACAGAAAGAATACTAATACATTGCCTAAGATAAAAAAATGTTCCCCACATTCTGTTTTCCATTGAAAGCATGTTCTATCACATCATTCAATGTAACATGCTAATGGTTATAAAATAAAATAAAATGACAGCAAAAATATATTTCTTTCAAATGTGTAATAAAGTCTGCATTTGGAAAAACCCATTGCTAACTTCATACTCAGTGATAAAAGCTTGAAAGCTTTTCCTCTAAGATCCAGAACAAGACAAAGATGTGTCTTTTTGCCTATTCAACAGTCCTAGAAAGACCTTGCCAGAATATTTAGGTAGGGAAAAATATTAATGGCATTCAAAGTGAAAAGAACCAAGGTATCTATTCACAGATGACATGATCTTATATGTAGAAAGCTCTAAAGAGTTCATCAAAATAACTGTTAGAATAAATGAATTCAAAGATGCAGGCTACAAAACCAATGCACAATCAATTGTATGTCTATACATTAACAATAAACAATACAGATGGATTGTTCATGATCCAGGAGCCATCTTGAGACTGCAGTGTGGTGGAGCCTATGGAAACTGGAACCCAGATTTGTGAGGTACTGAAACCTTCAGGGACACTATAAGTCTACAGGGTAGGAACTGTACTGCCTCAGATCTACACGGCTAGATGAGAAGACACACAAACAACATGAAAAAACAAGGGAATAAAGTGCTCCAAACAAACCAGGATGCTCCAATTATAGAATCCATTGACAACACAGTAGGAGAAATGTCAGAGAAGGAGTTCAGAGTTTACTTAGTAAAACTGCTCCATGACTTAAAGGAGGATATAAGGAGTGAAATCAGAGATATGTTTCAGGAGGTGAGGGATCACTTAAATAAAAAGATGAAGATCCTGAAAAGAAATCCTTGAAATAAAGGAATGAATAAACCAAAATAAAAATTCAATGGAAAGTAGCACCAAAAGAGAAGACATTTGGAAGACAGAACCTAAGGCAATGAAGACAAAATATATAATCTTGAAAATAAAGATGATAAATTGCATGACGTTCCCTTACCCAGACACAATGCCTGAACAGCAGCTGCTGAAGACAATGGAGTGAAGCTACTGTGACTACTTCAGGCTGGTAAGAAAGACCCCTAAGGCAATGGCACTGCAGCAGGGTTCAAACTGCTGCTCCAAAAGCAACTGAAAGGCAAACAAATCCCAGGAAGAAATGTCTGAATTCATCCAAGAGATGACAAAGATTGAAGAATATGCAAAGAACTCAGAACTCCTTGGCTGCACAGGAGGAAGGCTCCCTGGGAGAAACATGGGCTCAGGTGAAGAAGAACCTGGCAGATGAAGCAGAAGTTCATCTCAAGTTCTCCACCAAGCTTCACAGCAAGGTCGAGAAGCCCCTAAAGAACTTTTGTGAAAACTTCAAGAAAGACATGAAAAAGTGTGATCACCATATCGCTGACCTCTGCAAGTAACTGACCAGCTGCTATGTGTCAGTGGAGAAGGCCCAGGCAATCCTCACAAAACAGCAGAGAGACCTGGAGATGAAGACCCAGCAGCTGGAGATCAAGCTGAGCAACAAGACAGAGGAGAACATCAAGGAGGCACAGAGGAAGTCCACACAGGCTGGCAATGACCTCATGCACAGTGTGGACCTCTACAACCAGGCCCAGTCCAAGTAGTTTGAAAAGATGGTGACCACCACTTTGGAGCTGGAACGGCTGGAAGTGGAGAGGGTGGAGGTGATCCAGCAACATTTGTGTCAGTACACACAGCTGTGATATGAGGCAGACATGTTCAGTCAAAGCACAGTTGAGCCTATGGATCAACTGCTTCAAAAAGTGGACCCAGCCAAAGACAGAAAGCTGTGGGTAAAAGAGCATAAAACAGGCAACATTCACCCTGTGGACATGAAGATCTAGACACACCTGTGCAGCCCCAGGAAGTCCTGCCCAGGAGAGGGGCTGGGTGTCCCATGGAAAGGAGTTGGTGACCCCCACTGGGTGAAGCTGCCATCTCACCCACTTTCCTGTCCACTGAGAGAGAGGAGAAAACTGGCAATTCCAGAAGGGTGATCTGGATGACTCAGTTAAGGACCCCAAAAATTCCCAGGCCGAGAAGACAGACCTGCAATCCTGCCCTTGTCTCCAAGGCTGAAGCTCCCCAAACCCTATGCTGTGCTTTTTGCTCTGAGAACAAACTGAGGCTGTAACTTTGTGGTCCCTGCTGAGGTCCATAGGGGTGGCCATCACACGTTGTGCCCTTGGATGCCCCAAGGCCTATCCTCCAGCTGGTCCCTTTATCTCTGGGGCTTTGGAAGATCAGGGGAGGGCCATCTCTGTCTCCAAGCCAATATCAGGATCAGAATCATGGATAGAAGGTGCCATCAGCGCAGCCTGCACCTAGAATCCTTTACAACCCTCTCTCTATTTTTCTCATTGCATTCTGGGAGCCCAAATCTGGCTTTTCTTGGCCATTTTTCATCCCCATGAGTCTGGGGAAGGCCTGTTTTCTGTCTTCCCAAACCAACCCAGCCCAGAGAGGTCAGGATGGAACTACCTCATTCAGCAAATTAGCCCCAAGTCTGAGCATTGAATCATGGTACCTGTCAGACCAGGCATTGTCTCTGAAGTCTCTAGAAATCCCAATCCATCCATTCCTCAGCTGCTTTCTCAAGGCAGTCCCCATCCCCACCTTGCCATGACTGCCCAGTCTCACTAGAGGGAGCTTTCCAAAGCTGTCAGCCAACAAGACCTCCTTCAGTTCTGTGCATGTTCAAAGACTTTGAGGATGGAGATGAACCAGCTCACCTCAGAAACCAGATGGGGTCTGTCTGCCATGGTGTCCTGTCCAGAACTGGGCTACTCTGACCACCACTCTCCCAGGCTGCCCACCATGGCTTAATGGGGCTGGGTCAGTCCCACATGGGAGTCAGGTTAAGGCAAGTCTTTGTCACCCCCCATATGGCTCCATCTGCTTATGCACAATGGGGTTTGAACTGCTCTCCCTTGTATGGGCATTGCAGACTCTCATGGCCATAGGAGTTCCTTGCTATCCAGGAATGTCCTGTGACCTAGGCCTCCACCTCCTCTGAACTTTCCAGAGCCCTGTGCCAAACCCTCACTTGGCACCAGAAACTCCTTTCCCTCTATCCATCTTCCCTGGAGAAGCCTGGGCCAAGTGTGACTCGGGAAGTTTTTCAACAATGCCATTGGGAAAGCCCGTCACTTCCTTTCTCTACTATAGCAAACATGATCTCCATATTAACCTAGAGAATCAGTCTGAGGGGACTGGGAGAAAAAATTGACATAGTGGACACGAAATAGATTCTTGGACACGAAATAGATTCTAGCCGAAACCCATGCTCTGAGAGTCCATCTTTCTTCATCTTTTCCATCAATGACTTTGGACTTGACCCTTACATCTCCCATGGAGGCAAAATTCTATGGGCACAATTCACTGATCTTTCCCTTAGTTTTACCTGCTAATAATGGTGACATTAATCTTGAATCTTTTGGCATCTTTTCCATTAAATCAGAATTGCTTTCTCATAGCTTATATTAGAAAGATGACCAATATACTAAAGCAAACCAAAAAAATAAATAAGTAATACAAACAGGAGATTGATAAAAACAATTCATTTTGCAATAGCATTAAAAACATTAGGAATAAACTTAATCAATGAGAGTCAAGACTTGTATACTCAAAACTATATAATATTGCTGAAACATTTGAAGACAAAAATAAATGGGAGAAGATTCTGTGTTCATGGATTGGAAGACTTACTATTGTTAAAACATCAGTACTACGCAAAGTAATGTACAGATTCAGTGCAAATCTCTGGAAAAATCCCAATGATGTTTTTACAGAAATAGAAAAACTCATTCTAAAATTCCTATTGAATCTCAAACCCAAATAGCCAAAACAACCTCTAGAAAGAAGAACCAAAGGACTGGGGATATAGTTCAGTTGGTAGAGTGCTTGCCTCACAAGCAGAAGGCCCTGGGTTCAATCCCCAGCACTGCGAAAAAAAAGAAAGAAAGAAGAACAGGGTTGGAGGTCTCACATTTCCTGATTTCAACACTTAGTGCAGAACTACAGTGATCAAAACAGTGTCCAATTGGCATAAACACAAAAATACAGACCAATGGAATAGAATAGAGAGCCCAGAAATAAACTAAAAATCCTAGCATATATAATCAAATGTTTTTCCACAAAAGTGCCAAGACCATTCCAATTGGAAAGGGACAGTCATCTTAACAAATTTTCCTGGAAAAACTGGGGATCCACATTCAAAGGGATGAATTTGAACCCTTACCTAACATCTTAAAATTTACTCAAAATGAATCAAAGCCTTAAATATAAAAACTGAAACTGTAAAACTCTTAATAGAAAGCATAGGGGGAAAGCTTAACGGCATTGGATTTCTCCAAAATGTCTTGGTTATGACAACAGAAGCACAGGCAACAAAAGCAAAAATAGACAAATGGGACTATGTTAAAATTTAAAATTTCTGTCCATCAAAGAAATAATCAAGAGCAAAAAAGAAGCCCATGCAATGCAAGAAAATATTTTCCAGTCATATATCTGATTAGGGTTAATATCCAAGTTCTATGAAGAAATCCTACAGCTCAACAACAAAAACAAACAACCCAATTAAAAATGAGTAGAGGATTTGAATGGATGTTATTCCTTTAACAATTGAAAAGATGATCAACGTCACTAATCCTTAGGGAAATGCAAATCAAAACCACTATAAAATACCATCTCACACCCATTAGGATGACTTTTGTAAAAATAAAATAAAATAAAATAAAATAAATTCTGTCAAGGATGTGGAGAAATTAGAACTCTTGTGCATTGATGGTAGGAGCTTAAATTGTTACTGCATCTATGGAAAATAGTATGGGGTTCCTCAAAAACATTAAGATTGAACTGTCACATAATGCAGCAATTTCATTTTCAGGTATGTACTCCAAAGAATTGAAAGCAGGGTCTTGAATAGACTTTTGTACACTCACAGTCATAGCAGCATTGTTCACGGCAGCCAAAATGTAGAAATAAGCCTCATGTTTATCAGCAGATGAATAGATAAACAAAATGAGGTTTATACCCACAATGGACTATTCAGTCCATAAAGGAAGGAAACTGTGACACATGCTACTATATGTATGAGTCTGAAGACATTGTGCCAAGAAGTCAGGCACTAATTGACAAATGCTTATATGTGTCCACGTACATGAGGACCTTGGAATAGTCACCATCATAAAGACAGAAAGCCACTTGGTGGCTGACAGAGTCTAGGAGGAAGAAAAGGGAGATGAGGAGTTACTGCACCAAATTTCAGTTTGGAATGATGATTCTACAGATGGATGATAGTAATAGTTATACAACAATATGAATGGACTTAATGTCACCAACCTTTAAAACACTGGAGATGATTATCCTTTCATCTATCTCTAAGCAGTAGGAGTGCTTCCACATTTCAACTATTGTAAATAATTTTTAATGATTAAAATAATAGGGGCTGGGGATATAGCTCAGTTGGGAGAGTGCTTGCCTCACAAGCACAAGGCCCTGGATTCAATCCCCAGCACCGCCAAAAAAATAAAATAAAATAAAATTATAGATTTCTACTGTGAGTATTTTGACACAATTTTTTGAAAATCAGGAAAATAACCAGGCACAGTGGCACACACCTGTAACCCCAAAAACTTGGGAGTCTGAGGCAGGAGGATTGCTAGTTCAATGCCAGTCTCAGCAACTTAGTAAGACTCTCAGCAACTTAGTGAGACCCTGTCTCAAAATGAAAAATAAAAAGGGCTAGAGATGTGGCTCAGTGGTAAAGTGCCTCTGGGTTCAACCCCTAGTACTGAAAAAAAAAAAAATCAGGAAAGCAAACCTTCACTTAACCAAACATTATTAACTAAGTGTCATTTGCTATGGGTGTAAATGGGTATTAGCTGGCCCTAAAGGAACATGCCTGATATAGGTATGATATTTGGTCCATCTTTGTCTATTCTGTGCTGCCATAACAGAATGCCACAAACTGGGTAATTTATAATGAACAGAAAGTTATTGGCTCGTGGCTTTGTAGGCTAGGAAGTTCAAGACTCAGGGTTGGCATCGAGCAAAGGCCTTCTTGCTCTGTCATTCCATGGCAGAATGCAGAGGGCTAGAGAGAGCGAGGTGTAGGGGAGCCTTTTAAAAGTTCCCTTTAATAGGAACTCGCTCCCATGATAATGGCATTTCTCACTCATGAAGGCAGAACCCTTGTGACCTAAAGGCCCCACTTCCCAACACCTCCATGTTGGGGATCAAGTTTCCAACACAGTCTTTGGGGGACACATTCAAACTATGGTAGATTCCAAGGAGAAACCTAGGAACAAGGAAAATTAAAGGCAAACCAGATAGAATAATAATAAGCCAAGTCTAGACTTTGTTAATTGTTTTGAATAGAGAATAACAGCTATGGTTTGGTTATATATATATATATATATATATATACACACACACACACACACACACAAAATGAGTACAATGTATACAAAATATATATGTATACAAAAATGTACACAAAATGTATACATTTTGTGTATACAAATGTATACATTTATATACAAAATTTTGTATACAAAATGTATACAAAATATATATGTATACAAAACCATATATATATGGTTTTGTTTTCCCCAAAGCTTCATATATACTAGAAGCCAAGTTTCTGTGTTGAGAGAGAGTAGAACTTGTAACAGGTGGGGCCTATGGGAGTTAATTAGGTCACTGGATGAATTAACCTCAGAAGAGATTAATGTAGTTTTTATGGGATCCTGGTTAGTTCCCACAAGAGTGAGTTATAATCAGAGCAAGCATGGCACTTGAATCTCTCTCTGGCTTTCCATTTGATCTCTTCTGCATGTGCTCCCAGAATTGAGATACCATCTATCATGAAGTCCTCACGGGAGCCAAAATAATGCAGTATCATGCTCTTGAATCTCCAGAACTCTGTGCTAAATAAACCTCTTTTCTTTATAAAGTATCCAGCCTCTGGTATTTTGATATAGCAAGAGAAATTGTACTAACAACTATCCCTAGGATGGAATTATTTGTTGTAGGAAGAGATATTAAAATTTGTTGTTGCCATTGTTATTTATTTGAAAATGCTTTCAGGAAACCCAAAACTCACTGATTTTATGTCTCTGTCTCTGGGACCCCATGAAATAAATTGCAGAGGATTATGGTAGAAAATACCTGAGCATGGGGATATACCTCAGTGGTAACATACCTAGCACATGTGAGGCCCTGTGTTCAATTCCCAGCACAGTGGGAAAAAGAATGTGAGCCAGAAAGCAAAAAGTATGCAGAAGTAAAAGCACTCAGGTGCAGTGAACCATTAGAAAAGAATGAACCAACATAAGTAGATGGCTAAACTGCTCAAATCCCTTCTGAAGGAATATGGAAACCACAGGGGATATGGAACCCCAGAGGCAGATTCCAATACTGCAGAAAAAGACATAGCAGAAGAAAGCCATGCAAGTCCTGAAATCAAAGACAGGATGTAAAAAAAAATATATGAAAAGCTGAAAAAAGCCTAGGATTTGAGGATGAACAGATGGCAGAGAATACAGCCTTCAAGAGACTTCAGTTCAGTCTGCTGAGGGTGATTCCAGCTGACACAAATGTGAGATGTGGGGAAAACAGGCACGTTACCAAGGCCCAGGAGAAATTTCCAATAGATACTGGTGGCAAACAATTGGAATGGCTTTCCTGGGGTATCACTGCTGAATCTCTGCATAGGCCTGAGCCATTCTATTACAAGAGGTATACAGGACTAAGAATGCCTATTCAGGAGAGAGTTTGGAATCTATGTCACTAGACAGAGTCCTGACCTCTGGAACACAGGGGAAGGTAAAATTAAGAAGTTTGAAACAGTTGAATGTCTAAGAAAAGAGCCTCAATTAAACATGGTGACTGCAAGAAGGCAGGAATGTCTACGATGCCAGCCTCCAAAAGAGGAAACATTTTTCTTCTACATATATGAAATGTATGGTTCTCTAACTCACCTCTTGGTGAGGTTATGGTCTCCAAAGAACTGACCTGGAATGACTAGCTTTCTGGTAGTGTTGGAAACAAAAGGATGCTTTCTCTGCCTATTCTCCATCTCTCAGAATCTCATGGTCTTGGTCTTTGGTAATCGTAAATGTCTAGATTAAGCTTTGTGTATTTATAAACATAGGGTTGGGTTGGAAGGGTCAGGATTTGTAATTAAAGTTAAGTTTCTAAGTATAGTAGGTATGTGTTTTAGTCAGGGTTCTCTAGAGGAACAGAATCAACAGGAAGTGTGATTATAAAAAGATCCACTTTAGATTAACTTACACAACCAGAAGCTGGATAGTCCACAATGACCATCTGCAGCTGGAGAGCTGGAAGAATCAGCAGCTGCGCAGTCCAAGACTCAGAAGCCCAGAACAAGAAAGATCAGCAATGCTACCCCAGTCCAAGACCAAGGCTTCTGGAAACTACCTGGAGAATCACTGGCAGAGTCCACTTTGGAAGAGTGAAGAAGCGAGAGTCCAATATCCCCAGATGATTGAAGCAGTGATCAAGAACCCATCCAAGAAGAGCCAAGCCTGCATCTGCATCTGCTTCCTTGTTCTTCCAAATTTTATTCCATCTTATTGGCTGGTGCTTCCCCTGCTTAGGGAGGGGCTCCACTTCAGTTCACCATCCCTCCTTCCGATCATTTCTAGACATGTCCTCATTGACACACCCAGAGGCCTCTTAATCATCAGCATCTCTTAATCCAATCAAGTTGACAATTCAATTTAACCATTACAGTATGGGACTGGTGCTGTGACAGTCCTGTGAATCCTATTTACTCTTTGGAGTTTTTAAAAGAGAGGCACATTAGAATCTTACTGTTGAACAAATTCAACGTCTGAAGTGTCCGGTGGACATCAGCAAGAGGGCATCTTGCTGAACTAAACTTGACTCTACCAGGAACCAGGTGAGACTGGATGACTCAAAAGACTGGATGATGCCCAAATTCACTGGGGAGGACCATCTGCTTTTCTCAATTTGCCAATTCAAATGCTGTTCTTTCCAGAAACATCCTTACAGACACGCCTAGAAACAACATTTTATCAACTATCTGGGATCCTTTACATGAGTCTAATTCTCACATAAAATTGACCATCTCCAGAACACTTTTCCTCTCCCTAAATGGAAATGTGATAACCATTAAGCAATAACTCCATCTCCTACTCCCCCCAGCTCCTAGTGATGACCATACTACTTTTCTGTCAAGCTAGAATTTGCCTACTCTAGATGTGTCATCTGAGTGGAATCATATAGTATATGTCTGTTAGGGTTTGACTTTTTTCACCTATCTTAATTTCTTCAAAGTTCATCCACGTTATAGCTCGTGTCAGAATTTCTTCTTCTCTAAGGCTTAATGAATTTCCATCCTGACCTTCGTATGTCATTCCCCAGTTGTTTATTATGGATTATCCATCCAAAGAGCAAAGAAGACCTTTCTAAACCGTTTCCTGAACCTAGTTTGTCCTTGGAGTCCCCATAATCTATTGAGATTTTATCTTTCCAAATCTTATTAGAGTGTCCTAAATCCCAAATAATATTCCTGATCTCGTAATAATAAACAATTCCCTTTTCTAATTTCTTCTTTAAAGATTATTTTTAAAGAGCTGTTAACAAGGAAAACAGATACATAAGGCAAGAGAAACTTGTGCTGCACATTCACACATAGACAGTTCCTAAGGAAAGACTGAATTTCTGTGATTTGTAAAACTGGTAGTAAGTTGTATATTTTAGAATAATTTTGTTTAAAAAAAATGATTTAAATAAACACTTTCACACTTGAGGGGACATGTTTCCATTACGTGGAAATATCAGTTATGTTGAATGCTCACTCCCCACAATGGGATAAACTAAACATTGTTAAAATTCTAAAGACATGAAAAGTCACAACAGAACCAAGCACATAAATGAAGAGCAAGGAAAAGCATATCCACCTGTTTTCTGTTACTGTAACAAGAACCCCTGAAGCTGGGTGATATACACAAAGAAAAGAAATTTACTTAGCTCATAGGTTCAGAGGTCAAAAATCCAAGCAGCATGGCTCTGGCTCTGGCAAAGGCCCTTCTGGCTGCATGGCATCATGGTGATAGCATTATAATGGGAGTATATGTGACAGGGATAGATTCCCTGGAGAGACAGGAAGCCAGAGAGATGGGGAGGAGCTTGGCTTTCTCTTTTATAAAAAACTTCTCTTGAGAACTAACCAGGATCCCACAAAACTACATCAATTCCTTCTGAGGACAATGACCCCAATGACCCATCACTAGGCCTCACCTCATAAAAATCCCACTATCTTACTATACTGGAACTAAGTTTCCAACACATGGAATCTGGTAGGATACAAACTATATTCAAATCATAGCAAAGAACTAACTATATATAATTTCACACAAAATCAAAATAGAAAAATGCTTTTTTTTTTTTTTTCTAATGGAAGTCCTGGTTGCTGTATTTCACTGCACCAGTGTATAGTCCTCTGGTTGAAGTTGTAAGTTACAAGTTCTTTGTGCTCAAGTTCTTAGCCTTCTTGTTTCCTGCAGTGACAGATGTTCATGGTCCCATAATTTGAGTTTCCCTAGAGTCAAATTTAGCCTGGAGGTAAGAATCAAGGAGGTTCAAATTTTAGCCTGGAGGATGAAAATCAAGAAATACACATCAAAGTGACAGTACAAAGGAACAATCTTCCACCTTCAAGGCCAAACTGTTCAGTTTCTTTCTTCTCATTGAAGATGTCTCCATGGTAACTCACTTGTACCTCCAAACAGCCATCATAGGCCCTGTGGGAGATTGGATTACCGCTCTCAATTCTGCACTCCTTTCCTGAAACAGAATTAAATATCCACAGCCTTTGCCATATGACTTTTCAGGCTCTCCCAGGAGTAGGCAGAGTACATTTTCATGACCCACTGATATTGGGTTTGACTATGTGATGTGTTTGTCAATGGAATACTAATGGGTGTCATCTGAGCAGAGATTTTGAATGTGCTTACATGATTTGGCTTGCCTTCTTGAACCTCTGCCATCTGCATAGAGAAGCTATTGATTCTTACATGAGAAACTTGTGGGATAGATTTGAACCAAACCCCAGCCTGAAGCAGAACCACCACTGCTACCCTGAACATGTAGAGGTAAGTTACGTAAATGCGATATTTTTGTTGTTGTAAGCCACTGAATTTTGGTGGTGTTTGTTGTGTTTAATTTTTGTTTTTATTTTTTTTATAGACTTATTGCAGTGAAACTGATTGATCCAGTTCCCTTCTCTGTCTCATCCCCGGAGTTTTCTGTCATTCCAATAGTCACTCCTCACTAGGCATGCAATATGACACTTGCTGCACAGGTATCCACCCTGCCTATTGTGACTGATGCCCCCCACTTCTGTCATCCCTATAACATCTCCTGTATCTCTGGAGTCAGAGGAATGGTACAGTTCCCCTCAGTAACTGCCAATCTGGATTAAATTCTGTGAGGTTATAAAAGGAAGCCGTTCTGGCTGTTATTGATAGCTCTTAAACAGTACAGGACCCCTCCTCCCAGGAAACTGATACAAACTAGATCTAGAGATCATTTGATATTCTCCATAGGGGTGCACTCAAACCCTGTCTCTTCACCAATCCAAACAATGTTTATGGACTTGGCATGAATACCCTTTGCCAGGATGAGTTGCTTTCCTTCTACAATACCGCTGGGAAGACTAGGGTAAAGTTGTTGTTTTTTAACTGAATGTGGTTTATATCCCAGGAGGTCAGCTGACAATCTGTGCAGTAGTGTGTTAGTCATATTTTTGTCACTGTGACCAAAATATCTGAAAAACCACTTGGAGGAGGAAAGATGTATTTTGGCTCACAGCTTCAGAGGTTTCAGTCCATGATTGGTTAGTTCTATTGCTCTGGGTCTGAGGTGAGGCAGAACATCATGGCAGAAGGGTATGGTGGAGGAAAGCTACCCAGCTTATGGCAGTCAGGAAGCAGAGAGTTGTTGGTAGCGGGGACCAATGGGGATAAGACATAGTCCCCAAGGGTACACAACCAGAGGCCTACTTCCTCCAGCCATGCCCCCACCTTCCTAGTTTCCACCTCCTCCCAGTAGTCCATTCAAATTATTAATCCATCAAATGAATTGATCCACTGATGAAGTCAGAGCCCTCAGAGCCAATCATTTCCTAAAGCCCTCCATCTGGATATTGCTGCACTGGGTACTCAGCCTTTAACACATGAGCTTTGGGAGCACATGCCTGGTTTACAGTGAGAATCAAGAGTGAAAAACAGTCAAAGGACTTGAAAAGCTTTCATTTGGGCTAGAAAAGGAACTCAATAAGTGTTGAGGCCGAGAAATTCTGGTTGCTGAAAAAATTAACACTGTTAAAGAGAAACCAAGTACTTTGCACAGAGACAATAGTAAAGGTGTCTTGAGAGCATCTCAGGAAACAGCAAGACACCACCATCAAAGGCTCAAGAGTGCAAAAATGAAAACTCTTTTGAAAAATTTTGCCTAGAAAAGAGAGTATCGGGAGCATCCTGCTCTCACAAGGCCACCTAAGAAGATTTTTCCCCACATCCTGTTTCACCATGCTCAGTCACCCAGGAATTCAGAGGCCTCTACAATCATGGTCCAAGGGAACCAGATACTTTTTAAGTTGGCAACAGACCTTGGCCTTATACACATGGTGCTGGTTTTGCAGGCATGAAGAATTCAAGAGTCATGGTGTCATGGAGGTTTCCACCAAGATTTCAAAGGAAGGCCTGTGAGGCCAGGCAGTGTGTCCCAGGGTCAGAAACCCTGTGAGCATTCCCTGAGGGGTGATGCTTGAAGTTATAAGAATGAATCCAAAACTTCAATGGAAATTCCAATACATTAAAGATGCCAGGAATGTGAAATGTCCACCAAGAAAAACTGCAGGCAATGAGCAGAAGCAATTCAAGAGATAGGACATGTGATCTGCAACCAGCAAGCATGTTGGAGCAGAGTTGCCTAAGTCTTTGGGGCCCAAATCCCCACCACCTTGTGTCCCAGATGCTGGATGTAGAGCTCCAGGATCAACGTTTACTTTGCTGGGCTTCTGTCTTGCTGTGGTCCCATCACTCCTTTCTATGTCCCCATTCCTGTCTTTTGGAATGGGAATGTTTATTCTGTGCCATTGTATATTGGAAACATGTAACTTGCTTTTTTGATTTTTATAGGGCTCACAGCTAAGTTTGCCTTGAATCTCAGAGAAGACTTTGGATTTGAACTTTTGAGCAATACAGGAACCATTAAGGCTACAGGAACTCTTGGAAACAACTGAATTTTTCATTGCATAATGGGCATGAGCTTTTGGAGTCCAGGGCTACAATGTTATTCTTTGGATCTAGAATGTCTCCCAAGCTGCTGTGTTGAAGATTTGGTCCCCATTGCAACAATATCCAGAGGTGAGGCTTTGGGGATGTGATTGGCTATTACTTTATCAGTGATTAATTCATTTAATGGATTAATAATTTGAATGGACTGCTGGTAGACAGATACTGAAGGCAGGTAGGCCCAAACTGGAAGAAGGAGGTCACTGGTTGTGTGTCTTTGGGGACTATGTCTTGTCTTCAGCCCCTCTCTTCTTTCTTCACTGTCTCTCTTTCTCTCTTTTTCCTGGCTGCCATGTGCTGAACATCTTTCCTCTACCATGATTTTCTGCCTCATCTCAGGCCCAGAGCAATATTGCTGACTGACCATGGACTGAAACCTCTGAAACCACAAGCCAAAATAAATCTTTCCTCCTCCAAGACATTTATGTCATATATTTTGGTCACAGCATCAAAAGCTAACATAATACTTCCTTCCTTTTTTAAAGAAAATTGTAATCACTACACAAAATTGTACATATTTAAGGGATACAGTGTAATGATTTGATACCTGAATATGATATTCAATGATCAAATCATGGTAATTAAGATTTGCCTCTCCTTAAACTTCGTGTGTTTGTATGTTAGAAAGCTTTGAACTCCTCTCTTCTAGTTCTGTATAAAATATATGATAAATTGTTGTGAACTATTGATCCAAGTTCATGAGGGCAGAGGCCTCAACTATCTTGGTGATCCCTCTATATTTTGCATAGGCTCTGGTGTCTAGCCCATGTATCTATCGCAGGGAAAGTTTCAACTGAAGCTGCAGCTCAGAACCAGAAGGCACAGCCAAATCATGGCTCAGTTGCAGCCAGAGACCCAAAGTGAGCTGACAATTAACTTTGTGTTATGCATGATTTCACACAAGTTCTGCAGCCAGGATGTCAATTATCTTGTGTGGTAGGAGGAAAATAGGGATGACTATCTCTTAGCATTTGAAACTATCTTCTGTGTGAAACTTTAAATTTTTAAAATAAGTCTTCCACAGTTGTTAGGGTAGAAATGATCACCTGAAATCAAATTGTATTGAATACATCATAATTTTTAATCCTTTTATTTATGGAGAATTTCTATTTGACACAAAATAGACCAAATAATATAATAAGACCCTGATCTATCCATAACCTAATCCTAAAAAACCATCAATCCATGAATCATCCATACCCTCATCTATTTACTCTTCTCCAAAACTATTTTGAAGCACATCTTAGATATGACATCACTTCATCCATAAATATTTGAGCATGCTTCTTTAAAAGATAAGGGTTTGTTTTGCTTAGTTTTTTGGTACTGGGAATTGAACACAGGGTGCTTTTTTTATTTTGAGACAAGTTATTGCCAAGTTGCTTAGGGCCTTGCTAAGTTGCTGAGGCTGGCTTCGAATTTGCCATCCTCCTACTTCAGTCTCCTGAGTCACTGGGATTCAGGCATGTGCCAACACATCCAAGCCTAAAAGATAGGTTTTTAAAACATAGCCGTTGTGTTAGTCAGATTTTTGTTGCTGTGATCAAAATACCTGACAAGAACAATTGAGAGAAGGAAAAGTTTATTTGGGTTCATGTTTTCAAAGACTTAGTCAACCATTGACCAAATTCATTACTCTGGGCCCAAGGTAAGGTAGAACATCATGGCAGAGGAAAGATGCTCACCTCATGGTAGCCAGGAAGCAGAGCAGGGAGGGCCATGGGGAAGATAAACCCTTCCAGGACATGCTCCCAGTAACCCACCTCCTCAAATCACACCCCACCCACCTGTCGGTACTAACCAGTTGGCACATTCAAACCTGTGTGAACTAATTAGGCTATAGCTCTCACAATCCTATATAAACACAGGACACTCACATCCAAACCATAACAGTGCCTCATAATTTGATTAGGATACCACTTTCATAATCTCATCATTTCATCTCTGAATGTTTCTGCTAACACAGATGATTTTGGGGAATACTTCAGATCCAATCCATGACAGCCATATACAATTATTCCATCTTAAAAAATCTCTTAATAGTGTCAATTCTTCTGTTAGTTTTCACATTTCAAATTGTCTCATAAATGTTACAAATTTTTCTAATTTTGCTTTGTAGAGGGTTTTTGTTTGTTTGAGTTTTTTGTTTGTTTGTTTGTTTTTTGTTTTTGTTTTTGTTTTTTTTTGTAGCGGGGCCAGGATATGGAATCCAAATAATGTCCACAAACTGCAAATGGTTACTATGTCACTTAAATCTCTTCTTATCATTGGTTCTCCTTCCATTTCTTTTTATAGCACTTGCAATTTATCTGTTGAGGAGACCAGATTATTTATCATGTATAGTTTTCTCTGCTGGGGAAAAACAAAAAAACAAAAAAAAAACACAGTGTTTATTTTTCCTCTGCTCTCATACCACAACAATCAGAACACAAGACTTCTGTGACCTCAAAAGGTGTGGGGACTTCTCCCACCAGCAAGCAAGCAGTGCTTCAGCAGTAGACACTGGCGGAGGTCTTCTGATTCAACTCAGTTCTGACACTGTCTACCTGGAGATAGCATCAGATCCCACAGTTTGGAGGTTCAGTCCCGAGACTGTCCCCCACCCCACTTCAGATGCTAGTCACAAACCAAGTTGGTGCTTCTGACCAACCAAATATATATCAGATTCCCACAACCCCCTCCTTAATTCATTTGCTTGAGCAGTTCACAGAACTCAGGGAAACACTTTCATTTGCAGCTTTGTTATAAAGGATATTACAAAGGACACAGATAGAGGAATCTCCAGGTGTTCAGCTATCCTGAAGTTCTCTGACCCCTGTCTTTTGGATTTTTATGGAATTATGGACACTTCATTGCATAGTTAATGTTGACAGATTGGGTGGGGAAACCCAGAAAGACCTGTCTGCTTTAGTATTCTTGTTGACTTTTCAGTGAAGGGCCCTTCTGGTATGAGGAGAGGTTCATGATCTACTACTGGAAAAGGGCAAGTCAGAGAATTTCTTTATGGCCAGCTCCAAGATGGAAAATAGGAGATGATTAGAATTTCTATGAAGCCCCTTGTAGTTTCCATGGCCTGCCGTGGGGAGGGAGTCATAAGCCAGGAACAGGGATGAAATCCAGATATACCTTTCACAATATCACAGTTTCTAACAGTCATGGATTTTGCTTATTGCATCATGTGATTTATTAAACATATTCCTCTGACATCTTCATTTTCTACAAACTAGTAGTTGGAAGTAGATCAGTGTTTTTCAGTATAAAATTTTGGAAAATTGAGAAACACACAGAGTAAGAAAGCACAATTTATTCAAAATTCCAGCCCTTTAAGCCTCTTTTTGAACAGTAAAGAGTAAAACAGGAAACACTACAAAATCCCACTCTTCAAGAATAACCACAACTTCCTGGCATGGTGGTGTGTGCCTGTAATCCCAGCAACTTGAGAGGCTAAAGCAGGAGGATTGCAGGTTCAAGGACAGTTTGGGCAATTTAGTGAGACCCTGCCTCAAAATAAAAATAAAAAAGATCTGGAGATAAAGTACAATGGTAGTGCGTCCCTGGGTTTAATCCCTAATACAGAAAAAAAAAAAAGAGTAACCACAGCTAAAAATAATTTGGGACTTTGGTGCTTAGAAGAAATAGTTCCAGTTCTTTAAAATGAAGGATTTTTATGATGGTTAATTGTTTGGTCAATCTGACTGGGCCACGAGGAACCCAAGTATTTGCACATTTGGTCAAATATTATTCTGGGCATGTCTGTAATAGTGTTTTGGGATGAGATTCACATTTAATTGGTATACTTAGTAAAGCAGATTGCCCTCCCTAGTGTGGGAGAGCATCATTCAATAGGTTGAAGAATTGAATAAAGCAAAAAGGCTGGCTTTCCTACTAAAAAGAAGAAACCCCTCCTACCTGACTGCTTGAGCTGGGACATTTGTCATTCTCCAGTCTTTGGACTCAAACCAAAACATTGTCTCTTCTTAGGTCTCAAGACTGCCAGCTTTCAGAATGACATTTACACCATAAGCCCTTCAGGTTCTCAGGCCTTCAGATTTGGACTGAACTACATATCTTTCCTAAGTCTCCAACTTGGACTATAGATCTTGGGACTCCTCAGCATCCATAATCACGTGAGCCAATTTCTTTCTCTCTCTCTCTCTCTCTCTTTGAGATACACACACACACACACACACACACACACATACATACATACATACATACATATTCACATATATTTGGACAGGTTCTCTGTATATATGTGTGCGTGTGTGTGTGTGTGTGTGTGAGAGAGAGAGAGAGAGAGAGAGAGAGAGAGAGAGAGAGAGATACAGAATTATTCCTCAGTACCCATGAGAGAGAGAGAGAAAGATACAGAATTATTCCTCAGTACCTATGCAGAGAAATACAGAATGGTTCCAGGACTTCCCTGGATACCACATTCAGGGATGCTCAAGTCCCTTTATAAAATGATGTAGTATTTGCATATAAACTATGCCCATCCTTCTGTATACTTAAAAATTATCTCTAGATTACCCATAATAATACCTAGTATAATGCAAATGCTATATAAATTGTTGTTTTATCGAATTGATTAGGGAATAATGAAATGACAAGGGAAAAGTCTGTGCATGTTCATTGTGGACACAATTTTGGCAGGGATGTAATATTTTCAATCTGCAGTTGGTTGAATCCATTTCTGTATAGCCTACAGATATGAGGGCTCATACTCTTTCTCTCTCTGTCTCTCTCTGTCTCTGTCTCTCTGTCTCTCTGTCTTTCTCTCTCTCTCTCTCTCTCTATATATATATATATATACACACACACATATATATATGAGATAGATATGTATGTATATATGCATATACATATATATAATTTTGTACAGGTTCTCTGGGAACGCCTGAGTAATAAAGAAGACTAAGTGGAGGGGATAGGATTTGAACTACACCTTGAAGGATAGGTAACGTTGGTAGAGACAAGGGGAAAGGGTGTGCCAGGAAAGCAAAGAGGAAGAGCCTGGGACTCAGTGGGGAGGTTGGGAAGACTACAGCTAAAACTTGGGGGGTTTAATTATGCAAGTTCTTGGAGACCATGGTAAGAAATATGTTCATATTCCTTTTAAAGGCAAAAGAATCATTGACCAATTTTAGCAAAGCCAGAATCATTGGTGTTGAAGAAGTTAGGTGTGCATGCAAAATAGTTCAGAGCAGCAGGATTTGTCATTGCATCAGCTTTAAGGAAAGAAGGAAATCCTGCAATATGAAACATGAGGAACCTTAAGGACATTTTGCCAAGAGAATAAGCCAGTCACAGAAATAAAAATCCTTCATGCTGCCCATTGATTTAAGGTACTTTAAAATATCCAAAATTGTAGAATCAAAAGAGGGAAAGGTAGTTTATAGGGCTTGGAGAAAGGGCAAAATGAAGAGTTACTAATCAACAGACATCACATTTCAGTTAAGCAAGATGAATAAGCTTTAGAGAGCTGCTAGACATGTTTTTATAGTTAACTGTATTGCAAACTTTTTTTTTTTTTTTTTTTTTTTTGGTACTGGGAATTGAACCCAGGGGCACTCCACCACTGAGTCACATCCCCAGTCCTATTTTGTATTTTATTTAGAAACAGGGTCTCACTGAGTTGCTTAGGGCCTCACTAAGTTGCTGAGGCTGGCTTTTAACTCGTGATCCTCCTGCATCAGCCTCCCAAGTGCTGGGATTACAGGCGGTGCGCCACCATGCCCAGCAATTGCAAACTTAATTTGTTAAACTGGGCATGTGGCCTGAACCTGTAGTTCAGCTACCTGGGAGGTTTAAGCAGGATGATCACTTGAGCCCAGGGGTTCAAGGACAGCCAGGGCAACATAGAAACACCCTGTCTCCAGATAATAATAACAATAATAATAATAATAATAATAAAATTTAAAAAGTTAACAGAGTATATTGTCCATTAATTGCTCTTAACACAGTAAAATAAAAATAAAATTTGTTTTCAAAGTAGCAAGTTTTCTAGGCAAGTTCCATTGTGGAACTCTAAAGGAGCCCATGAGTCTCATTATCAATCTGGTGCTAGAAGTCCCACATGACACCTATAACCACGTTCAGGTGTCCTCTAAAGTAAGATTCAAGGTAAATGAAGGTTGTACAAACTGTGCCTCCACATAATCACATGCTAATACCCTGACTGCTTGACATGCCCTCCTACTCTTCACCCTTTTGGCTCCCTGTTTCTCATACTTGCAGCGCCCTGTGATGTGTCTGCTTGAGTTTGGATGCATAAGGGTATTCAGTCCTAGCTCAGAGTCAGTTTTGGAGTCTTCATGTGAGAGTCTTATACTCTATATTGAATGCCATTTTTAAGTGTTTCTGGAGTCATATTGCCAATGCTTAAAAAGAAGCTCTGCCTCTTTAAATAGCTGTGTAACTTGAGGCAAGTGCCTTAAACTTTCTAAATCTCAGTTTCCTCATCTGTTAAATGGGGAAAGTCATAATGATTCAAGTATTTAGAGGATTAAGGAACATGGCACATATAAACACCCAGCATAATACTGGGATTTGTTTTACTAAAACATGCAAAGCAAGAGATCTGTTCTTCCACCATATCTTACAAAGCTGTTGAAGTCACTAGTGTCCCTGAATTTTGGCTTCAGTATCTCATGGCTGTGTGTTACAGTTTCAAAGAGCTTCTCTGGGAATACTGGATTTTCAATACTGCTAAGCCACCAGGCTTGTCCCTAATCCATTGCACCCAGCCAGTTGGGTGTCTCCATCAGGAGTAATGATGATGATCCCTTGCCTGTGCCCTGTTTTGTTGTGGGTCCTGAGGTCCTTTCCTAGCAGGCTGAGCTGACTTTGATCAAGAAGGAGGTATATCATAGAAATCTAAGCCACTATGGAAGGGATCTGAATCAGTCACACTGGGATGGGCCTAAAGTCTGCTGTGTTTGAGATTCTCATGCCACCAAGCCACAGGTATGTGCCAGCTTCTGAGTCTCTTTGCCCTACCATGTTTCTTTTCCTGGTGTGAATGAGGAATCCTCCCTTCCACAAGCCTGCCTTTGTTTGAGGGGAGGCTTGCCCTGCCTGCCTTGCCCTCACTGGCCCAAAAGTGTTTTCCTTGTTTTTTCTCTAAAGCTTTCATTGATTTTCCTTTCACATTTAAATGTACAATCCATTGGTAATTGATTCTGTCTCTGGTTCCAGTGATCTGCAGAGAAATGAAATGAAAATGGTTGGCACCCATTCATTGGACAGTGGTATCTGTCCAGGCTGTCCTGCAGCTCCTGCCTCCCTACCCTCCAGAACTGACTTTGTTCCCGCCCAATTCTGAATCTGATTCTCATACTTCCTGCTGAGTCTGAGTTCTCAATGGCCTCCTTTACAGTTCTCTTTTCATCATACCAATCAGTTGGTTTCTATTCCTTGCACTCAGAGATCCCTAGTTTCTACACTCCCAGAATAGTGGATAGCTCAGGTCTAGCTATCTGGGGCAAAGATTATAAAAAGGAAGACCCACTGGAACATAAAGGAAGAAGTATAGAGATTACCATTAGTGGAATTCAATCTTTCATATTCACTTCTCTTGTGTAGGAGGCTAGATATACCTATTCCCAGGTATTGCTCAGAAATTGGGCAACATGAATAGTCATGACATTGTTTATGGTGCACATACTGGGCATTGGCAGCAAAGGTCATATACCTGGGGTATCCAGGATTCTGCCAGTAGACTCCTGTATATCTTTGTAGGTTCTGGACCATCTGTTGTAAGCCAAGTCCTATTATAACAGAAGAAATGCCTCACCCACACTCACCTACACCATAATGGTTGAGATGATCAAGGACACATTTTGTGGACAAAACTGAATGTAATCTCATTGATACAGGTGACCACAGCACTTCTCTCCAGGCAGGATGAATGCAAAAAAAGAAAGTCATTTAGCCAATGGAAGATTATACCATTTCTCTCCCACATTGGAGGCAGAATGCCATAATGGATAAGCTCTATCTTTGCAGTCAGGACCTTAGGTTCAAATCCTGGCCCTTAGCTTATTAATTATGTGACCCTGGGAATGTTACTTAACTTCTCTGTGCTTCAGCTGCCTCATCAAAACCTAGAAATAAGGTCCTTATCCTCTCTGAGAGGACCCACTCTCTCCCTTGAGAGTGCCCCTTTCCCTCTTCCTTTCAATAAACTCATGCCTGTAATTCTGAGCAAAAAATTAGTGAAATGTCCAAAGTCATTCTGGCATGACTGTAAGACTCAGGGTTTGAAGAGGGGGCCTCAGGCTACCTCAGCTGTGTGGCAGGCCTTCTGTCCTATAATAAGTTTGCCACCATGTTATCATGAGTTATCCCAATTCTTTTCCGGTTACTTTCTCTGTTTAGCCTTTTCTGAACCTCTATTCTTCACCTCAGATTTTTGAGGACTAAAAGAAAAATCTTGAGATAATAAATGTTTCTTTGGCTAGAGCTCACTCCAGTGAGGACCAAAAGATCTCTTGATTGGAACTCTAATGTCATAGCCCTCAAAATTGAGGCTTTCACCCACTATCATTTTGGGGGACAAACTTGCCCACTGGCAATTGAATTTTTGACAAGGGTAAACCTTTTCAGAATCTGAAGACCAGAGATCAGGAGACTCAGAATCCCAACTTCCATTAGGGTAAAGAGACCTCTTTCTCTTTCTATTACTCTCTTTATCTGTATCTCCAGACTAACAAAACATTGCAGGGCCTCACTCTAGACTCATACCAGAGGGAAATCTAATTCACATCTAAGCATAGTCCCCTGCCCTATGTATGCCTCATCCCATCACCTGCCAACTGCCACCATGGACCTTTAAATTGCCCTGACACTACGTACCCTTAACTGACCATGCCCCACCTAATAGAGAACAAAGATACTTTCCCCTAACTTCACCCTCTCTCAGCAGGAAGCAGTCAGATGAATAAACACCCAAATGCCCTAAAATAATTGAGGGACCCAAGTCCCTAGTGGCTGAGGAGGGAAAAGACTGAAAACCACAGGGAGGCCCCCTCATAATTATATCCCCTTAAGAAAAATTGTTTCGGGCTAGGGATATAACTCAGTTGGTAGAGTGCTTGCCTCACAAGCATAAGGCCCTGAGTTCAATTCCCAGCACCACCACCAAAAAAAAAAAATTGTTTCAAGATCATGTTATACCCTACCAGGTGGCCTAGAGCCTCCCTTATCACAGAAACTGTCATAACCCTCAGTCACCCTGGAACCCAAAACATCAAGACCCTCCTAAAGAAAGCTTGCTAAACTATTCAAAGGGTAATAAGCCAACTAATCGGACAGGAAATTGAGGCACTCCCAAAATCTCCAATTCTGTGAGTACCACACTGTCTTTTGGAGGTGGTCCATGCAGTTCCTATGCTGTCAGTCAAGTCAAAGGGTAGACCTGGGCAGGATTCTGTAAACTTCCCTGGGAGCCCCCAATTAAACTGGAGGGCAGGAGGGGCCTGCTATCCTTGTCCTCTCGGAAGACTCACTCTCTCCCTTGAGAATGTCTGTTTTCCCTTTTCCTATTCCTTCAATAAACTCATGCCTCTTACTAGGGGGAGGAGGGGAGACCCTAATAATAATAATAGTGCCTTGCAAGAGGCTCTGGTTTCAGTATTATTAATAATAATAATACCACCTACCTTGTAAAGTTGTCAGAATAAAATGAGTTTAAAATCTAGTTCAGCTTTCACATATAAACACAAAGTATTTTTGCAGTTTTAACATGCTCTGAACTTCAAGGGAATGTCATCATTGTGTACATGGAAAGACGGTTGTACTGTCTTCTGTTCAACCTCTTAGCAGATTGTTTAACCATTTCAGAGAATTGCATCACTGGTGCCTCCTTAATTAACTAGTGTATCACCTGATTCAGTCTCCGCTTGCCACTGTTGTATCCATGGAGATTTTTACACAGGTGAGCGCACCTGGTATACTCAGTATCTTCCAGAAAAGTTAACACCAAATCTTAATATTCAGAAAGACATATATTATTAGAAAGCTTTTTCCTTCTCATTTTTTCTTTATTCTTCAACTAAGGCACTATATTGTTTTTTTAACTATAAAATTAAATTTTTACTTTAAGATGAATAAATGTTAAATTATACATGTAATGTGTATAACTTTCATTTCATAAAAGAACAGAGAACATCAAAAAATGTTTGTTATAAAAGAAGACATTTGGGTTTGATAAACTGGAGAACCATAGCTTTATGGGGATTTTTTTAAAAGTAAAGCTTATGTTGAAGTAAACATATATGCAGAAAAACACACAAATCATGAATGAATTAATAAATTTTTATAAATTCCCCATTTATACATTTATAAGTTAAATTTTTATAAATTACCAACCATTCTGATGGACTCTAATACTACAGGACCCCTCCTAGTCATTCATACCAACTATCGTGACTTGTAACAATAAAGATTAATTTTGCCATCTTTCAAATTTCATGTAAATAACATATGATCTGTACTTATTTATGTCTGTTTTTTTCCTGCTCAATATTATATTGGTAAAAATCTCTCTATAGCAATGGTTCATCCATACTTATTGCTGATAATGTTCTATTGTATAGAATAGAAATTATTATCCATTTCACTATTGATGAACACTTGGGCAGTGTCTGATTTGGAACTGATTTGAATAGCTGCTTCTACGAATATTCTTTTCTTTTCTTTTTTTTTTGTACCGAGGATTGAACTCAGGGGCACTCCACCACTGAACCACATCCCCAGCCCTATTTTGTATTTTATTTAGAGACAGGGTCTCACTGAGTTGCTTGCTGAGGCTGGCTTTGAACTCGTGATCCTCCTGCCTCAGCCTCCCAAGTACTGGGATTACAGGCGTGCACCACCGCACCCAGCTTCTATGAATATTCTTGTACACATTCTTTCATAAATATGAACACATATCTGAGGTATACCTTGAAGTAAATAAAGCGTTTATAAGTATGCATCATTGAACTTTAATGAATTCGGCCAAGTAATTTTCCAAAGTGGTTAAAACAATGACACTTCTACCACAGTTACAACAGTTATAACATATGATCTGTACTTATTTATGTCTGTTTTTTTCCTGCTCAATATTATATTGGTAAAAATCTCTCTATAGCAATAGTTCATCCATACTTATTGCTGATAATGTTCTATTGTATAAAATAGAAATTATTATCCATTTCACTATTGATGAACACTTGGGCAGTGTCTGATTTGGAACTGATTTGAATAGCTGTGTCACAACTTCCTGCTGTGTCATCATGTGGTAGAAGGTGAAGGGCAAGGAAAAACTCACATAGCAGAAGAAGAGAAGAAAAGACTACACTTTTGTAAGCCATTTTTACGGTGGCTGTGTTAGTCAGCTTTCCATCATGGTAGCAAAATGCCTGAGATAATCAATGTAAAAAAGAAAAGGTTTATTTTGGCTCATGGTTTCAGGCTTTTAGTTCATGGTCCATTGATTGGCCTCATTGTTTTGGGCCTGTGGCAAGGCAGTACATCATGGGAGGAGTTTGTGACAAAGGAAGCTGCTCACTTCATGGCAGGCAGGAAGCAAAAATGGAGGAAGGGACGTGTGTCCCACAATCCTCTTTAAGGGCAGGCCCCCAATGACCTAAGACATCCCACTAGGCCCCTCCACTTAAAGTTTCCACTACCTCCAATAAACCAAGCTGAGAATCCCAAGCCTTTCACAAATGGACCTTTGGGGAACATTTTAGATTCAAACCATAGTTGTGGCTTTAATCAATTCACAACCTAAACAACTCCCATTAGGCCCCACTGTTGCCTTGGAGATTAATTTTCCAACACATGCATTTTAGAGGGGGTAAGCATCCTTATCCTTAAAATGATGAGACTTGAGCACAATGTTTTGCAAACTTACTTGCTGATAAGAATCACTTGAAGGAACTTGTTCAACATATGGTTCCCAGACCCAAAGGCCTTGGAAATCTGATTTAGTAAGACTACAATGACATCTTGTATGACTGGAAGAATTCCTAGGTGATTCTTACAACATCAGTATGCTGGGGAAACATTGAAGGAAGAGTCTCCAACATTTGAACGTTTCAAGTACCTAGGATATCCTGTCCTTTAAAGAGATAAAGGAGTTTCTAAGTAATGAAGAAAAGTGCTTTCATGGAAGCACAGAAAACATCATCTGGACCCTTTGTCAGTAACTTCAATGAATGATGGTCACTCTCTCTGGTTTTGGTGCTTCTCCGTGAGTGGAAACCTGTAATGGTAATTGACTTTGACCTGATGATGTAGACTCAGAAGGGATGAGCATCTTTTCTGGGTGATTCAGCAAAGAGCAGAGAGCCTATCTCAGTAGAAAGAGAAATGTACAATACTTCTGTAGAAACCAGGAGGTACCCAGAGTTAGTCAACACAAGGCAGAATAAATCATTCGGTAGATAAATGGCATGACTAGGCTTTAGCCAAAATTGCAGCTTGAATAAATAACACAATCCAGGTAAAGTCCTAGAAGACAAGACTAGAGACATAGACACTCTAAAAGGATTTCTTAACAGCTGAAGGATCTCACAAGTAAGGCAAACAAAATGTATTACTTTTCTACACTTATTAGTACTTATGCAGGGCCTTGCCCGATATGGGTGTGTGTGTGTGTGTGTGTGTGTGTGTGTGTGCGCTTGCACACATGCTCATGTGTCTGTGAGCTAATTTCATAATCAACTACTGAAAGATGCTTGCATTTTTACTTGGTTCTGGTAGTGTTGAAGGAGGGAAAATAGTCTCTATTTTTCCTAGTATTCCTGACATAAAGGGAAATAAATGTATTGAATGTAAGTGGATTTTGCTAAGTTGGGGGTTTATTATAATTCATGCTAATTATCAATAATAAATATAAAGACAAAATAAAACTGGCTTTGAACTGGAATTCTGGAAATGTGTCTAGATGGGCACTGCCACTAAGGAGCTGCATGGTCTACAAGAAGTCAAACCTAGACCTGCTTTCTCTGTATACATGGAGGGTAGATTAGTTGGTACCATATCTCACTGATCCTAAGGTAACTTTTTCATGGTTTGATATTTCTGAACTTGGGGACATCTTATAATCAATGACGTATTACAATTATTATTGGCAGAGTTTTCTGCTTGGCTGCTTTTAGATTCCATAGCATATTAGATTCAATTGAACACCATACCTAGCTGCATAATAATGCCTGGCATTTATCCATTAATGTAACACTCTGATCTCTTCTAATTATATTTTAAGTATTCATTTGTTCCTAGAAGACCAGCTTGGTAGTTTTCAACTCTAGTTTCCCAGAAAAGAGGTCGTCCAAGCTGACTTTTAAAGAGTTGTCACTTACCTGGTGGGAAGGTAAGGAAGGTAACAGGCAAAGGGAGAAAATATATGGGAGGGCACAGATGTAGAATAACAAGACATTTGCAAAATGTCAAGTATTTTGTATGGTTGAAGGGCAAAGTGCACCCCAATAAGCAACTGCTGAGGCTGAACAAAGGCACAGGAACAACATTGCCAAGAATGTTGAGTTCCACCATAAAAAACTTGGATTTCAACGTCAGGGCTGGGGTGATGAGAGTTTGTAAACAAAGGGATGATTTCCTGGGTTTACATTTGAAGTTCAGGAAAGTCACTCTGGTTTAATAGGAGTATGGTTTAATAGGGGAAGGGAAGGAGGATGAATTAAGAGGTTGTTAACATATTCAGATGAGAAATGATGAGGGCTTGAATTGACAATCTGGTGTGGGATTGCAGAGGAAAGATGAAGTTGAAAGATATTAACAGAATGTTGACCAAAGAGATGCAGGATTTAAGGGAAAGGGAGAGAGAAGATAATTCCCAGGTTTCTTGACTAGCTGCCTAAAGAAATGCAGCCCTTCTAGGTGAATGCAGTGATGCAGGCCTGTAATCCCAGCTAACAGGAAGACTGAGGCAGGAGGATTGCAAGTCCAAGGCCAGCCTGGGTAATTTAGCAAGACTCTTTCTAAAAGGAGGAGCAGTGTCTGGGAAAATAGCTCAGTGGGAGAGCACCTGCATAGTATGTGTAAGTTCCTGGGTTCAATCCCAAGTACCTTAAAAAAATAGTGCCATAACTAAAGTTGGAGGAGTAGAGAAGGAGTAAGTTTGGAAGGCAAGATGAGTACTGTTTTGTTCATGTTGATTTTGAGGTGCCTGAGAGAAATATTCAAATGAAAAGCTCATAAAATAAGTAAAAAATAGGCCTAGATTCACAAAGATTTTATAATATCTTTGAGTTAGGAACTTTCATTTATTTGCTCTTTCCTCCAAATCCACTCTTCACCATTTGCTACTCTGCTCTGCATTCAGGGGGGCTGAGCTGTCTGGATTACACAGGTTTCTTATTAAGGCTGGCCAATTTGGAATTCTGGTAGATCAGTGAAAAGAAGAGTGAGCTCAGGTTATCGATTCTCCCACAGCTCCCTTGCTTCCAGATCAACAGTTTTGTGGCCTTCTGCATGTAACTCTCCTTCTCTGGGTTCCAGGACCTATTCCTTTCCTAGATCTTTTAGGCCAAATAACACAAGTTGAATGTACTCTCTGTTTTCTTCTGAGGTTCTGACTAGTACTACATAATATACCAAGAATGACCTCGAATATTGGAAACAAAAATGGAAAAACAGAATTAGGTTGCTTACATGTTTGAGGAGCTCATGCAACTTTACCTTGCCCAGGGGAACAGGGACAAGAATAGCACCTGGCATGTGATGGCATCATAGTTTCTCATACTACAACTGTTAAGTGGTATGAGATGAGGTGAAGGGGCAGGGTAAATCAAGATCTTGGGAAATCAATATCAACTAAGAAAGGATGTGGTTATTCAGAAATCCTCAGTGGCAGTTTTGACTAAATCCCTTATCTCCTATGAAGTCATACGGGAAAAAATGGCTGAAGACCAAGCCCAGGGCCTAATGGTAAGGGGCTGAATGTTGATAAGTGTTTAACTAAAGTTAGGTCACAGGTGGGGAAAGGAAACTTGAGTCATGAGGTAAGATGGGGGCCTTTGGGGAGGTATAGTTAGAGCTAAGAATGCTGAACTCCAAACCCCCCACACTTCCCTGGGCAGCAGTCTGAAAAAGCTACTCTCTCCTGAATAAAAGTTTTTGGGTGTGGCATCTGGGGCAGCTACCTCATGAGCTAAGGTTTCTTCCAAGGACCCTCATTGGTTAAAGCACAGTGCCTAGGGGTCATCTTTGGATTTTTGAGGCAACATGGATGACATTTGGACATGTTGCTCTAATATATTTACTGGGAAACCCATAAGGCTAATAGTTTTGAGTGTGAATCAGATTAAGCATGTCCAGGATGTTATTCCAGCTGCTCTCCCATTGGGCCTGATGACCCAAGGATACAGGAGTTCTGGAAATTTCTGCACAAAGATGTTGTGCACTTCCTCTGGCAAGCCCCAACAGGAAAATTGAGGGCAAAACCCCCAAGGTTTTAAAACCAGATTGTGTCATCTATGCCAACAGCTCTTGTACTTGAGAAGCAGTTCCTGAGAGGCCTCTAGGCCTCAGTACAGACTGAACAATTAAGTATGAGAACCTGTATTATTCCATTGTTAATTACTATAACAAAATGTCTGAGGCAGGCTAACTTTATAAAGAAAGAAGGTTTATGTAGCTCACAGATCTGGAGATTCAAAAGGAAGGACCTCATGACAGAGCTGTGGGAGTATGTGTGGGAGGAAGAGATCATATCTCAAAACCAGAGGCCAAAAAGCAATTCAGGGATCAGTCTTTCTCTTACAACAGCTTGCTTTCTTGAAAGCTAAGGGGTCCTATGAAAGCTACCTTAAAATGGTGGCGCACACCTGTAATCCAAGCGACTTGGGAGGCTGAGTCAGGAGGATCATGAGTTCAAAGCCAGCCTCAGCAACTTAGCGAGGCCCTTAGCAACTCAGTGAGACCCTGTCTCTAAATAAAATACAAAATCGGGCTGGGGATGTGGCTCAGTGGCCGAGTGTCCCTGAGTTCAATCCCCTGGTCCAAAAAAAAAAAAAAATCCTTCAAGGGCAGCTCCCCCAATGACTTAAAGACCTCCTACTGGGCCCCACCTCTTAAAAAGTTCCACCTCCCAACATTGCCATAGTGGGAGTCAAGCTTACAACACAAGAACCATTAGAAGACATACTTAGGCTGGTCGCTCCCGGCGGCCATGGGGGAGGCCGAGGTGGGCGGCGGGGGCGCCCCGGGCGACAAGGGGAGGCGGCCACCAGCCCGGAGGAGACGGTGGTGTGGAGCCCCGAGGTGGAGGTGTGCCTCTTCCACGCCATGCTGGGCCACAAGCCCGTCGGGGTTAACCGACACTTCCACATGATTTGTATCCGGGACAAGTTCAGCCAGAATATTGGGCGGCAGGTCCCATCCAAGGTCATCTGGGACCATCTGAGCACCATGTACGACATGCAGGCACTGCACGAGTCTGAGATTCTTCCATTCCCAAATCCAGAGAGGAATTTCGTCCTTCCAGAAGAGATCATTCAGGAAGTCCAAGAAGGAAAAGTGGTCATTGAGGAGGAAATGAAAGAGGAGATGAAGGAAGACGTGGACCCCCACAGTGGGGCTGAGGACGTTTTTTCATCTTCAGGGAGCTTGGGGAAATCAACAGAAAAACCCAGCAAAGACAAAGAGAAGAGCTCCTCAGACTTGGGGTGCAAAGATGGGGCGGACAAGCGGAAGCGCAGCCGGGTCACTGACAAAGTCCTGATGGCAAACAGTAACCCCTCCAGCCCCAGCGCTGCCAAGCGGCGCCGAACATAGACACCGCGGCCCAGCAGCAGTCGTCAGAGCTGCAAGCCTTGCTGCCTGCCCTCAGGCCCCTGGGCGAACATGGCCTTCTACAGGGAAGCTGTGGAGGCTTCTGCCATGTTGTCAGACCACCAGGGTCCCTGGGGGACCCAAAAGACCAGGACCAACCCTCTTGGGCATTGAGGCCACCAACTCCATGTCTGTCTTCTCCAGGGTTGCAGGAGAGCCAGGGGGCTTGGTTCCAGGAGAAGGCTGTGAATTAGCAAGCAATAAAATGGTCCCCATTCTGTCCTCAGAAAGACCATAGTGCTAGCCTTCCCTGGGACCCACTCTGCATTTGCTTGTCCCTCTAAACCTCCCTTCTGCCCCACAGAGGCATCAGGAGTGTGTGGCCCAAGTCACCACATGCCCCACTCCCTACCTGGGAGACTAAGAACTGGATGTTTTTCTCATTCACTTGTACTGTAACGATGTATATAATTTGATTGGTATTTCACTATTTAATTTTTAAGAAGCCTATTTTACTAGTGTTTTATATGAGAAAGAATATTACAGAAGTTAAACCTGTGTTGTATTTTTTCTGAGATGTTTTGTTTTTAGGTAACAACTACTGAGATACTTTTTGCTCAGTTTTTATATACCAGATACAGAGAATTTATAGTGGTTATTTTTGTAATTCTAGTAACTTGCAAAAAGACCAAATGAGGGAGTGGAGGGGAAGACACACCTTTGGGCTGGCGAGGCAGTGGCCTCAGTGTTGGTTGAGTATGCTTTCATTTGACTACAGAACATTAAAGCACAGAAAGCCAAAAAAAAAAAAAGAAGAAGACATACTTAAACCATATCCATACTGTATTATCTGATACACCAAACCCTAAAATTAAATATACACAGCAGCATTTCAAAATAGAAGTGATATATATTACATAATATATAAGTATATATAGATAGGTTACATATATTATATATAAATATATTATATCTATATATAACATATACATGTTATATCAATATATATAACATATATTATATACAAATAAATAATCAGGGTAGAGCAGTCCTGAAGTCTTATAGCAGATGGCCCAGAATTCCATGGTTCCAGTCACCTTGCAGTCTCTTCTTCGGTGTCCCTGTAGCTTCATGGGGAGATCCCTATGACCTCTTAAACAAAGAGGCAAACAAGAAGAATTAAAGGCCTGATCCTTGTTCTAACTGCATGGTATGCTGGTATGAGTTGAAATGGAAGAATTGCTGCCCTGCTGCCCCACTTAGGAAAATTTAGTGTTAAAGGGCAGGTTTAGTACACCTTACTGTCTACTTCATGTGTAAATAAAGACAAACTGAGTATGGATCTATACTTATAAATGGGCACTGGCTGATGGTTTGGTCAGTTGATCAGGGACTGTGAATGAACTAAAAAACTGTAAAAGAATGTCTGGGGGAAAGGAGCATGGATAGATCTTCTAGAAATGTCACAGAATATGAAGACATTCATGTCTTGTGTATCTTCGGTCCACAAAACTGAAAAGTGTTATCTTGCATGGCAAAAGGAAGCTCCACAGATGTGATTAACTTAAGGACTTTAAGACAAGGAGAATATCCTAGATTATGAAGGTGGGCCCAAGCATCCTTTCAAAAGGAAGACAGAAGTATCAGAGTCAGAGAGATTTGATGAGGCCATGCTGCTCTGAAGATGGAGGAAGGCAACCTTAGTCTCCCCATTTCCCTTTTCTCTCTCTCACACATATTTATTTATGGGATTGAAACCAGTCAATCACCCATTCCTTTTTTATTTCTTATGTTGAGCAGGGCCTTCCTAGGTTGTTAAGGGTCTCACTAAATTGTCAAGACAGGCCTTGAACTTCTGATCCTCTAGCCTCAGCCTCTAATGTCGCTGGGATTACAGGTGTGTGCCACCACACCAAGCTGAAATAAAGGCCATCACTAAAAACTGTTTGTCTTCTTCATTAATTGGTCATAAAGAACTCCCTATGAAGCAGAAGAAATACAACTTTGTTAACAACAAGATTTTAGCTCAGTAAGATTTCTAAACTGCCAGATGTGGTAGCACACATCTGTAATCCCAGCAACTTTATTTGGAAGGCTGAGGCACCAGTGTTACATGTGCAAGGCCATCCTGGGCAACTTAGTGAAACCCTGTCTCAAAATGAAAAACAAACAGGGTTGAGGTTATAACTTAGTGGAGCCCATCCCTGAGTTTCATTTTTTTATACTAAAAAATATATATATTTCTAAACTATAGAATTTATAAGATAATAAATGAACAAATGTCTATTGTTTTAAGCCAGGAATTCCATGATGATTTGTTATAGCAGCAATTAGAAACTAATATACCACATAAATGTTCATCAGAGGGTGTTCCCTGTGGTGAAGGCACTCCAATATCCAGGTATACAAGATATCCCATCTTATGGATGTCAATCTATCTCTTTCCCCATTTATACTAGTGCAAGCATGATGGACCATGTATAAAATGTGTTTATTTACTTAAGTCTCACACTAAATTTATGAAGGAAGCAGTAGTAGTTCCCCCCTACCTATTTTACAGAGGGAGAGGCCAGGGCATATGGAGGTTAAGTAATTTGGCCAAAGTCATATTGTCAGCAAGTGGTGCAGCTACAATTTGAACTTAGATCATTGGAATCTAGTATAGAACATATTGGACACAAAATCGTAACCATTAGCTATATATGGACTAAATTAAGTTAAAAATTTAGTTTCTGTTCCACCCCCATATTTGAAGTGCTCAATAGCCACATGTGACTAGAGGTTGCCATATTGGGCAGTGTAGAGAGAGAACTGGAGAGTATTGCTCTAGACTGTAAGCCCTAAACCAATATACCCTTTGGCATCTCTCACTGATAAGATTACTCTAAATAAGATCAAATTGTGAGTAAAACTCTTCTCTAAGCCTTTTTAAAATACCTACTTTAATTCTTTGTGAGGTGTTGGAGCTCAAATCCAGGGCCTTGAACATGCTAAGCAAATTCTCTACCTCTTTACATCTTTAAATAATTATTCCTTGTGGCTGTGCTGAGCTCCCACAGGTTGTTCAGATTCCTAAAAATGTGTGTCACAATGAAACCCTTACAACATTGGTACTGGTGTTGAGGTTTGGCAGCAAATACCATGTGCTAGAATGTCAAGGGAGCTGGGAAGACTAAAATAGGTTGTTATTTGCTTATGTGTCTATTGCTATGTCAGGTGGTAGTTGGGGAGAGGAAGATATTAAAGACATATGTCATAAAACCATTGCCTTCAAAAAAGGGACATGAGACAAATTTCATCCAACACTTAAGTGCCTACTCTATTGTAGGCATGGTCCTAGAATAGGAAACTTAGTGGTTGCATGGACATAATTCCTGACTCTGTGGAGCTTAAGTTCTTTTCTGAGGGAAGAGAGATATCAAGCAGGAAGTGACAAGTCTGCTGGGTGTTAGGAAATGCAAAGTATGTAGTGCCAAATAATTAGACAATAATATGAGTGCTCTAAGAATTTACAAATGAGAAATAGCCATGTGTGCTAAAACTGGAAACACAAAGATGGTTCTATTGATGTGCCAGTGACAGGATATGTTCTTACTTTAGAAAAGTGAGAATCTTTGTAAGGTTTTCAGCAGGATGCTGACATGTTGGTCTGATGTGTTTCAGGGAGGCAGTGTTTTACAGAGGTTAGGCATTCTGGTCAGATCTACTTTAAATGCTGCTTCTGACAGTTATTAGCTTTGTGAACTAAGTATACTGTCTCTAAATGGAGTGGTCATACTAGTTTCTACCTCACAGGTTTTTCTACAGAATAATTGAAATGATTCATTACAGCATATGTTGCTGTTCATATTACTACTTCTACAAATCTTGTAATTGTGGGGAAGATGGGTTTGAGAGGATTAGATCCTTAGGAAGAGAGATCAACTAGTACAGTAGGCCGTTGAAATAGTCTTGAGCATGGGATGACTAGGACAGTGGCTGTGAAGAGGAAAAGAATTTTAAATATTTATAAAGTTAAAATAAAAGGTATACCAGCAATTCCACTCCTTGGTATCCTCAGTATACACTTGAGAAAACTGGAAACAAATGTCCACACGAAAACTTGTATACTGGTGTTCACAGTAGCATTATTCATAACAGCCAAATAATGGAAACAACGTAACGTCCATCAACTAGGGTTTCCCCTTGAACCATGAGCACTGTCCTACCTCATATGCCCCTTACGAGTTGAACAGCTGGGTCAACCTTACTGGGTCCTGCTGTCCTCTACATGCTGTGCACTCCTACCACCACCTGCCTATATTAGTAAAGTCCCAGAATGCCTGGAGTTTGAGCCTGTGTCATGACCATTGCTGGAGCTTCATTTTCATTCCTTTATTAGCTCCAAATCAATGACTGTAATTATCTGTCCTAAAAGAGGATCACAGGTTCTAAGCCAGCTTCCTGGCCTCCTGGCTCCCTTCCTGGGCTCCCAGGAATGAACAACAGCAGTTTGTCCCTTATCTCCCTGTGATCCTCCATGCTGCTGCTACCTATCCAGATACCTCTCATTTTACAGCCTCATGGGATAAATCTTACTCTTTCCATCCTTTGGCCCACTTTATAAGAATGGTGGTGGTTAGAATAACAGCCCATTCACACTGTGCTTGCAATGAGCCAGGCAACAATTTAGAAATTAACATCTAGGAAGAAGTAAAACCCTACCGACAACTCCCCAATATAGATTCTACTTTTACATCTCAATTTAGAGAGGTTGTGACCGAGGTCACAGCAGGAAGTGACACAGCTGGCACCAGCTAGAATCCTTGCTTTTATTTACTTCATATTTTTCTTGGTATAGACGAGCTAATATGATAGACTTTCTGACTAATATATCTGCATTTTAATAAAGTCTTTCAAGATACCAGGCCTTTTTACTCTAAGGTATGACTGACAGTAATTTGATGTACAGAATTTTCAGTTGTCTAGGGACTACTTTCTCAGGCTAGTGCCACCTCGTGGTTAACAGTACTGCCAATTAAGATTTCCTCATTTGCCTTCAGATGCTAATTGAGGTTCAAAAGTATAACCCAGAGGCACTACAGATTCTTGTCCTGCCTTCTGAATCATCAAAGAAAGATTATGTCGTGCATATGTGGTTTATTCATTCTTTCAATACTTACTGGGTACCAATCACTAGGCACCCAACACTGGCTGTCTGCCCTCACAAAGACCATAATTTGATGGGAGAAATGCATATTCACTGAATAGTCACAGAATAAGTATAAGATTGAAGCTGTGACAAGGCAACTAAGGATAGATGTCTGGTACTCTGAGAGCATAAAAAAGGTCTGATCCATGAGGTCAGAGAAGGAGAAGGAGGGATTGATTGAATTGAGACCTCCACACATGAAGATTAACCAGACAGCAAGAAGGAAGAACATGCTAGGCACAGAGATCATGAAAAGCCCTGTGGTGGGAGGGAGGATAATGAATAAAGAGACCAAGTCAGCTGGGGTGGAGAGAATAAGCAGGAAGATGCTGAGTAAGTAGGAAGGCTAGACCTTATAAAGTCTTATAGGCTGCCTGGAAGGATTTTGCTTTATCCTGGGATGGGTGGGAAATACAGAGTTTGATCAGATTTGCAATTTGAACCATTTCTGAACATGAAGGATACCAGATATTAAAACTAGCTGCCTCCAGTCAAGTCTTTCACCTGCTGTTGTCAGCCCAGAGGATTATGGACTGCCACATAGCCTAGACTGGGTACTCTGAGACATACACTCTTCTGGGCAGAGCTGCCCACTTTTTGGTTCTAGGTGAGTGATCTGCACAATACATTCATTTACTGGAAGGTTGATTTGAAAAAGATTCACAAACATCCAGACTAATTCTTTTTAAATAAAAAAGTTAAGGGTTCCTTAATAAATGCCACCTCATAAAGTCCCCACCACAATCCTGTCAAGGACATGTTTTACAGGTTCAGAAAGGTTAAATAACGTGTTTGGTCAATTCACTACTAACTGTGAAGGAAAAAGACCTAAGTCTTTTGTTTGTTTGTTTGTTTGTTTTTCACTTCAGTCCTCTCCAATATTTTTTTTTTTTTTTTTTTTGGAACCAGGGATTGAACTCAGAGACACTCAGCCACTGAGCCACATCCCCAGTCCTATTTTGTATTTTATTTAGAGACAGGGTCTCACTGAGTTGCTTAGGGCCTCGCTAAGTTGCTGAGGCTGGCTTTGAACTCACGATCCTGATCCTCCTGACTCAGCCTTCCAAGTCGCTTGGATTACAGGCATGCGCCGCCGCGCCCGGCCTTCTTTTCTTAAATAAGGTCAAGTCAGGGGAATGTTCAGGGTATTCCTATAGGTTGCATCTTTGAGGAGAGTGTGGTTGTAAACAATTTTCACTACTGCCACACCTACTGACTTCTAAGAATAGCATCCAAGAAGAGGAGGCAGGTCTTCCTCTTTCTAGTTACATACTTAGGGTGTGCCAACAGCACACCATCCTCTAAAGCTCTGCCAAACAAAATTAGCCAGAATAGCAGGTGATTAACACCTGTCTCTCCCCAACACCTCTTGTTCAAATAGCATAGTAACTAATAGTGCATTTTGTGAAAGCAGTTACTGTCAGCGTCTTGAGGCTTGATTGCTCAACGAAGTTTAAGGCAAATTACCTTTAAAATGCAGTTCTAATATCCTATGTGTAGGATGTATTTTTTTCCTAGCAACACACTAGGAGCACAAATAAATTTTGCTTGAGGAAACATTACCATTCTCAAAAACAATGACACTGTTTTTTTTCAAATGTTCTACATTTTTTCTTTTTGAAATGAGTAAGAGGACATATCAGACAGGTTCTCAGAACCTGTACTTTTGTAGGAGGTGTGGGGGAGCAGGGTTGGCCCAAATAAGAATTGACGCATTATTTCTGCTCTGAAAGAAAGGTGAGATAAAGCCCTGAATTTCATGGGCGAGCTCTGATTCACCCTTTGAATTTCTTTTTAATGCTCATATCCAACACTGTGCAGACATGAGTAGCGGGGGGGACCTGAGGGATGGGCATGGAGAAGGTAAGGCAAAGGTGAAATGGAGCACTTCAGCATAGATGGACACCGGGAAAGAGGGGAGGCGGCAGAAAATAGTCCACCAGAAGAGAGACTGAAAGAAGAAAGGGAATGATTGAAAATGAACTGAGAAAGTTTAAAGGGAAAGCAGTGAGAAAGCAGAGGGAAGGAAGAGATGCTTGTATGGGGGAAGAGTATTGTTCCACCCTTACCACGAAGGTCAGGCACCCATACCAAGCACCTTTTAGAACAAAGTTGGTTTCCCCCTTAGTTCCAGCGAGTCTGACCTCCTGAATGCTCTAGAACATTCCTGAGTTAGGAGCCCACCACTTCTTTCCCTTTCCCCAGGTCTCCACTGCGCTGGTTCCCTCACTTCCTTCGGGTCTCTACCCAGAGGTCGCGGCAACTACATCCTACATCAAATAGTTCCGCTTACATTCTTTGCCCTGATTTATTCTCAGCTTCAACTACCATCCACCACCCTTTCTATGTTTTAGCTATTGCCTGACTCAGATCCCTTCCTAGAACATGAATTTCCTGTGAACATGGACGTCGTTTTGCTCACGACCATGTCTCCAGCGCTTACAACTGCAATTGACAACTTGTGGGGTCTACAAACGCTTGAGTGACTCAAGGAGAGGGTGCGGCTGGACAGAGGGAAAGGCAGGGGCGTGTATGGCAGGGATGTCCTGGTGTGCTTTCGGTCCAGCACTCTTGCCATTCTTTTTGTCGTTCTCTCTTCCCCTTCCTTCCCTCCCCACTTCAAAGACTGAGGACAAACAGCAGGAATGCAGGAAATGAAGCAGAATTCTAATGAATCCAGCTCAAATTCTAATGAAAAGTAAAAGGAAGACGAAGACTGAAATGTATGAGAACAAATGCAAATGGAAAAGTCAACGCGTGAAAAGAGGGCGAAAGGGCTAACAGACGTCACACCCTCTGGTCACGCTTCCCGATTACCCTGTGGGTGGGCGAGGCACTCGTCTTTTGCACCCGCGCGGCCGGGTCGCACCTAGCGGTCTCTACCACCTGGTAGAGGATCAGGCCCACGGTCCCCCGAGGTGCCTCAAGTCAAGGCCCGGCTCGTGCCCGCGGGGGTGGCGAGGACGTCGGGGACTACAGTTCCCAGGATGCCGAGCGCGGGCGCGTCTGCGCAGTGCGGCCGGAGGCGGCGGTCTGTTCTCCGCTGAGGAGGAGCGGGGCAGAGGAGGGAGGCAGCGGGTGAGAGTTCAGAGTTCAGCAGCAGCAGCCCGAGCCCATGATTCCCATATGCCCTGTAGTTTCTTTCACCTATGGTGAGTCTAATGTGGCCCACGAGGCCTCTGCCCTGCCCCTTCTCCAGTCCGGGGCAGCGGGGAGGCGCGGAGGTTGGGGCTGGCTCCGGGGAGGAGGCGGCGGCCGCCACCGGGGCGTGCGAGGGAGTGAGGGAGTGCGGGGCGGGAGGCGGACGGCGGCGCGGCCGCGGCCGGGCCGGCCAGGGCGGCTTCTCACAGCGCCTCTCTCTCTCCCCTTCCCTCCCTCTGCGTCCCGGTCCCTCCGCGTCTCTCCTCCCGCCATGGGACCCGACTCTCCGTGCCCGCCGCAGTGCCCAGCCGGCTGGGGGAAGATGCCAAAATGGCGACCGGCAACTACTTTGGATTCACCCACAGCGGGGCGGCGGCGGCGGCGGCTGCGGCCCAGTATAGGTAACGGCTCCCCACTCCCTTCTTTCTCTCCCCCTCCTCGCCCCTGGGCCCGGATCCCGCCGACGCGACGCCCCCGCGGCCGCTCCCGCGCCAGCCCCTGCCCGGCGGCCCCGAGCTCCGGCCTGCGGCAGGCCGGGCCCAGCCCCGCGGCCTCTCCAGGCCTGCCCCGCCCCGGCCCGCCCGGCCCGGGCCGCGGCGGGGAGCGGCCCCCAGTGGGGGCGGGGAGGGAGAGACAGCTGAGGTTTGGGGACGTGGAGGGCCGCTGGGGCCTTCCGCTGCCCCGGAGTTAAAATGGCCTCCCGCGGCCTTGGAGCGGAGCCGAGCCGCCCGCCACCGTCGTCCGGCAGGCCCCCAGTCCCCGCCTCCGCCTCTCCAGCCCCCACCTCTTATCTTCCTCCTGCTTGGGAGATGGAGAGGGGAATCCAAGGGACCTCACGAGAAGTGTCGAGTCGCAGGCCCATCGGCCTCCCGTGCGACGCCTCTCTAGGTCTTCGCCTTGTGCTCCAGCCCCCAGAGCCCAGATATATGTCGTTGTCTCAGAACCTTCTCCGTCCTGTTTTCTCCTTGACCCCCTCCCCCCTCGCCCTGCAAACCGACTTCTGGCGTCACTGCTTTCATCGTGTTCCCTCAGTTTTCCACGCAAAGAGAGATGTTACTATACCAACCACCTGTGAATTGTGTAGTTAACTGGAAAAGATGTGCAAGTTTCTGGTGCTGATAAATGAGTGCACAGCCTTGTTTTAGCTACTGAGTTTAGACTTCAGGTGGGCCAGTAATTCACCTTGGGGTCTTTGCTGGGGAAAAGGAAACGCAGTTAAGATTATACTGAGTCATTGCAATGCACTGGCTGAAATCTCTACCTTAAGGGAAGTTGTCAGTTCCGAACTGTCTGTAGTTCATTATAAATCTTTTCAAAGATAAAAACACAAAACTGGATGAATGTTTTATTGTTATTACGAATCATTCTGACACTGTCTCTTATTTAGACCGTAAGCACACATGGCTCCTGAGTAGAAGTAAGCTTTATAATGTATAGATATCCGAATGTATTAGGCTTTTTAGGCATTAAACCCAGATAGGTTGTTGATTTTTTTTCCACCATTTCCTTCAGGGGACAGATTGTGTAATGGAAAAGGGCATCAGTGGGAGTCAGAACACTTGAATCTCTTCTCGATATTATGATTTTGGGGACAGCATACATCTAGGTTTTCATTTTCTCCACCTGTAAAAATTAGTACTAGGTCAACTTTGTTTTGGGATTGAAATTTGCAATTCTGAGAAAATTGTCCTATTTTATGGAATCTTAGGATGCCATTTATTGCAGGAAGCACCATTATTATATGTACTCCTGGGAAAAAATTGCTGCCAATTAAAATAAGATAAAGTGTTTAAGACCCCATTAGGCCCATTGATTTAAAATGTATAAGTGTACATTATATTGACAAAATTGGTATTTTACTAATTGTTGAATGCATCATCATACGTGGCATTTTACAACTCTTTCCTTGAGGCCTATATTGAAAAACTGAGAGGACATTGTTACAGCAGAGTCTTGAAGCTTTTCAAACATTAATAAATTCTTTGCTTACAAGTTCTAATAATTATACAAAGTTTCAGCAACTTTAATAAACCACTTTAGAGTTAGTAATTTTTCTGGAGAGAAAATAATCAAGCCATTTTATTTTTCTGGGAAATGAGATAGCTAATTGGCATCTGTGCCATAAATCTACTGTTAGCAAGTACCATGTGTTCTAGAAAGGGCTGTTTTTATGCAGTATTTTTCTGTTTTCCTATTATCAACTGAGTGATAGATTTGTTGAATCATTAGCTGCTTACTGAAAAGTGATGGGGTTTTTGTTGGAGTTTAGAAATTTTTTGTTTCTGAATGCAGGCATAGAAATAAAGGGAGGTAGTACCAATTTAAAGATACTTAATTTTTTTGGTAAAATATTTACATGTTTTGTCTCACTCTCAAACTTACTACAGAATTTCTGTATTGTTGCAGTTCTAAAATATTTTTTTCTAAATACATACCTACAGATAGAAATAAAAGGAAAAAATATCAATTTAAAGACAATTTTTTTTTTTTTAGTTGTCAATGGATCTTTTATTTATTTATATGTGGTGCTGAGTATTGAACTCAGAGCCTCAGACATGCCAGGCAAGTGCTTTAGCACTGAGCCACAACTCCAGCCCCAAGATACTTAAATTTTTAAAGATATTGACATGTAGGTGTGTTATCACAGTATAGAACCTTATTACAAAATTTTATACCTAATACTTTGGGGGGGGGTCTTGAATCCATTTCAGTAAACTAACAGCAATACAAATTATTGAATTGATCTGTGTATGTCTAAGGAGAAAGGACTAGTCTTTGAATGCATGTTACCAAAATAAATTATTAAGGCTCTTCTGTCCTTGTATATAAATATGGTACATGAAATTGCTTACATTTATATAGCAAGAAATCAGACCCAGTGATGCAAATAGTTTGGCGAAGAAAGATGAATAAATACCGCGAATAGCAAAAGCATTGCAAAAAAAGCATTTATGTTGCTAAATGTTTCTTTCTTCTGGCTGAAAATTGTTTGGAACTTTCAGAGTGAAAGAACACAGCTAATTTTGTTTTTGTTTTTGTAATTTCAAAGATCTGAAACCCAGGGAAATCTAAGTATGTACTTGTGGAGATGTGAATGAGTTGTTTCACTTGTCATTGAGTATAGATAATTGAAAGTAAATGTTCTACAACTAAATTTTAATTCCAGTTAATTTCAGTTGTGCAAAATATTTGATTAAATTTATTTTAGGCTTAGGGATTATTTTTTTGTGTTGGGTAATGCTAGGGATTGAACCCAGGGCCTCATGCATGCTAGGCAAGTGTTTTAGCACTGAGCTACACGCCCAGCTTTAATAGTTGTTCATAGTGGCATACTGAAGATCAAGATAAGATATTATAGAGATATCTTTAAAATTCTTGTAATAACTTTAGGTTTTATTTGTGATAATGTATATTAAGCCTTTGTGGTAAGCATTTACTCAGTCTTTGTGTTACAGTTCCATCATTTGCTGTTTTTCTTTCTATTTTATGTATTTTGTAAAGACAAATAAACCCACTTAGCCATTTTTGCAAATGTAATCTTTTTTTGTTTTCTTCCACAGATTTTTCTACCCCTTGGGAAATTTAAAAAAAAAAAAATGTGTGTTTTGATAGGACACTAATTTGTAGGTGCACAGGACAGCACATTTCAGGCATGGTGAAATTTCATGGATGGTTTCCTGGCAGAAAGGGAACTTTGGTGAATAACCTATTTGAATGTAGCACCTTTTTGTTTGAGATGATAAACTTTTAGAAGTACTGGACTAGTTTTATTTATTTATTTAATAAATTATTGAGAAAAGAAGTTTTAACAAAGAATGTGAAGGAAGATAATTCTCAATGGAAAAAGACTTTATAAGATCAAAAATCTTTTCCCCCGTTCCTTTGATGGGGACACAGAATTTCTCAGTAGTTCTTGAGTTTTTCAAGGGGGTTTGGGGCATATTCAAATATATGTTATAAAATTTATCCATTCTACAACTAATAGGATGTTACCATTTCTTTGAGAGTTTTAAACAGTTTCCTTGCTCTTGTTCTTTAGAAAAACCTTGGACAATTCCTTGTTGTTTTCCTATTATTAAGTCAAGATATTTGTTACCTGGATAACCTAAGTCTTTACCTTGTGCTTAAATTAGTTTTCTTTGCCCTTTATATAACTCTTGGTGTGTCAGTGATGTCTAACTGCTATTCTACCTTCAAAATTTTTTTTTTCTGTTTTATCTAGTATTTATTGAATTCAGAGACTTTAAATGTTGCATAAACTTGCAGAGTACCCCCATATTCTTAGTTTTTGCAAATGTTAAATGATGAATGTCAAAGTGGATTTTTACTGTTGATGGACATTTAAATTAAGGATCTGCTAGTCTAAAGAAAGAATCTCATCTAATGATTTTGAGATGTCTTTTTTTTTTTTTTTTTTTTGGTACTGGGGGTTAAACCCAGGACTTTGTGCTTACAAGGCAAGCACTCTACCAACTGAGCTATATCCCCAGCCCTTTGAGGTGTCTTTTGAGATACATGTTCCTAGATGATAAGAGTATAAATATTATTAAGATAACTTGGGTTGACTAACAGTTCGTTTGGGAAGGTTAATTAGCCAGTGAGTTTACTTTTTCCTTTTCCCTTTATACTTTTGAATATAGAGTTTAAAATATTGTCTTTTAAAGGAAAGAAGAAAAGCAACACTAGTAAGGTCTAAAGGATTAATCACTAACTGAGGAGGTGAAAAACCAGGTGAACAGGTTTTTGAGACCAACCATGGTGATGGAAATTTACTGACTTTATTTTAAAAATTTTTCTTCCAACTTTTAGTAGCTCTTCCATTGTTGAATCAGAGACCCTAGAAAGTATATTGTTTGAATAAGTTTGAAATAATGAAAAATTTCTTTTTTAAAGGGTAGTTGCAGTTGCTATTACCTTTGCGATAGTTCCCTTATGTTTTTAGAGCCTTAAGAGTAGTTGGAAAGTGCTGGGATGTAGCTAGGTGGCAGAGTGCTTACCTTGCATGCTTAAATCCATGGGTTTGATCCCCAGCATTGCAAAAAAATAAAGGAGGATTAGGATGAGCCAAAATATCCCTATATAGAATGTTAAGGCATATTGAGTATGCTTTTGTATACTGCCTTATTATATACTATGTTGAAAAGAACATGACTTTTGGAGCTAATCAAACTTGGATTTGAATCCTAGCTTTATCTCCTCTGTCATTTGGCCAGGTCACTTAGCCTCTCTGCCACTGTTTTCTCACCCAACTTGTGTTGAGGGGAAAATTAAATATAAAGCTTCTTATCCTAGAACCTGGCATTTAGATATTCCTACCAATGCTGTAATATTTCCTATAAAGTAGAGATTTTAATAACAATACTATAATGGTTTTTAAAAGCTCCTTGGCACCTGTAATCCCAGCACTTGGGAGGCTGAGGCAGGAGGATCTTGAGTTCAAAGCCAGCCTCAGCAACTTAGACCCTAAGCAACTCAGTGAGACCCTGTCTCTAAATAAAATAGGGCTGGGGATGTGGCTCAGTGGTGGAGTGCCCCTTGGTACCCCCACTAGTACCAAAAAAAAAAAAAAAAAAAAAAGCTCCTTGGTTGGGCTGGGGTTGTAGCTCAGTGGTAGAGTGCTTTCCTAGCTCAAGCAAGGCACTGAGTTCTATCTCTGGCACCATATAAAACTAAGCAAAATAAAGGTATTGTGTCCATCTACAACTAAAAAAAAAATTTTTTTTAAACTCCTTGGTTAGTATCTAATACATGTTTAATATGTAAAACTTCATAATCTGACAGTAAAATCTTTTAAAAGTAGGTGCTTCTATCCATTGGTGGAAGGTTTCAATGTAACAAGGAAGAGAGATAAATTTTTCTTATTTGCATGCAACATGATTATTAAAATTATCAGACAAAAGGTGAGAACTAATAAGAACAGCACATTGGCAGGGCATAGTGGCACACACTATAGTCGCAGCTGAGGCAGGAGGATTGCAAGTTCAAGGCCACCTTGGACTGCGTGGTAAGATCTTGTCTCAAGATAAAATATAAAAATGACTGGGGAGTATGACTTGAGTGGGAGAGCACTTGCCTTAGTGTACTTGAGGACTTTAGTGTAATCCCTGGTACTGCAAAAAAGAAAGACAAGACTTCAAATTCTCTGGACCTAAGATCAGGCAAAAGGTAGTAGCATTCCTGTTGCAGCAGTATTAAATTAGCTTATTAAATTTCAAATAGGCCCTGTTTAGATACAGCCATCAAACTTACTAAGAAGGAATAAAATTAATGAAACATGCAAAACACCTTAAGTAAATACAATAGGATATAAAAGTTGTAAAAATAAAAGTTATATTCAAGGAAAAAAAAACAGTGCCTTCAAGTTACTGACTATTAGCAGTCTATGTAGAATGTAATTCCAATAAAAATCTCAAGACTTTTGGGTTAGCTTGAGGGGATTGTATTGTTTGTATTCAAAGTTCTCCTGACAGTCTTGTAAGAAATGACATGCAAGGACTTGTAATATTGGATACCAAAATTTGATTTTTTTAAAAAAGTATTGGCATAGGAATAGACATAGATTGTTGGATTAAAACAAATTCCAGAGATAGACCTATGCTTAAATATATAGTTGGTTAGAATGTATATATAGCTACTTAGAGGTATTTGGTTTTTTTTTTAAAAAGCCACATTATTACTCTAAGAAGTATGCCTGCAGGTTAATCTAGAGGTGTAGTAATTGACAAAGTTTGTTATAATTACTGAGATATATCTTTAGTGATTAAAGGTGAGAACTCACCTGTGCTTGTTCATAAATTGTCCTTGACACCACCAAAATACAGTATTAGGTTAGGGGACATTTTTCTGAGTATAGCATTTCTAAGTATTTCATGAAAGCCATGTGTAGTGCAGCTCTTCATTACTTACAAAGATCACATGAATGAAGTAAACCCTCGCCTTTTTGTTTTTATTTTCTTTATACTCTGTGTATTTGTGGGGCTGGGTGTTATAGCACAGTCGTAGAACTCTTGCTACCTACCATGTGCTCCCTGGGTTCAACCCCAGCACATGTGGGCCTGGAAGGGGGAAGCACCGTCCCTTCTCTCAGGAAGTTCACATTTCTGGGGCAGGAGGGTAGAAATAGTTATTTGTACAAATAATTATGCCTTGATAAGCACCATAACTTTTCGTGAAATTCTGAGAAGATTCAATGGAATTTGAGATAGATGTCAGGGTTTTACATTTTGAAAATGGAGAGTGTGTCATTTTAGACAAAGGAGCTGTGTTGAGCCAAATTTTTCAATTCCCAGAATCTTCTTGAAACTGGATGGGCTCTGAAGTTAGACTTAAGCTGTTTCTGGTTTCTTCTACCTACCATGTGACCTTGAACAAAATGGTCTCCTGATACTTCAGTTTCTTTACCTATAAATTGGAGATATTTTTTACTTCAAAAGATTGAAGTTTTAAGAATATTTTTATTGAAGTGTAACATGTATAAAAAGAAAACTGCGTATATAAGAAAGTACGAAGTACACCTGTGTAATCTGCACCCAAACTAAATAAAATAAAACATTGTCAGCACCCCAGAGGCCTCTGCATTCTTCCGTTGTATTGTTTTGAAGATTCATTCTTCATAAAATGTTCAGAATAGTAGCTGGCATACATTGTATTCCCATCAATGTTAGGTATTATTCAGTAGGTAGTGGGAAATAGGGTTCAGAAAAGGGATGCAGGTTGGTAGCATAAATCTGGATATCCTCGATGTGGTGATGATCCCTAGCTGTGAATAAGGATAAAACCAGAAAAGTACAGTGGCATTTGTTTTGAAAGAAAAATAAAGAATAATTGTGTTTACAAAGTTGGGAAACATCCATATTTAAGGCAAAGCCAGGGAAAGAAAGAGATACTGTCAAAGAATATCCTTGAAAATAAGTTAAAGACATAATACTTTTATAGTTAAAAGAAAGACAAAAAAGGCCTTTAAACAATAACCATAAATTGCTGTGATTTATGAAGATGACTTATAGCTTTTCTCACTAACCCCAACCCTGCCCTCTGAATCTTTTTTTTACCATGAGCATAATGGTCTTTATAAGTAAATTTAATCACAACACTCTTCTGCTTGAATTACTATTGGAGTATCTGATTGTTTTTCTTTTAGAGGCCTCTAATCCCTTACCCACATTAAGAAATTTAAACATTTCTGAAAATGTTCCAGTAAGTTTGGGGGGGGAAAAGTATAAAAACAGAATTGGCCAATGGCTACTTTTAGTTTTTCCATTTCTGTTAATAGTTGTATCATTCCCTGAAGTGATTTTAATTTGAGAAATAATAAAGTGTATTTTTCATGAGTACAGAGTTTCAGAGCACTTTTAGTTAATTTATGGTATCCATTCGCTTTTACTCTTTTTTGAGCATTTTTGACTATTTGCACTTAGTTGCAAGGACTTCCTATAAAAATATTTAGGCTATTGTACAATGTTTTAGTTTTTTTTAACCCTACGACCAACTATTGTTGGACCTAATTGTTGTATATAGCAAATGATTATTTAAATTTACCCTCATATTTATCACTTTTGCTTAACAGTCATTCATTATGGGATCATTTTCATTCTTCCTTAAGTAAATCAGAATTTCCTTTAGGGTTGGTATAAGAGTAAGAGGGTTTTTAATTCTCTTAAAAATGTCCTCATGCTTGAGTAGTCATCACTTAGTTTCTGTAGGCAGTTTTTTCCTCCGGCTGCTCAAGAGTTTTTATCATGTTTACCATTTCATTTGGGCGTAAGTTGATGTGAATTCCCTTTTATTTAATCCTCCTTGGGGTTTATTGGGCTCCCAAATCTGACGATTATCTTTTATTAATTTGGGGCAGTCTTCCTTTTTAGATATTTTCTTGTTTTTCTCCATTTGCAGTGCCACTTAGTTGTAAATTAACACTTTATTTTCTCCTCCAGGTTTTCAATCTCTTATGTTTTTCATCTCTTTCTTTGTATGTTCTGAGTAGGGGTTTTTTTGTTGTTTTTGTGTGGTGCTGGGGATCGAACCCAGGGCCTTGTGCTTGCGGGGCAAGCACTGTACCAACTGAGTTATATCCCCAGCCCTATATTCTGAGTAGTTTTTACAGATGCTTTCTAATTTTTTGTCAACCATGTCTCGTTGGTTATGTAATGCCTTCCTGAGTTTCTGGTTGTGATTTGTATATACTACATTTAATTTGGGGGGGACTGTGTTTGTTTTTAAAATTCATCTGATTATTTTTGATCCATCTCCTGTTTCTTGATGTTTGATAGTCTCTTTTACTCTTGTATATTTGCTTACAATTTTGTACCTAGTATTTCTACCACCTGTTGTTTTTTCAAAATAAAAATTTCTTTTTAATTCTGTAGACTCTTGTACATAGTAGCTTGTTTCTTATGAGGCTTGTGATTTTTTTATTATTATTATTGGTATTTTGTTTGTTGGAACATCATCTGCAACATTTAGGGAGAAATACATAGTTTGTGTCATCTGAAATACTGACAGTGTAGAGTTAAACTCTCTTCTTGGCTTTGATCCTGGTCAAATGTGAATTCCAGAATCTGAACATTGTGGTTAAAGGGGAAACTTTTCTGTTCTTTACACAGAGCCACGACTGAAGTTTCCTTTTAGTTTTCCCTTAAACATGGAAGAGAGCTTTTTTCTAATTTACCCAATGTGGCCATTCCTTTTGGGAGCCCCCAAAGTCTAAGCTATTACTTCCCAATTCTTCTATGTCTCTGCTAACACAGAAAATATTTGTGCAGCAGTACGCTGAATAAAATGGGAAGATTTGGAGCTCTGCATGAGAGTAGTTGCTGCTGTAAGCATTAGATTTGGGGTTCTCACTACTCATGCACTGCCAGTTCATCCTAAGAACTGACATTAACATCTGGTGGAAAGTCTTGCTTTTATATTACTCAAAGTATGGTAGACTGGTGCTGCTCTATGACCTTTTGTTAACAGCCTGTAAAGGGTATTTGTAGGGTAATGCAAATCAACTATATTACTAAACATACTGTTAAATTCAACTCAGTTTTTTTGGTAGCAGAATTCTCTAGGGAACTGACACATTTATTTAATTTCAGTACTTAACTTTCTTTCCCTGCAGAAAAATGGCAACCTAAAGACCTGTTACCTTAAGTAGCACTGTTCTAGACCTCCAGGAGTCAGCAGAAACCATCAGAACAGCCTAGTTTACTTGTGGGTTTTGTTGGGTTTTTTGTTCTGTTTTGTTTTATTTATTTGTTCTTTTTTATATATAGGTGACAGTAGAGTGTATTTTGACATACTGTACAAATACAGAGTATAACTTATTCTAATTGGGGTTACCTGTGATTTTTACTACAGAATTTCCCTTTTTTCTTTCCAGTTTGTTCACTCATATAAAAGAAATGTTTTAAAAATATTTTGTCCCCATTTTTAAATGTCTTGTAGTTGCTAATATTCTTGAACACTAAATGAATGCTAAACGTTCATTTGTTTTTTCTTTTTTGAAAATGTCTTAAGTATCCATAATTAAGTCAGAATGTGGGCATGTACTATCCAGATTTGTCATAAAAATTACCATCGTAGTTATTTTTAAGTCCATAGTTCAGTAAGTATTATGTTCACATTGTGAAACACATCTTCAGACCTTGCTCATCTTGAAAATCTGAAATTAGAACCCATTAAACAAAAACTTCTTTTACCCTTTCCCCAGTCCCTGGTAACCACCATTCTGCTTTCTGTTTCTATGAATTCTGTCACTCTAAATATATGTGTTTGTTGTTTGCAGCTGTCCAATTTCATTTAGTATGTCATTAAGGTTCATTCTTAGTGTACCCATATGATAGAATTTTCTTCCTTTTTTGAGGCTGAATATGTGACATTGTATGTGCATAATGTCTCTTAGATACTGTGCTTTTAGTATTTTGGACACAATCAAAAATGGGATTGCTGGGTCATATGATGTTTGCTTGTTTAGGGTTTTTTTTGTTGTTGAGGTACTGGGGCTTAAATCCAGGTCTTCGACATGCTGGGCAGTACTCTAACACTGAGCTATATGTATATATCCCCTGCTGATTTTTAAATTTTATTTTGAGGCAGGGTCTCACTGAATTGCCCCAATTTGACCTTGAACTTGGGATCCTCCTGCCTCAACCTCCTTAGTAACTGGGATTACAGGCATGCACCGCTGTGCCTTGAGTACTTTGTTTTTTGAGGAACCTCTATACTGTTTTCTATAGCAGTTGCATCATTTTATAACCACATCAACAGTACAGAGTTTTAATTCCTTTCATATATCTCAAACACTTCTTTAGTTTTATAATAACCATTCTTGTGGATGTGAAACAATATCTTATTATAACTTTGATTTGCATTTCTCTAATCATTTGTGATTTTGAGCATCTTTTTATATGTCTTTATGTCCCCTCCCTCTGTACTGGGAATCCAGTCCAGGTCTTTCCACATGCCAGGCAGGTACTTGACCACTGAGCTATGTTCCCCACCTCTTGCTGAGTTGCTCAGGCTGCCCTCAAACTTACAATGCTTATGCCTCAGCATCCTGAGTACCTGAATTGCAGGTGTGTGTCACCACGCCCAGTTAATTTACAGATATTTTTTTCTGCTTGGTATGTCTTTCAACATGATGGTTGTGCCCTTTAATTCATAGAAGTTTTTAAGTTTGATGTGGTTCCAGTTGTCTGTCATTGCCAAATCTTCTGTGATTAAATTTTTCCTGTTTCTATTAAGAATTTTATAGCTTTATAGTTTAAGCACTTATATTTGAATCTTTGATTTGTGTTGGAGGGGAGTACTGGGCACTGAACCCAGGGCCTCACACATGCTAAGTGTTACTCTGCTTCTGAGCTACACCCACAGTTTCTTGCCTCAGTTTTGAGTTATTTTTTGTATATGGTGTTCAGTATGGATCCAGCTTTATTTTTTGGCATGGAGAAGACATTGAATGGTCTTGGCACTCTTGTCAAAAATCAGCTGACTCTATGCAAGAGTTTATTTTTGGACTTTATTCTTTTCCATTGATCAATGTCCTTATGCCAGTACCACATTGTTTTAATGACTGTAGCTTTTTTTGGTTACTTTAGTTTGAAATTAGGAAGTGTGAGACCTCCAACTTTGTCCTTTTTAAAGGTTGTTTGGCTATTTGGGTTCCCTTGCAATTTCATACAAATTTTAGAATTGATTTTTTAAGTTTGCAATAAAAAGTCATTGGGATTTTGGTATGTATTGCATTGAATCTGTAGTTCACTGAGTATTGAATCCTAATAAATACTAAGTCTTCCAACCCACTTACATGGGATATTTTTCCATTTGTGTCTTTAAATGTTGTGACATTGTTTTATAGTTTTAGTTGTACAGGTCTTCCATCTTCTTAAGTTTATTCTTAAATATTTTTATTCATTTTGATTCTATTGTACATAGAATTGTTAATTTTCTTTTTGGATTATTAATATATAGAAATGTACCAATGTTTGTGTATTGACTTTGTGTCCTACAATTTTTTGTGAATTTGCTTAGTCTGACAGTTTATTTTTGTGAAATATTTTGGGATTTCTACATATAATATGTCATTAATAAACAGTTTTATTTTCTATCTTATTTGGATGCATTTTCTTTTCTTTCTTTCTTCCTGCATAGTTGCTCTCTGGCTATTATTTCCAGTTCCATGTTAAATAGAAGTCTTGTTCTTGATCTTCAAGGAAATGCTTTGAGTCTTATACCATTGATTATGATGTTATTGGTAGGCTTTTCATAAATAGTTTTATTATGTTGAAATCATTTTCTTCAATTCCTAGTTTGTTGAGTGCTTTTTTATCATGAAAAAGTGTTGAATCTTTTTCTTTATATATTTTCTTTTTTCGGAGGCCCAGGGTTACTGGGGATTGAACTCAGGGACACTTAACCACTGAGCCACATCCCCAGCCCTATTTTGTATTTTATTTAAAAACAGGTCTCACTGACTTGCTTAGAGCCTCGCTAAGTTGCTGAGGCTGGCTTTGAACTCTTGATCCTCTTGACTCAGCCTCCTGAGCCGCTGGGATGCTTTTTCTATATCATTTTATATGATTGCATGGATTTTGGCTTTCATACTGTTTCTATGGTGTATTAATTACATTAATTGATTTTTGTCGTGTTGAATTTGTCTCCATGTTGTAAACTATTTCAGAATACAAGTTTATAGAGTAGACATGGAAGCTAAGAGTAATATACACTGGGGCCACACTCTTCAGGCTTTGGTCCTACTTATTATATAATTCTTGAGTTTAGGTTAAGTAATTTCCTGTTAGATTCCTATTAATTATAAATCATACTTCTTTTTCTTGTTGCATAAAAAGAATCTTTTTGCTTTAAGGAGGTAATAAGTAGCAGGAAAATTAATGCTCAATAATCATTACAGACTCAAAGTTAATGGACTGTATCATAAAAATAGCAATTCTCAAACTTTTTGGTATTAGGACTCCCTCTGACACTTCTAATTGAGAATCCCAAAGTGCTTTTGTTTGGGGGCTGTATTGATATTTACTACATTAGAAATTAAATTTAGAAATTAAAAATGTTAAGTCATTTACAATAAGAATAAAATTTGCATGCCAACCAAAAATGTCTTTATGAAAAATAATAAAATTCCAAATAGATCAAAAACCTTGTTTTACATATTTACAAAATTGTTTTATTGTCTCAGTCAAAACTATTAGATTCCCAAATCTGTTTCGGCATTTTACCTACTGCGGTAAATTGTTTGGATTAAAATTTAAAAGGCAGTGTAGTCTCCATATGTTTAAATAAAAAAGGGAGAACCTCATGAACCCCTTGTAAAGGACTTAGGAATCCATGGATCACATTTTGAGAGCCACTGTTCTGTGGAAACTAAAAACTTACCCTTCCCAAAGTCCTTTGCCCTGAATGCATTCTAGTTTTCTTTTGATGTTAATCTCTGTGTCACTAAATAAGGTGCCTCTTTTGTTGTTTCTTAATTTATCAACTTTATGCAATTATATTTTTATTTCCTGCAGTCATTTAAAATTTAGTGCTTATCCTCTTTTGCTGCACATATTTCCTCTTCCCAAATTCAGCAGTAGGCTTTCTGTTCTTTTCAGATAATACATTCCATTTCTAGCCCATCAAAAATTAAACATTTTTTAAAAGTCTTTAAATGCTTGTGCTTTGCTTCTTTCCACCCCCCCATCTCTGATGCTGTAGTTCTACCTATGATAACATTTATGCTATATTCTGCAATCATAGTTTAACTTCTATAATTTAGATTGATGCCAAAACTTTAAAGCAAAAACTCTTCCATTATGATTGTGTAACTACTATTCACTAGGGTCCTGGTACCATTCATTCTATGATTACAAACGCCGGTATGTTCTTTTTTTTTTTTTTTTTTTGATTCATTATACACAAATGGGGTACAACTTTCATTTCTCTGGTTGTACACAAAGTAGAAGCACAGCGTTTGTGTAATCATATGTGTACACAGGGTAATGATGTTTGTCTCATTCTATTATCTTTCCTTCCCCCTGCCCCTTCTCCGCCACCCCTCAATTTTCCTCTGTACAATCCATCCTCCATTCTTGCCTCTCCCCCCCCCCCCCTATTTATCATCATCCACTTTTCAGAGAGATCCTTTGGCCTTTGGTTTTTTGGGATTGGCTTATGTCACTTAGCATGATATTCTCCAACTCCATCCATTTACTTGCAAATGCCATAATTTTATTATTCTCTATAGCTGAATAATATTCCATTGTGTATATATACCACAGTTTCTTTATCCATTCACCTATGGAAGGTCTCCTAGGTTGGTTCCACAATCTAGCTATAGTGAATTGGGCTGCTATAAACATTGATGTGGCTGCATCACTGTAGTATGCTGATTTTAAGTTCTTTGGGTATAGGCCAAGGAGTGGGATAGCTGGGTCAAATGGTGGTTCCATTCTGAGTTTTCTAAAGAATCTCCATACTGCTTTCCAGAGTGGCTGCACCAATTTGCAACCCCATCAGCAATGTATGAGTGTACCTTTTTCCCACATCCTTGTCAACACCTATTGTTGCTTGTATTCTTAATAATAGACATTCTAATTGGGGTGGGATGGTATCTTAGTGTAGTTTTGATTTGCATTTCTCATTACTAGAAATGTTGAACATTTTTTCATATATCTGTTGATTGCTTGTAGATCCTCTTCTGTGTCTGCTCATTTCCTTAGCCCATTTATTGATTGGGTTATTTGTATTCTTGGTGTAAAGTTTTTTGAGTTCTTTATAAATTCTGGAGATTTGTGCTCTATCTGAAGTGTGTATGGCAAAGATTTTCTCCCACTCTGTAGGCTCTCTCTTCACATTGTTGATTGTTTCCTTTGCTGAGAAAAAGCTTTTTAGTTTGAATCTGTCCCATTTATTGGTTGCTGCTTTTATTTCTTATGTTTTGGGAGTCATGTTAAGGAAGTCTGGTCCTCAGCCCACATGGTGAAGATTTGGACCTACTCTTCTATTAGGTGCAGGGTCTCTGGTCTAATTCCTAGGGCCTTGATCCATTTTGAGTTGACTTTTGTGCAGGGTGAGAGATAGGGGTTTAGTTTTATTTTGCTGCATATGGATTTCCAGTTTTCCCAGCACCATTTGTTGAAGAGGCTATCTTTTCTCCATTGTATGTTTTTGGCACCTTTGTCTAGTATGAGATAACTATATATGTGGATGTATGTTCATTTTTACAGTCCTATACCGTTTAATAGAAAATCTTCTTAGGCTGAAGTTCAAATGGATTTTTCCTTTTTTACACTGTACTAATTGCCCAATTGTGAAGTCATCTAATGAGATGCCTTTCTTGCTTAGTTTCATATTTCCTGAAGTCTTTCATTACTTTTCTTTTTTTTAACCTGCTGTCACTGTCCTGATTATATTTTGAGATTTCTAGACTCCCTGTTACCTCTGTTGTGTACAGGCCTCTATCTTCCTAGATATCATTCTTTCAGATTTCTGTCTGCTGATTGCCGTTTAAACCATTGATGTCTGGGCCTGATGTACAGCTGCTGATCTACACTTTCATCTTTCTCAGCTGTTTGCATGACCCTAAGGTGTCTTGGTGTGCATTTTGTTTAGCCTAGAGAGTTTCTTCTTGTAGCTTCCTAAGAAAAGGCCTATAGGAGGTAAATTTTACTCCCACGTGTCTAAAAATATCCTTATTATGCTGGATAGTTGGGCTGAGTACAGAATTCTACACTAATAATCACTTTTCCTTGAATTTTGAACAGGCATTTCCCTGTGTCTACTAGCCACAAGTATAATCAGTAAGAATTTTCATTTCATTGTAGGTGACTAGGTTTTTTTTTTTTTTCTTTCCCCCACTCTCCTTTGGCAAATTGAAGGATCTTTTTTGGTGTTGCAATGTTGTAAAATACTACATCTCCAAGTTTGGTTTTCTTACTGTTTTGCTTTCATTGTATAGGTCCACCATTGAATTTGAAAACATTTTCCTGCAGAAGTGGAGAGTTTTCTTAATTTTTCTTTCCTTCCTTCCTTCCTTCCTTCCTTCCTTCCTTCTTTCCTTCCTTTCGTTTGTTTTTGTTTGGATACCAAGGATTAAAGGATTGAACCCAGGGGCACTTAACCACTGAGCCACATCCCAGCCCTTTTATATTTTATTTTGAGACAGAGTCTCACTGAATTGTTTATAGCCTCATTGAGTTGCTGAGGCTGGCTTTGATCCTCCTGCCTTAGCCTCCCAAACTGCTGGGATTTCAGGTGTGTGCCACTGCGCACAGATCTCTTAATTTCTCTCATCTACTTTTTTCTTCTTTCCCTAGAATTCCTTCTGTTTGGATATTAGATCTTGTAAATTTATCCTTTCTCTTTTATATTTTTTATATCTTTAATTTGATTATATCTCTCAACTTCATCTTCTAAGTAGTGTTAAGTTCTTGTTTTATAGATAACAAATTAGTATTTGAAAATTCTCATCTGTTACCTTGAGATAATTATTTCCCACAGTTAGAATAAGCTTTCTTTTAATGCCTGGTGATTTTATTTAAGAAAAAGCAATAGGCTGCCTGGAAGTTCTAAGTAAGGCCTCTAGCTCACTTTTTGATAAGGAGATAGGAAGCTGGTCATTAACTTCCAGGAGAAATCCAAGAATATAAAGAATGTGGGTTTTTTTGTTTATTTGTTTGGTTTTTTTGCGGTGCTAGGAATTGAACCCAGGGCCTTGTGCTTGCAAGGCAAGCAGTCTACCTACTGAGTGATATCCCCAGACCTTTACTTTTTAATAATTCCCTAAATACTGTCTTTTCTTTTTTAAAAAAAACTTTTTTTAGTTCTAAATGGACATAATACCTTTATTTTATTTTTATGTGGTGTTGAGGATCGAACCCAGTGCCTCACATATGCTAGGCAAGCGCTCCACCACTGAGCCGCAACTCCAGCCCTTAAATACTGTATTTTCTATTATTTCTTTTAACCAAGGGATGTAACTTTGTCTGACAAAGTACTTCTTTACCTTTCTTACACATATTATTCTTGTGTTTCATGATTGATTAATTAGCTTGTCCGGTTTAAAATTGATGAGATGACTACATTTTATTCACAAAGGTGATTATTATCCATATAGGAGTTTCTACTATACAGGATGTTTATAAATGAAAATCCCATATTTCACAAATATTTGAATTTTTGTTTACTTCATGTCCTGTTTTACTCAAGAAATACTTTAAAGAGAGGTACATTTTATGTTTTACGCAGGGAGATAGTTAATTGAATCAGTTTAATTACTTAGTTGAATCTGATCATCTGTATCATGGGAAAGGTAATTTTTCTAAGGATATTTGTAATTGAAGGATTTTTTCAGATGGATTTAGAATAACATATCAGAGAACCGTATTCTGAACAGCGTTCACCTGCCCTAGTCCTTGTTGGGCTAGGAATTGTAACTGCGTTATCATTCTTCCTAATGCTTTTGGTAGAGGTTATCATTCCAGTCCAGATGAGTAGGTATCTGGCTCTATAGGACAAAGTTGGATTAGGCAGCTTACAATGTATGTACAGTAATTGCTAATTGAACTGGCATCTTTTCTATAAGCTTCCTGGGCAGGGTGACTGTAATTTATTGTTCAAACTGAGTTACTTGGGCGACTGACTGAAAATACTTTTACACTGTGACAGTAGGGATAAATTAGAGTATATGTCATCTTTTGGCATCACGTGTACTTTTAGGATTATAATCAGACAGTATAAATCAAATTGCCTGCATAGCTGACTTGACATTCCCACTATATTCCCGCTTGCTTTTTGTCATACAGGATTAACTTTGGGGACCAAGAAATTTGGACAGATGCCGAATAATGAATGGTGGGATGAATGGAAACAGTATAGTCAGCCATCTGTACCTGTGGGTTCTACTTTGTGAATGGAAAAATTCTAAAGAAAATACATCTATATTAAACATGCAGACTTTTTTGTCTTTATTCAAATAACAAACATTTACGTTATGTTAAGTGTTGCAAGTAATCAAGAGCTGATCTGCAGTTTACAGGAGGATGAATATAGGCAAATTCTAGAGCAGTTTATGTAAGGGCTTTTGAGTGTCTTTGATTTTTGTTATCCACAAGGAGTCCTAGAACCAATCTCACATAGATAACAAGGGACAACTGTATAAGAATCAAGACTATCTGAATTTTTATATAACCAAAGTCCTTTCTATACAATATAGTTTGGATGTGTGAAATCTTACCCTGTTAGTAAATGATTAATATAGGTTTCACAGACCTGGTGTTTTTTTATATAATTCTTTTTCTCAGGTATAGGAATTTTGAAGAAGTATAACTTGCTTATTGGTGTTTTTTCTTAAGGATATGGAATTGCTCATAGAAAATGTCAATTCCCAACCAACTTCCCACTATTAAAATATGAAGTTCCCTTTCCCGTCTTATAATTTGTCATATATGTAGAAAATGTTGGTTAGTTTTAAATCAAAATATGGAAACCTCGTCCAAATAGAAATTATTAGCATTTCTTTGGATTCTGTTCTTTGGACCCTGTTCTAAGTTTTGTTTGTTTGTTTGTTTTGTTTTTTGTTTTCTTTTTCATATTGGACTGAAATCTGCCACCCTGTAACTTCCATCTGTTGGTTCTAGTTCTATTCTCTGGAGCAGCATGGAGTAAGTGTCTTCTTTTAGAAGGCATCTATCACCTTTTCTAGACTGAATTTCCTCAGGTCCTCCAATCTTACGTGAAATAAAACCCCTTATCTGTAAGATTTATCTTGATGATTTATCTTGATTCCCCTTTGACACATCAGTGTTTTCCGTAGTCCAGTTAAAATATAATGGTCCCAAATTTTCATTCTAAACTGTATGGTACCATGCATACCAATGCAGAAAACCCTATACTTCCCATGAATCAGATACTCCATTGGTGCAGCTTCAGCTTGTGTCCAGGTTGCCACTGCCCCCTTAGCTATTCTTATATGTCAGCTCATGTTAAGACTTGTGGTCAGCTTAAATTTGCCCACTTAATAACTGTTAGGGCTCTCCTTTTTTTAGAAGGTATTTCTGCCTTACTTATTCAGTCTTAGCAAGTGGAATCGTGACAATCTTGAGCAACAGATCTATAGGCCTTCAGTTTTAAGTGACATAGGCCCTCAATTTAAAAGTTAAAGTTACATTTCTAAGAATGTTAGGTGAAAATTCATTTGATTACTGTTAGGGAAAATATTTTTGCCTGTTTTGAGGTAATAATTATAAATCATCTGATTTAGATCTCCTTTTATAACATTAAAAAAAATTTTGTAGTTGTAGATGGACAGCATGCCTTTATTTTATTTGTTTAATTTTATGTGGTGCTGCATATTGAACCCAGCTCCGCATATGTGCCAGGCAAATGCTCTGCCACTGAGCTATAGCCCCAGCTCTGTAACGTATATTTTTAAGAAAAATATTTATAATAAAATACTGCCTCTGAGATGTTACATTTATCTAAGTTAGTATTCCAGTGTAAGTTTTCTACCCTAGGACAAGATTATCAGCCCCCAAAATTACTCTTGAATTGTTAACATAATTTAGGTATTTGTTTTAAGGGATGCATTTTAAGATGTCTTATCCCTGGCCCCTTCTGCCCACTAGATTCGATGTCTTAGCATACATCATCATTATCTCCTTTGCAGTTTGGTCATCAAAAATATCTACACAACTGGGGGTGGTACTCAGTGGTAGAGTGCCTGCTTAGCATACATGAAACCATGGGTTCAATCCCCAGTGTGCTCACAAAAATACCCACATGTGGCCACACGTCCCAAGGGGGGCAAATCTCCAGTTGAGAGCCATTACCCTAGAGCAATTGGAATTGTTTCTTAAGTCAAGTAGTTAATAGTTTCTAACTTAAATTTGTTTCTGTAATTGAGTTAGAATACCATATTTTTATAAGATTTTTTTGTTCAGATTTTTAAAACTACAATACAATAAAGACGTTCACATACAACAAATACTTTAAATTCCTAATTTGGTCAGTTTTCTTTTTCTTCCTAATGATCCTATCCCAGTTTTCTGTCCTTGCTTTGCAATATCATCCATGATCTGAAACATAATATGTGTGAATGTATAATGTATTGGGATTCAGGAGTGGCAATGAAAGAACAGAAACAAATATGGTGTTAAGTAGGTTTATTGAGTCCAAATACTTGGCCTTTTGTAGTCTGTGACTAAAATACTTGCAAATGTGCTTTTAAGTTGATAAATAACTTCAAGTTGATTTACTCCTTGATTTTAAAATTAAATTTTATTATATTTATTTTTCTACTTACAATATAGCCAGCAGCCAGCTTCGGGTGTAGCCTATTCTCATCCAACTACAGTTGCTAGCTACACTGTCCATCAGGCTCCAGTAGCTGCTCACACAGTTACTGCTGCCTATGCACCAGCAGCCGCCACAGTTGCAGTTGCCAGGCCCGCTCCAGTAGCTGTTGCAGCTGCCGCAACAGCTGCTGCTTATGGAGGCTACCCTACCGCACACACAGCAACTGACTATGGTTACACCCAGAGGCAACAAGAAGCACCACCACCACCACCCCCAGCTACTACACAGAACTATCAGGTAAGAAAACTATTAGCCTCAGTTGCCTTAACGTGAAAGTTTAGTGGGCTCTCAGTGTATAATATAATGCCCAAGCCAATACTTCTCAAATTTGAGTCTTTCATAATATGCACGTAGTGATGATGAAAAGTGAATGAATTTTCCTAGATGTTTGGGGGACACCAAGCATTAAGTTTCCTTTAAATAAATTTTAATATTTCTTCCTTACCTTTTTACACTATAATATATATGTTTGCTTTACCTTTTAAAAAGTTGCACATGAATTCTTGGTTAAATAATTTGTTTCCCAAGCTTTTATTTTTTTAAAAAGAAGACACAGGAAAGATGTTCTCTCTCTTTTTTTTTTTTTTTTTTTTTTTTTTACGGTGCTGGGGATTGAACCCAGGACCTTGTGCTTGCAGGGCAAGCACTCTACCAACTGAGCTATATCCCCAGCCCAAGAAAGATGTTCCGGATTGTAGTAGAATATTATTTATCCATCTGGAACATAGGTTTAGCTCTTTAAGAATCATGGCCTTAAGCGAGATTTTCTTTTTTAGTAAACAACAAAAATTGTTCATGTTCTTACTCATCCAAGTACTTCTTCATTCCTTTTCAAGTTCTAAATGGCCTTTATATAGTATTTTGTTTGAAGACATTACTAGATGACCACTAGTTTATTTAGTTAAATTTAGTCCTAATTTCTTCTCTTTTTTTATTGAACTTAGGGCACTTGACCACTGAGCCACATCCCCAGCCCTGTTTTGTATCTTATTTAGAGACAGGGTCTCACTGAGTTGCTTAGGGCCTTGCTAAGTTGCTGAGGCTGGCTTTGAACTCATGATCCTCCTGCCTCAGCCTCCCGAGTCGCTGGGATTACAGGTGTGGGCCACCGCACCCAGCAGTCCTAATTTCTTTAACCCATTTTCTGTTTTGTTTGTTTTGATTTATTTATTTTTTTATGTATGTATGAAAGTACGAATTTACGTACCAGGGTTTTTGAACCCAGAGGTGCTCAACCATTGTGCTACATCTCCAGTTCTTTTTATTTTTTATTTAGAGGCGGAATCTTGTTAAGTTGCTTAGGGCCTTGCTGAATTGCTGAGGCTGACTTTGAACTTGAGATCCTCCTACCTCAACCTCCTGAACCTCTGAGATTACAGGCGTGTACCACTGTGTCTGGCTGTGTGTTTGGTTTTAGACTTTAGTCTTGCTGGAGTTTCCCCAGATTTCTATATTCTTTCTAAGCATAGAAACTTAATATGTGAAGAAATTGAGGTTTGCTGTTAATTTTTTGGCAAATTACCTTGATCTTTCATGAAAGAAAAATGAAGAGAAAACTAATCACAAAGCTTAATAACATAGAGATGGTTTGGTTGATTTTGTTTTTATTTAGTTGTGCTGAAGATCAAGCCCAGGGCCTCAGATATACAGGACATTCTCTCTACCACAGAGCTACACTCCTAGCTTCATGGGTCATTTTTTCAAATTTGTAGGTTCCATCTTTAAAGGAAGATTACCATAAATCTTTTTGTTTTTGTCACCACGAATTGAACCCAGGAACACTTAACCACTGAGTCACCTCTCCAGCCCCTTTTTTAATTTGAGACAGGGTCTCATTAAGTTGCTTAGGGTCTTGCTAAGTTGCTGAGGCTGGCTTTGAACTTTGATCCTCTTGTCTCTGCCTCCCAAGTTGTGCCATGAATTTTTTAAATGAAATTAAATTTTATTTGAATAAATGTTATTTTTAAATAGTTCAATGATGGTTCTGATTTTAAAAGTTAAACATGCTGCTGGAAGTGTTTTTTGTTCTTCATAAAGTTCAAAATGAATTTTCTTTGTATTGAGTTCCTTTATATCTAGATCTGACATTTATGTTGTTTTTCTTGTACTATATTTTTATACAGTAAGGATTTTTTGCCTCCCAGTTATAGTAAGGTTTGCTTTCATTCCTTTTCTTTAGGACTCATATTCATATGTAAGATCCACAGCTCCTGCTGTAGCTTATGATAGTAAGCAGTACTACCAACAACCAACAGCAACTGCTGCTGCTGTAGCTGCTGCTGCCCAGCCTCAACCTTCTGTTGCTGAAACCTACTATCAGACAGGTGGGTTGTATCAACTTACACAGTTTCATTTTAAATCATCAAAATATATGATTCAGGATTTTTTTTAATGAAGATAAACTTACGAGTCCATCTAAAAATAAGTGGTGTTATATATTTATTGAGAGTTAGGTTTTAGCCGTGTCCTTCGTTTTAACTACTGAAGAGCCTTTAAGTCAAAGAGAAGTTAATGGAAACAGTTCTTAATCATGTCCCTTTCTCCTGGAAAGGTATTCCATTTGTGGTTTTAGCAGATAGGTCCCTTCCTGCTGAAATAAACTGTGCAAAAGAAGTTGTGGCAATAATCCTGACCACATTTTCATCTTTACCAGAAATGCCTAGAATACTATATTGCTGGTTGCCTTTATAACCAGTGGAGACTTCATTAATGGGCCCTTTATTTTTAATTCATGTTTTCCTCTTTTTTTTTTTTTTTTTT